>CM055111.1:11461998-11791696 GCA_029204225.1 Diphasiastrum complanatum | reverse complement strand
TATTAATGAATGGAAACGCTTTTGATTAAAATTTGTGTACTTATGTAGCATGTTTTTCCAATGACATCAATAAGATGCCTAGATGAAGAGATACAAAATCCAATTTTGAAATTGTTGACATTCGCAAGGTACTAGCATATGCTGGCATAGTTTGCAAGGTACTAGTATCTAGTGACAAAATTCTCCCATATCAACACAATATTATGATGTATTTCTACAATGATATTGCACACATCAAGTCAATCTACTAGTAATGTTGAATATGCATGTGGCATCAATCACATAGGCCAAACCTTTTTGCAATGAACTTAAGCCTGACCAATTCAAGGTGCATTGGCTATATGAAGCTATGAAATATGCTTGTGTAAACATAAAAGAAACATTGATCGCTAAGTGGGATATTGCATGTGGTTGCAGTTGGCATGTAGGGAAAATAGCAATTGTTTCTACAATGAAAGATGAGTTCATTTTTGTAGGATTAGCTCATTTTTAGAACAACAATAGTGCAAAAGAATGAGAGATTCAGTTTTTTTGAAACCACAGTCAATATGCATTTACATTTGAATATCTGAAAAAGCTTAGGCAAGTAAAATCTTGAACACATTTTAAAAAAAAATCTCTAATGAAGCTCAGGTCAAGAGATAATTCAGTATGTCTTTCTTTTCTAATCTCAGCAACAAAGCTCAAGCCCCGAGAAAACAAATCAAATAGTTCCTGACATGGTTTCTTATTCCAGAACGACATGGTTTTGGAACGATGGCACAAGATTCAAATGTGAAATAGCTAGCTCTCATAGTGTACACAGCACCATGGCATTGCATGTTATGGTTGCATGTCTAAACTAATAAGACTCCCAACACCATTCTGGACTATTGCGTACGTGGCCCTGCCCACTGGCCATATTGTATGTGGAGTCCTTTGACACAATCCTTTCAATAAGTCGCACACCATAGTTCTTGATTTTTGAATCTCTGAAAAAGCTTAGGCAAGACAAAACCTGAACACATTTAAAAAAAAAAATCTCTAATGAAGCTCAGGTCAAAAGAAGATTCACACTGTCTTTTTTTTCTAATCTCAGCAACAAAGCTCAAGCCCCAAGAAAAGAAATCAAATCATTCCTGACATGGTTTCATAGTCCAGAACCACAATATGGTTTTGGAACGATGGAGCAAGATTCAAATGTCTTAGCTAGCTCCCATCATGTACACAACACCATGGTATTGCATGTTAGGGTTGCATGTCAAAACTAAGACTCCCAACACCATTATGGACTATTTCGTATTTGGCCATGCCCAGTGGCCATATTGTATGTGACTCCGTTGCCATGATCCATGCAATAATTCGTACACTATATTTCTCGATGTTTTGGAGTTCCTAAATTCATGCAATCTTAATATTATGTAATCCTTAAAGCCTGTTGCCCATCGCCAACAATCCGCCTCTGCGATAAATCATCAGCAGAAACATACTTTATATTTTAGCGTTACTTGAACAAAGCAATCATAAAAGAATAGATCTATAACACCTACCAAGATCAGTTACGTCAAAGTTCATGTCTGAAAAGACATCCACAATAAGTTGGTGAGGAATGCATCTCTAATCTGCACTCTCCACCAGATCAAAATTTCTGCATAGAATGTTAACTATTACCCTGGAGGTTTTGTGGGCGAAAAGTTGATGCACCTCTAATTGAATTCATCCCACGTAGAGAAGTTGTGTTGGACAAGTTCGTTGCAATGCGGCCTCTAGATGATGGTGTGGAGGGTTCCATACCTATTTGGGTGGCAAAAGTTGTCGAATTGAAGAAAAACTCAAAAGGCTTGGCCAAAGAGTTTAAAGCATAATGGCACAAACCAAAATCTAATCAATGGCATAGAAGCCAGAGACAAGTTGCCAACTCAGAGCTGTACAAAAAATTGCTCAGAGAAAGAATGATGGACCATAATATATGAATGTAGATATTGTTGTTCATACATGGAAATCAAAGGTGAAGAAAACAATTAAAGCACATGGCTATACCGAATATCTATTCTGGAAATATCAATGGCACACATCAAAGATTAGAGATTCTAAAGGTTGGAAATAGTTTCTAATTCTCAACCTTTAGAATATTAAAATAGTCTACTAGTCTATAAGGATAAACTTCTACACTGTCTAGAATTGCACCAAAGTTGTGCATCTTTTGTAATAGTCTCTTGACTAATGTAGGGCTTGGCCCAAGACCGATAATTATAAATATGAACCACTTTTAGTGGCAAATGACACATTGTGATTAAATTTTTATGAGAGTTTCTTATAATACAGCTTGAAAGTAGTATAAGATTCAGTAATGTTTATGTTTCTTTTAAATATCAATGTTTAGAATTTTAAACATAGGAAAACTTGTCTATGTTATTCGGAGCGACACTAATTTTAGACATGATTATATCTGATTTTCCGAAAACATCCACCACAACCCCCTTAATCTAACAATTGGAATGCTAACTTCATCTGAATCATAAGTTCAATGTATACGATACTCAAGAACATCCAAATTTATTCTAAATTTTCAATTATATTAGGTGCTCATAGCTATTGGAAAAAATCATCAATAAATTTTAGAAACTAAATTGTGAGTCGTTGATCAAATTTGTCTTGTTTGGCTTATAGTTGTATTGAAATGAGATACGAACTCGAGAAAAACCCACTTCAACAATTAGTAATTTTTTATTGTCTTTCTTATCTAGCTCTTCTGGTACCATATGTAGAAAGTAGTCCAAAATTAATTGAGACAATGTTATGTCTTGATTGCAAAAGGGAAAAGGCAAGGGAAGTTATTCAAACTAGATGCTTGTGTTATTGCTAACCAAGTTGGATTTGTGGAAAGCAAATATCCATGCAAGAGGTTTGGCATAAGAGGATGGGGCATCTCAACTTCAAAGCATTGTAGATAATGGCTAGAAAACAAGTTGTGATTGGTCTTCCAAGATCCTTAACTAGCATCAATCATGTTTGTGAGTCTTGTGCTTTGTCTAAGTCACATAGACTACCTTATGCTAGATCTACATCTAGATCTACAAAGCCTTTTCAAGTTGTACATTCGGATATTCATGGAATTACTACAATTAGCAATAGTGGAGTGATGTATGTAACGTTCATTGATGATTTTAGTAGATATTGTTGGGAATAAAAATTTAAAGAGCAAAGATGAAGTGTATGATGTCTTTGTGAAGTTCAAGAGTGCAAGGGAGAACCAATTTTCCACAAAGATCAAGTGCTTGAGGAGTGAAAATGGTGGTGAGTATATCTCAACCAAGTTCAAGGCCTTTTGTGATGAGCATGGGATCAAGAGGGAGTACACATGTCCAAGGACACCTCAACAAAATGGAGTGGCCGAGAGGAAGAATAGGACCTTTTGTGAAGGTGCCAAAGCTATGAGGCCAAGTGCAAATCTTCTTAAACCATTTTGAGATGTCAATATAACTTTTGATGATAGGACCAAGCGGATCCATCTTCAAGGAAAGGTATATTTGTTGGATATAGTGAGGTGAGTAAATCCTATAAGGTTTACATTCCTACTACGAATAAGGTGATTATTGGTAGAGATGTCATTTTTTATGAGGGAAAAATTCCAAGGGTGTCTTCAAGTATTATAGATGATGACATGGATGGATCTAATACTCTTGATGTTGATGGCAAGGATCCTACTTTAGATGGTGATAATGAAGGACCTTCATTAAGTCAAAAGCCAAGGAGGACATCAAGGCAAAGACAAACACCTTCAAGGCTCACATATGATGAGAAAGGTAAGCAAGTTGTTGGAGGTACAAACTATGCTTTCCTAACCTCTTTTGATGAACTTACATGTGTAGATGAAGCAAGGAACAAAGAGGAGTGGATCCAAGCAATGGATCTTGAGTATCAAGCTCTTATGAAGAACAATACATGGAGATTAGTGGAGTTACCTAATGACAAGAAAGCTATTGGATGCAAGTGGATTTTCAAGATGAAGATTAACCAAGATGGATCTATCAAGAAAAGCAAGGCTGGTGGCCAAGGAATATGCACAAGAATATGGTATTGTTGACTATGGTGAAGCCTTTGCGCCCGTGGCAAAGATGGTAAGCATTAGGGTCATCATCTCTCTTGCTACTCTTTTTGGATGGGATCTATGGCAAATGGGTATTACAAATGCATTCTTGAATGGTGATCTTGAGGAGGAAGTGTACATGAAACAACTCGAGAGCTACATTTCACTACAAAGCCAAATCATGTGTGTCTTCTACAAAAGAGTTTGTATGGTCTTAAGCAAACAACAAGGAGTTGGTATGCTAAGCTTAACACATTTGTACTCTTTCACAATTTTGTGATGAGTGAGTATGATCATTCTCTTTATTATAGGTTTGCTGAAAATGATGTTACCATTTTGGTAATTTATGTGGATGATATCACCTTGAGTGGAGGGAACAATCAAGATGTTGAGATATCAAGAGTGCTCTCAAGGAGTTTGATGTGCATGATCTTGGTCATTTGAATTACAATAGAGATGATGAGGACTTCTCAATCTACTTTCATTTGCCAAGAAAAGCATGTTAATTTTATTCTAAAAAGATTTCATATGGTAGACGCAAAGTCTTCTGATACACATATGGAGTCAAATGTAAAGCTGACTATAAGAGGTAATGAAAGATCCTTCGAGGACATTACACTCTATAGAAAGCTAGTTGGTTCACTTATATATCTAACCATCACAAGACCAGATCTAAGCTATTTTGTTGGTAGATTAAGCCAATTTATGCAAGATTCTAGTGAGGAGCATTGGAAGCTAGGGAAGAGAGTATTGAGATACATCTCGAGAGATATTTTGGCATATTGTATGAGGGATCATCACCTACCCTTTTTGGATTTTCAGATTTAGACTTTTCTAGAGATCAAATGGATAGGAAATCTATAAGCGCACATTGTATTCTCATAGGTGATGGAGCTATATCATGGATGTCAAAGAAAGAAGCCACTATCTAATTGTCATCTAGTGAGGCCGAGTACAAAGCCCTTACTCATTGCACAAAGGAGATGATATGGATCAAGAGGATGCTCAAGGATCTTAAATTGCTGGATTTTTTTAAGAGAGCCCAATCATCTTTTGTGACAACCTATGAGCCCAAAAATTGGCAATTAATCCTATTTTTCATGCTAGGAGCAAGCATATTGAGGTGGCATATCACTTTGTGAGGGAGCAAGTCATGACAAAGGAGGTGGAGCCTCAACATGTTTCATCAAGGGAATGTGTAGCTGATATTCTCACCAAAGCATTGGAAAAAGACTTTTTAAAAAAGCATAAAACTTCACTTGGAGTACTCTCAAAGTGTATGCTAAAACTAGTTGAAGTGGCAGTGTGAGAATTTGTCAACTAGTTTGATATTTTGACAAATACATTTGAGGCCAAATTTCATTTTAGACTTAGAGATAGTTATTTCAAAGTTATCATTAGAGGAGTTCTAAATCCAAAAAAGACCCTTTGTAAAGATTCTTTTTATATTTTTTCTTAAATTTTTCTTACACATGGACCAATCAAAACACTCAAATTTGTAATCTACATAACGTACCTTTTTTAGTCAACATTTTGATTTCACACTAAAAATGGCATAACTTTTTAGTGGTAAGTCCAAATTTAGCAAAGTTTGGTACATTGGAAAGTGCTCAACAAGGGCTTTCCAATAATATGTTATATGACATACTTTTAAGATATGATTAAAAAGTTATGGCAAGTAAAAAATATTAGTGCTATAATATTTCAATAATATAAAAGAAATCTTGCATGAATTCTTAAAGGGTTTTTTGGTGCTCAAAACTCCCCTAATGCTTACTCTAAATGATTTTGATTTACTACTTTTAGAAAGTTGATCTAGAAGTTTCTATGGAGGAAAACTAAGATTCAAATTAAGCATGGACCTATTATAAATGGATGTACACACATAGGAGAGTAGATTCATCTCTCTCTTATCTCATTTCATTCTTATACATGAGTTCTCTTGTGTTCCTCTATCCATTGGTGCACTATATTGGTGATATCTTGCAATCTTGTGTGTAGAATGCTCTTTTTTGTTGATATTCGGATCCACACATGTGAAATACAGTAGCTTACTATTTTTTTATGGACAACAACTTCATTTCGTCATATGGTTGATGTTTGATCAATATCTTATTGAGTTTGCATCTTTTTCATTAAGTGGATGTTGATTTTCTATGTTACAAATGGGGTAGATTGTGTTGTCTTCTTAACCAAAGATCAAGAGATGGTTTTGAATCTTAATGATTGACAAAATCTTCACATGATATTAGAGATTGTATTGCAAGTTATAGAAGGATCAGCCACATCTATCAAAGATTTGGAGGAGTTACCAATTCTAGAGTGTGCTAGATTGATTTCTACTCAAAAATCAAGCATTTTGTATATGTAGAATTGATCAGGTTTATGAATTTGAAGAATTATGATTTCCCATGTGCCTTACTAGATTTGTCTAATTTTAAGTGCATTACGAAAGCTTCATTGGAGGCTACAAGATTCTATATCAAGTTTTTAGCCATTGCACGTGGAATTTGGAAGATTAGTATGTTTCTGCTGATGATTTATCGTAGAGGCGGATTGTTGGCGGTGGGCAACAGGCTTTGAGGATTACATAATATTAAGATTGCATAAATTTAGGAACTCCAAAACATCGAGAACTATAGTGAACGAATTATTGCAAGGATCATGGCAAAGGAGTCCACATACAATATGGCCACTAGGCATGGCCAAATATGAAATAGTCCATAATGGTGTTGGGAGCCTTAGTTTAGACATGCAACTCTAACATGCAGTACCATGGTGTTGTGTACACGATGAGAGCTTCTTGGGGCTTGAGCTTTGTTGCTGAGATCAGAAAAGAAAGACATACTAAATCTTCTTTTGACCTGAGCTTCAATAGAGATTTTTTTTTAAATATGTTCAAGTTTTGTCTTGCCTAAGCTTTTTCAGAGATTCAAATATAAATGTGTATTGACTGTGGTTTTCAAAAAACTGATTTTCTCATTCTTTTGCACTATTGTTGTTCTGAAAATGAGCTAATCCTACAAAAATGAACTCATTTTTTGTTGTAGAAACAATTGTTATTTTCCCTAGTAGATTGCAATCTTTCTTTTTTTGGAGGATTTTTTTTTTTCTTTCCGCCAAATTTCTTTTTTCAAAATTGAGCTTCATTTTTGTTGTAGAACGATGATGTTTCTATGTAACAAGGCATGTATCTAGTTTATAATTAAGGCTACATGCTTGATTTATATGTTTGTGGCCTCTTTTTTGTGGGGCAGCAACAAATATGTTGCCAACGTTGTTAGTATGTATATCCGCAGGCGTTCAATTGACAATCTTAAGCCTACATAATAAAAGCGCTCTCATTCTTTGTACAATAATTCGATCAAAGAGTATCACAATTTGGCTGAATTATAGAAGAATTGTTTGTTGAATAAAATTTATACATCTATCAGGATTTTGTGTTGCATTTTTTAGGACATCAAAAATTCTTTCAAGTTTACAAATTTTGTGAAGAACATTATTGCAATGTAGCTTTTCATCTAGACCCTTCACATTATTAAGAAATAAAAAGTTCTAGGAGGCCCTCTAAGTATTGATAAAGAATGATGATCGCCATTGCGCGCTCATCCTTTCTGATCCATTCAACTCTCCTCGGGTCTCCCTTTGGAGGCTGCACCTCTGAGAGCTCGGTCACCGACCAGATGCTTTCGCCCTTCAGGAGTGTTTTGATTTTGAATTTCCAGATTCTATAATTTGCGCCATTGAGACTGATTGCTACTCTGGTCTGGATTGTCGTAGCCATATTATGTTGTCTGGAAGAATCACTGCTGGGATATCAGTAGTGACAACCTGGTGGCTCTGATACCATGTCGCAGGAGTGCATGTGTGGGACTGATTCGTGTTCGTCCTCACTTCGTCTTCTTTATCGCAAACAATTTTCTGTCTTCTAATTTTCTTTTGTGTGGAAGCCCTTACAGGATCCCAGACACTCAACTACGCATCACAGAACATATTCTATGCTAGCAATCATGATCTACAACACAAGACAAGATGCACAAAAATAGAGTGACTGAAATATCAATTTTAGTTTTAGAATGAATTCCTCAGTGTCACGCTCGTTGGCGGAATGACATTCTACTCTTTTGCTGTGTTCTGCTCGTTGGCAGACTTTCATGCACAGCTATGGTTTCTTTTCTTTCTTACTCTATTCGCTACACACCTCTCTATCTCTTACAAATTTTTGTAATCACTACTTTATTATGATCCAGAGAGGATCATTTATACCTCCACTATGTGGAGTTTACAAGATAGCTAAACATAGAATCACATCACTAGTTAACGCTAATCAAATAGTTAGTTAGTCTATGTCATTGCTACTCGTTTCAGCTGGGCGTGAAGCCCGTTGAGTTGCCAGCTGGAAGCGCGAAAGATTTTTCTTCATCTGTTTCGTAATATCTCGTTTGCTTTTGTTCTTTTCGTAGTTTTCGTTTCGCGTCCCTTTTTGGGATTTGCGGTCCTGGAGGTGTGTTTGCGATTCGCGATTGATTCGCGAATCGTTCATGCTTCGAGTCAAAGACACGTTGATTGTCGTGAATTGTTCTCATTCATGCTTTGAGTCAAGGTCATGTTGACTATCGCAAATTGTTCGACCTTCGTGTCTTGTTCGTGCTGCGACAAAGTTGTAGGAGTTCACCATTTCTGACAAATAGAATTGAAGAGGCTATGATTAGGAGTCCAATAGAATGCAAGAAGCTATGTTAGGGGTTCAATAGCATGCAAGGAGGGATCTCCACACACTCTATATGTACTTCATTAATCTAGTTGAGATTTTGAGTCAATCTTGTTGGTGAGATCTACTTGTTTGATTTTCTCTCTCTACACGAGTTTGAATTAGCTAGGAGAGGAGCTTAATTTTCCTTTGTATTTTCAACAAGCTTTTCCTTTCATGTGTATGAGCTTTGGTTATCAATAGTTTCATCCATCTTTGCCTCTATGCCTTGTTTTTTTTTATCTAGATCTTGGAAATCAATCTAAAATCCATTGGCAAGTGCACAAGCTTGCTTAGGAGATTAATCACACACTTTAAAGCATTCTCACATCTGTGAAATTTAACAAAATGTCATATTAGGCATTCTCACACTGTAGTAGGAAGATGGAAGAGTTCTTATTAAATGTAAGAACTAATGCTCTGACAAAATTGTATGATTCTGATTTGCAGCTACCAGTTGATCAAAGATGGCCTTCATCTTCCCAACATGCTTGTCCAGATCATTGCCATCCCACTTTGTGTTCATAAGTTGGTTGTTGAGATGCAAGATCTCTTCACTTGACATTTGCTCATGTTTGGCTTGTAGCCTTTCCCACATTTTGTGGCTGATTTCACAGTCGATTGTAGTCATCATGATGTCTTCTACAAGTGACAGAGTGATGAGACCATTGCTCTATCGTTCTTCTTTCTCCATTCAGCCGGATTTTGCTACGGCCTTCCTTCTATTCCATCTTCTATGATCCATAACCCTTCTCCTATGAGTAGCATCTTCATTTTGCATTTTCAGATAGTGTAATTGCTGCTATCGAACATGCTCACAACCTTCCTAAGTGAGCTTGGGTAAGAACAATCAAAAGATATTGTCATATATATGGATAATACTAATGCAATCTCCATGATTGATGCTCTCATTTTTCATTCAAGGACTAAGCACACATCACTCAAATATCATCACATCAGAGATCTTGTACATAAAGAGAAGATTAAAATTGAATAGGTGAAGACCAAAAAAATGGCAGCTAACCTTATGAGAAAAACCCCTTGCAAAGTAGTTGTTCGAAAAGCATAGGATTATGGGAATTGGCTGAAAGATTCTTTAGTTCAGGTGGAGTGTTGTAAAATTGTTGGAGTGTTTGCGGATCCCAAGGCAACCCTAACCCTAGTTAATAAGTGGGAGGGATTTGGCACCTTGTGTGTGTAAGTCCAACTCGATGATCACATAGACATTTGATTAGTTGAAAGTCAATAAAAGGACTTTAGGCCTTTATGCGGGACTTTTAATGTCCTAGGGCCCAAATATCAAGTTAGTGAATAAAGTTGGGTTTCCCTCCAATTTTGGATGGTTCTCACTCTCTTTTAAATTTGAATAATTAGGGAGGCAGAAATAGACCAATAGGATTCAGAGGCCAAGGTCCTCCTCTCTACTATAAGAAGAGACCAACTCAAGTTTCCTACACATGTACATATCTTCATTTCAATAAAGCAGATTGGTTCTCTTGTGAAATGGATTTATGAATTTCCTTGCTCTCTATCATTTTTCCTCCATCTCTCATGTTTTTATTGTGTTTGCTAATTGTTGGATCTGATTGTTATTGAGATTGCATGTTTTTATACTATTTATGAGAGAGAAAGAGTAAGCTACCTTCATTGTGGATCTTAGTGTTAATGATTGTAGTGTTAATGCTTAGGATTAGTAGATGTTAGAGTTAGATGTGGATCTTCATTTATGCTGAAATCTGAAATATGCTATCGCTCTCATGGGAATGAATCCACGTGTGACAACTAACTTCATCTCCTTGATGCTAGATTGATTAATTCTTGGGTTGAGGATAGGCAAGGAAAGAAACCCACTACAATTTTGGTGTCGCTTTTGGGGAGCTACACCAATTTTTTCAGTTTGTAGCATGTTTGTTGGATGGTTAGCTTGCAGTTAGGGTTAGTTTGGGAGTGATTTCGTCTCATTTGAGTGGATTTGCTTGATTGAAATCTAATCTGATTGTAGAACAGGAAAATCAGAAAAAATAACAAAACTTGGTCAAATCTGTCAAATTTTGGTCAAAAGGAGGCAAAAATCGTTATCAAAGCTGATAACTTTTTGAAATCTTTCACGAAATGTTTTGATCACAGATTCTTTAGTTTGAAGGGAGAACAATCCTTCTTAGCAAATTTTCAGAAACATGAAAAATCCACCAAAAAATCATCAAAATCCTAAAAATACAGAAAAAGAACTTTCGTCCAATTCATTGTGCATAGGTGTGATTCAAGTCTATCTACTGTCAGGTCGACGAAGATTAATATCAGAAAGTTTGGATGCACATCTAGATTCATCTTCAAGCTAGAAATCATGCATCTACCATGCTAAAACTTGGAAATAAATGAAAATTTGATCAAAATCACTAAGATTAATACAACAACAACATCCCACCCTACAAGGAATTCCGTGCTTGATTGTTATCAAATTTATAGGAGTTGTAGCCGATGGTGACTTCGGTCTTGCTAGACATTCCTTGTAACAATGCCCATAACCACAGTCATGACAGAATGGCACAAATTTGTCTTTATTTGGACATTCTGCAACTCTGTGATTTTCTCCACATGCAAAGCATCCACGTGGTGCTCTTGTCCAGTTTCTAGATGCTTATTGTTGTGTGGTAGCATAAATAGCATATTGTTCTGAAGATCCACCTTCATGATCATTACTATAATTCCATTGCTCGGCAGTTCTGTAAGATTATGGTTCCATCAAATTGGTAGGAGGAGCGGGGTGCTTTGGTGGTGCGGGTAAGGCTAATCGTTGTGGGTATCCAAGAGCAGATTGACGAGGTCTAGCTATCAAATTTCCTCCATAATGTGGTTCTTGATATCCCATCTGGGCATACCGTTGTTGAATTATCCGAGCATTGAAGTTGCAAAAAGCAGTCTCATGATCAGGCGCATTACACAAATGGCATACAATGATTTCCATTCACTTTTTCAATTGAGGACACTCATTCACTGTGTGATTTTTCATACAAATAGAACACTAGACATTTTCCCTGGTAGGAATACTCTTTGCAAACTTCTCAAATTTCTTATTTGCTTGTCCATGGAAATCTTCCAATGCTTTGATCTTCTCATCAAATTCTGATTACAACTTTTCCATCTGTTTCTGCCGGTTCTTTCCGAGTTTCTTGAACTCATTGAGCATCATTTCTGTAGTAGAGTTGACATTTGTTGATGCAATAGTGGTGGATGTTGTAGTGGTCTGTTCTGTTGTATAAAGCAACATACTGATATTCGGCTCGTCATCTGAATCTTCATCCTCCTCCCAAATTGCGTCATCCATAGTATTTTGCAAAATTGCATATTCATTATGGCGTTTCAGCTCCTTTTAGGTAAACCTGACAAAAACCACATAATCATGGCATTTTCGTTAATCAACTCAGGTTCGCACTTAGATTTGAGGTGTTTTACCTATTCAATGTAATCTCGAACCATTTTTCGCTTTCCCATTTTAATTTTACTTAGAAGTAAAAAAGGGTCTTCCATAAACTTTCGAGGTCTGAACCGTCTAATAAGGGCTCGTTTGACAGTCTCCCAATCTGTACGTTCAGTTTCATCTTGATTATAGTACCAATCTTGTATTGCACCTATTAAGGCCATAGGAAAAAGCTTAAGTTTACCCAAGGAAAAAACTTTGCCATAAACTTCACAAGATTCAGAATAGATATGAAGAAATCTAACTGGATCTGTTAATCCATTGTATTTGTGTAGATCCAAGCAAGGTGCTCTCCTAACAATGATTGGATTGACTTGCTGAGGAGCATCTCTAGGGGCAGCCATCTTTACAGATTAAATCAAGAAGACAATGAGATTGGATCTAGATTTTAACTCAAAACTATCTCAGATCAGATCTGCTAGATCTCTTCTGCTTGACAAGAATTAGATTCCTATACTGTGAAAAAGATTCCTAAGATCAACCGATCGATACTTCTCAAAAATGAAAAATTCTCAGAATCAAAATCAAATTGTATCAGATTTGATCCAAAATTTGACAGAGACTTGATCTAGAAAATCCAAACCTAAAAATAGAACTGGCGAAGGTTCCTTAGACAAAGGTTGACTCGACGAAGGTTCAACAATGCTATTTTTGATAAAAACTCTCTGATCAGATTTTTTTGACAAATTCTATGGAAATAACCTTTGTCAAACTCTCAGACTTAGAATCTAACACAAATAAAACTAGGGTAGAACTAGAGAAGGTTCTTGGCACATAAAAACACAGTTTCTATAGTTTGACGAGGGTAAAAATAGAGATTTCCTATGATCCAGATAGAATAAATGTTCACCGAACTCAAAAATAATAAATTCAAATACGGAGGATATAATGTAGCCTATTTTATGGAGAAACAAATATTCCACTTCTCAATAGCACTATAGACGATTATTATTTTTGACGAGTATGAAGGATATAATATAATCTAAACCATTGATATTCAATAGCAAAGCATTGAGAAATTCAATAGCAAAACATGGATTCTCAGTAAAGATAAAAGAGTCAAATAGTAATGATGAATCTCTCGTTAGATAGCGATGGGGGCTCAATTCACCTCCAAGCTTGCATCTTTAAGCAATAGAAAAAGAAAATAAAGTACAGAAAGAGTACAACAAACTTATGAACTACTCAAGTGCGAAGAGCGCTCACAAAATGGGTGCAACAACAATGTAGTATCGCAATGAAAATTGAAACACATCACAAAACATTCATATCCTCTATGTTTAAGCTTCCTGGAAAGTAATTTTGAATCGAAATTCTATATTCTCCAATAATTTTTTTTGCTAAATTTGTTACCATATCTGTAACAGAGTGATCACTGCCAATACTTTTTGCAAACGGAACACTTCAGATCTGGCAGTTGTAGATAATGCAGAGTAGTATATTCTGAGGTCCTTATATAATTCATCCAAAGTGGGGATGCAAAAGTACTTCATTAAAATCGTTTTCCCATCTTCTTCTATCAATTTTCTAAATCAACCACCTACAATAAACATAAGACAAAATCCAAATTTGAGTATTGTTATTTATGTTGTTTTTAATTTATGAGTTAGAGTAGACAAAGTTCAAACAGATTTCAAAATTCAAATTCAAGCGTACATAAGAAATCAAAAAATTGAAATTGCATAAAGATGTAGCTATCATACCACCATCTTGGGTCTATGCGATCTGGATGGAATATAATCTGCCAAAGAATTAAACAAATTAAGTTAGTCTTATAAGATTGATACATAAATAATTGGATTGCGAATATTAATGACATTGGAATTTTAGAGTCTCACATGTTTGCAATGTTGTGGCAATACTAAAGTGTCATGAGAGTCCATCGATATACATTTTGTTGAGTCGATCTGAAAAAACTTAGAGTTATTATTTTTAATCATGGCATTGCTTTCACGATAGATGACCTTAAACCATTTTATGTCAAAGATAAAGTATTTGTCGTTAGTCTCATAATCGACTTCATAAATACGTTGCAATGTGCCGACATAGTCTTGGTCGTCCGAAATGACATTAATGTCCCTCGCACTAGAACGACTCTCTTGTTGAAAGTTGGCCATTATACCACAATCATATGTACGTCACTTGTTGTCAACTCTCTCAACACGATAATGGTGTCCATATGCCCAGATGGTAGTGTATGATGTATACTAAAACACAAAAAAAAAAAAAACAAATGTGTGTAGTTAAAAATAATATTTATATATTGAGCAGTACAAAAATAAAACTTCACAAGAATAATACTACACTAACCTTCCATCCACATCCACGAAAAAATTCCCATTCTAATTCGGTCACTTTTTTTCTCTGTTTTCGGATGCTTTTAGCATTGTATCAAAAACCCATTCACGAGAGCATTTTGAAGGTAAAGGCTCCAAAGGTTTGTCATTCTCCAACGTTCTCCTTCTTCTTCGATTGATATTTCTTCTTCGCTTCAATGTTATGTTTCTTTCCTTTTTGGCTTCTTCATACCTTGAAATCCACTTTTCCATTTGTCCACAGTTATATAATATGAACATGTCAATTTTCTCTTTTAATTGAGGTGAAAGTCTCTTTTGCACACCATTTCCTTGTGGTACTTCACCCTTAACACGTTCATCTTCTTCTTCACACCACATTTTTGGACTTGCAGGATGCAATTGTGAGATTATTTCGGTGATATAAAACAAAGATTACGGTACAAGCCAACTTTCTACAATGCTACCTTCTAGCCTTGCCTTTTGTCTCACAAGGCCCTTCAAAACTTTCAGAAAGCGCTCAAGGTAGAACATCCATCTCGTGTGTACAGGTCCTGTAATTGATATTTCTTCGACCAAATGCACTAGAAGATGAACTTGTATATCAAAAAAGGAAGTTGGAAAATCTCTTTCCAACAAACATACCATTTCGATCATTTGGATTTTCATGGAATCCAATTCACTATTTTTTATTTCTTTTAAGATTGATAGTACGTTAGGTTGTTTAACAGATAAAAATATTGAAATAACACATATTTATACAAGTTCTTAAAAAAATATACAAACCTAATCATCGATGACAAATTGTAAAGCGTAATTCATACGTCATCGTTGAAGAGACCTCGAATAGAAAGTGGAAGTATAAATTGCAACATCTTATGCCAATCATGCGATTTCAATCCACTTAATTTACCATTTTTGGTAAATGATTTGCATAAAGAATGTCCATAGCCTATTGGAGTTCTCATTTGTTTTATGACATGTTTAATATGAGAGTTGCTCTTTTGTAAGAATCCACGACACGCTAGGTAGAATCTACCTTCGGTGTATTGAATCCAAAAGGTCTTTTCACATCGATCACTTGTAGATCTTTACGAGCTGTGGAGTTGTCTTTTATGCCAATGATGTGGTTCCATAAGGATTCACCGATGTTTTTGAATACGTGCATAGGATCCAATAGATGATTTATCAATAAATTCCTCCAATAGGATAATTTATGAAAAATAGACAACTGTTTCATACCATCAATGAATTCATTTCATGAATTAACGTCATGATGTTTAAGCCATTCACCATGCCATTCCGCTACTCCCATGCGTAGGGGTCGTGTTGTAGTTAGAAGATTATCTCTTTGTCCTCCAAAAAATCGCCTATTCAACCTTCGACAAGGATGATCAAGCGGCAAGTATTTGCGATGATTTTCATACACCACTTTTTTCAACATATTTGTGCTATGTCGACCCTCCAAAAGTGGTCCACAAATATAACATGCATTGTAACCCGATGTGGTTAAACCTGCATAGTTCATAAACCAAATTGAACATAAGCTTATTTAAATATACTCAAACGCTAAACCCTAAAATAGATTAGATTAATTATATAGATACCTGAACATTCGCTTAAATCGGGATAGTCATGCATCGTCCACATTATAATTCTACGAACAGTGAAGCTCCTTTGTTGTAAAGGTCTCGAGATGTCGTAAGCGTGAATGCCATTCCAAAGAATGCACAATTCATCGACCAAAGGTGCAAGATACACATCCATGTTCCTCGAAAAAGCTATGATCAAGATTCGAGAAGAAGTCGAAGTCCGTGAGCACCTTGATCATAAGGACAACTCTGATCAGGCTCTCTACAACAATAAGCAGAAGCCGAAGAAGCAATTAAAACCTAAAAGGGAGTCAGACTGAAGACATGATCGAGACCAACAGATAGAGAGAGCCACCAAAGGCAAATGGAAGAACAAAGAAAAGCCCAGACAGCAAGACGATGAAAAGAAAGTATGCATGAGATGCAAACGAGAAGGACATACAGTCAATTTGTGTTGGCTGAACCCAAAGATAGAATGTATTCATTGCCACAAGAAAGATCATGTAGCCATGAACTACTACCAAAATCTGAGGAATAAACAACTTCAAGGCAAATGGGAGAACAACAACAGTTCATCCTACATCGAAGAGCCAGAAAGCTCAAAGATGGGAGAAGAAAGGTCGAACAATGGTACTTCGACAGTCTATCTATGTATAGATGTGTGTGTAGTCTCAACATCTGATACACACGAGGTGATCCTTAATTCAGAAGCAACCTCTAACTTCATTACATTGAGACGAATAATGTGAAGGATTTTAGATCATTATGATCCAATCCACTTGAAAGATCTTTGTTTAGAAAGAAAAATACACTACCAATTTTCACCAATGTAGAAAAATTAGCATCTACACACAAAATGAGATGCAAACTCTAATAGAACTTCATCAAACTTGAATGATATGATAAAGTACTATTTTTGTCCATACAAAACCAACAAGCTACTATCACTCACATGTGTGAAACTGGAAATAGCAATTATAGATCATTCTACACATAAAATTGCATGCAATCACAAGCATAGTGCACCAATAGATTGTAGAACCCAAGAGAACCATGTATAAGCATAAAATGAGATAGAGAAGAGAGAAGATTATTCTCTCCCATTAGAGGAGTTCCAAGCACCAAAAGGGCTGTTTCAATCATTTTATCATTCTCTCTCTAACATTCTCTTACTAAGGCACGATTTCTTATACGACCCTTTTAGAATCAAAAACTCCTCTAATGATGAGTTACATCCTTTTATAACAGGTCCAAAACCTATTTGTCCACTTGGCTTTTGGGTCCTTGATGTTGTATACTCCCTCTTGATCCCATGCTCATCACAAAAGGCCTTGAACTTGCAATTTTAGTAGATATGTACTCACCACCATTGTCACTCCTTAAGCACTTGATCTTTGTGGAAATTTGGTTCTCCCTTGCATTCTCAAACTTGATAAAGACATCATACAGTTCCCAACAAAATCTACTAAAATCATCAATGAATGTTACATACATCTTAGCTCCACTAGCTAATTGTAGTAGATCCATGAATATCCAAATGTACAAGCTGAAAAGGCTTTGTAGATCTAGATATAGATCTAGTATAAGGTAGTCTATGTGACCTAGACAAAGCACAAGACTCACAAACATGTTTGATGCCACTTAAGGAACTTGGAAGACCTATCATAATCTTCTTCCTAGCCATTACTTCCAATGATTTGAAGTTGAGGTGTCTCATCCTTTTATGTCAAACCTCTTGAATAGGTATTTGCTCACTTGCAACACATCCAACTTGGTTAGCAATAACATAAGCATCTAGTTTGAAGAACTTCCCTTGTCTTTTACCTTTTCCAACTAAGACATCCTTCCTTTTGATCATACAGGCATCTCCATCAAACTCCACCTTGAGGCCTTTACTTAGCATTTGACTCACACTAAGCGAATTCTTGGTATTAGATGGAATAAACAAGACATCCTCCAACTGAACATTCCTATTTATAGAGAGAGAAATAGGAATTGTGCTAATCCATTTGATTTCACACTCACCATCATTGGCCGTGTAGATCACCCTCTTGTCATCTCCATATGCCCAAAAAGAAGTGAAGTACTCTTTGTGAAATGTCATGTGTGAACTTGCTCCATGATCAATCCACCAAGGATCCAGATCTCCATCATTGGCAAGCATACATGAAGACATCACAAAAGCATCATCATTTGCATCTTGAACATCCAAACCATCCCCATCAAGAGTAAGATTATCTTGCTTGTTTCCTTGATCTCTCTTCTTCTTGTAGCATGCACTTGCAAAGTGTCCTTTGATGCCACAATAGAAGCACTTGAGCTTTGATCTATCCTTCGTTTTGCCACTTGAATAAGCATCCACTTGATCTTGCCTTTTCGACCACTTACTTTTGGTTTTAGAACTCGATTTTGGTGAAGAATCCCCTCTAGCATGCTCTAGCCTTGATATTTTCACCAAATCATTTATAGATCTAATTTCCTCCTTCATAACCTGAAACACAAGCTCTGATACCATGTGGAGGATTTTAGATCATTATGATTCAATCCACTTGAAAGATCCTTGGTTAGAAAAAGAAATACACTACCAATCTCACCAATGTAGAAAAATTAGCATTTACACACAAAATGAGATTCAAACTCTAATAGAGCTTGATCAAACATTAATGATATGATAAAGTACTATCTGTCCATACAAAACCAGCAAGCTACTGGAGATGAGACTGCAACTCCTCTATTTTTCATGCACCTAACATGATGCACCAACGAGAGCATCTCGTATTTCTATTCGAGTAACAGAAACACTCTCATTCCAAAGGTTGGACACTACTTGCTTAGCGAGTTTTGAACTAAAATCAAGAGGACTCTCGAGAATGTAATGCATGTACAACATTTTAGCAAAGCCGAGATTGCAATTTTGATGGTGTAAATGTTGTGCCGTGCAGTGCACCAAATATATCTTTTCCACGTTGTTTCTGATATCTTCGTTCTCACAGTTTCCAAGTTTGAAACGTCCTTTTTTTTACTTAAAAATATCACATAATTCCACATCGATTTAATATCACATAATTCCATAACTTCTTTTAAATTTCAAACATATTACAAAATAAGCTTATAAGAAAATAAGTTTCCAAAAATAAGTTTGCAATCACGTTGCTTGAAAATAGTTAAATCTCTTAAGATTATTATCTAAATCTTCTATTTTTTTAATTGCATGCTCATCAGCAATATAATATTCTTTTGCGACAATATATTTGATATGCTCTACATTGGCTCCTGCAAGGCTTTGCTTCCAGCCAGGATGGTGCAATGCACAAAACTCCTCGCAAAATGTGATAAGTTCAATGATCAGCCATGCCACTGTGATGGACCACAATATATGGATGTAGATATTGCCATTCATGCATGGAAATAAAAGGCGAAAAAAACAATTAAAGCACACAACTATATTGTGGAAAAATCAATATTTATTCCAGAAATATCAGTGGCACACATCAGAGAATACTTTTCCAAATTAACCGATGAATGTGCAGTTGATATTGATGAGTAGAGTTCATGATTGTAGTTGTAGAGTCCTGGTTACAATCTTTGTGGCCATAAGTTATAGGACTTGTAATGTACTAGTGAGTGTCGGCAAATTTCGAATCTGCAACAAGTCCAAATTTGGCTTCAAAAGACATGTTAATATAATTCATTTTGTAAATTTAGTTGTAAATCCAACTTGGCAATTTTGTAGAAAGCCGACTTTTTTGTATGCTAGGGTGTGGGCATGTCCCCCTATAAGTAAATTCTATTCCATGGCATGTGTACTGTAAGACCATGAGGAATCATGATGTAGAAAGTTTAACGGCTTTTAGAGACTCTAAAGGTTGAAAAGAGTTCATAATTCTCAACCTTTAGAATATTCAAATAGTCTACTAGTCTATATGGTTAAACTTCTACACTATCTAGAATTGCACCAAAGTTGTGCATCTAGGGCTTGGCCCAAGACCATTAATTATAAATATGAACCACTTTTAGTGGCAAATGACACATTGTGATAAAATTTCTATGAGAGTTTCTTATAATACAACTTCGTGTCTTGTTCGTGCTGTGACAAAGTTGTAGGAGTTTACCATTTCTGACACTCCTTCTTGAACTTTGCAGCTTTGTTCAGTTAATCCAATTGCCTCTCTTTGCTTGGTAAAGAGTGGCTTGTCGAGCGGTTTCGTGAGGAGATCTGCCATCATATTTTCTGATTTTATGAACTGGACTTGGAGCTCTCCTTTCGAGATCAAATCTCGAATATGATGGTACTTCAGAGGAATGTGATTTGTCTTTGAATGGAAGACAGGATCCTGGGACAAATAGATGGCACTCTGAGAGTCCATCATCATCGTGCTTGGCCCCTCTTGTGGTATCCCGATTGCCTCCAACATCATTTGCAGCCGCACTATCTCATTCGCCACTTTCGAGACTGCGACATACTCAGCTTTGCAAGAGGATTGAGTTACCAAGGTTTGCTTTTTGCATATCCAACTGATTGCAACTCCGCACGCTATCGTACATCCTCCAGTAACGGACTTGCTGTCATCTTTGCAGCTCGTCCAGCTCGCATCACTGTAGTGATGCAGCTCGAATCCTTTCTTTTCGTTTCTAGCTCTGTAGGTTAATCCAACATTCTGGGTACCTTTCAGATATTGTAGGATTCGTTTGGCCATTTTTCAATGTGCTAGACCAGGAATGCGTAAACAGAGAAGGCCAGATCGAGTCTGGTACAAATTGTTAAGTACATCAGACTACCGATTAAGTTTTGGTAGGGTATACCTGCCATCTTCTGTTCTTCCTCTTCTGTTTTTGGGCAATCTTGTTTCGTGAGCTTGGCTCCAGCTAGCATTGGTGTGGCTTTCTCTTTACAGTCCATCATGTGGTAATGCTTCAGCACTTTTTTGGCGTACTTTGACTGACTCAAGTGCATTTTGCCATTTGTTCGATCTCTTTTGATCTCCAACCCTAGGCATTTTGTTGCTTCTCCAAGATTTGTGATTTCGTAGTTTTCAGAAATCTGACTCTTCGTGTCTTTGATCAACATCAAGGAATTTTCTATCATCAACGAGTCATCCACGATAATGGTCAGTATCACAAAATCCTTTCCTACTATTTTGATGTAGACATTATAGTCTGGTTGAGTAGGATTGAAGTCTAGAGACTTCAGAAGACCATCAAGCTTTTTGTACCAGGCTCGTGATGCCTGTTTTAGACCGAAGATGCATCTTTGCAATCGACAGATATATTGTCTGTTGTCGGGATCTTCATAGCCTTCAGATTGCTTCATGGAGATTTTTTCCTCTAGATCTCCGTGGAGAAAGGCTGTTTTCACGTCAATTTGGTGAATTTCCAGATTGTACTGTGTGGCGTATGCATGGAGCAGCCTTATGCTTGTCATCTTGATCATGGGCGAATATGTGTCGAAATAGTCGACACCATATCTCTACGTGTAGCCCTTCGCGACAAGCCTTGCTTTGTAACGGCCAATGGTGCCATCTGATTTCAGTTTCTTCTTGTACACCCATTTGCAGTCGACTACTTTTCTGTTTTCTGGCAGTGGCTCTAATGTCCATGCCTCGTTTCGCCTCATCGACTCGATCTCTTCTGACATTGCGTTTCCAGAAGTCTCCCTCTGGACTCTAGATAGCTTCTTGGTATGTAGCTGGTTCTTCTGTGAAGCTGCAGTACTCGAACTGTGTGTCTTCGCTCCATTGAAGATTGTCAGAATAGTGGTGTGGAGGTCTTCTTTGTCTGGTTGACCTTCGAGGTTCGTTTCGTCGCTGCTCAAACATTTCTTGTTCCTGGGATCGATCCTCTGTTTCTTGCTGCTCTGGAATCAAGGGTCCTGCATTCTGATTTGATGACTGTCCTCGATCTCCCTCTTGAATAGGCAGCAGTGTGAAGATCTTTTCAGTCTAGGGAATGTGGACTCGTGGAACTTCACATCTCTATTCGAAACAACCTTCTTCGTGGTTGGATTGTAGAGTTTGTGCACATGTGTTCCGTTCGAGTGGCCGACCATGATTGCTTGTTCGGATTTGTCGTCGAGCTTGCTTCTCTTTTCCTTTGGAATGTGCTTGTATGCTGCACATCCAAACACTCTTGTGTATGACAGATCAGGCTTTCTACCTATCCACATCTCGTACGGTGTTTTGTTCTCCAATGCTGTCGTTGTTGATCTGTTCTGCAGATGTACTGCTGCAGCTATTGCTTCGACCCAGAATTGGCTTGGCAATTGAGCCTGTGCCATCATGCATCTGGCTCCTTCGACTAGCATTCTATTTTTTCTTTCTGCCACACCGTTGTATTCTGGTGTGTATGCAGGAGTACACTGGTGTTCAATCCCCTGTTCTTCGCAGAATCTTGAGAATTCTGTGCTTTTGTATTCACCTCCATTGTCAGATCTAAGAATCTATATCCTTTCTGAGGTGTGTTGCTCTGCGAATGCCACGAACTTCTTGAAAGAATCAAATACTTCGGATTTCTTCTTCAAGTATTGCGGTGGCTTCAACCTTAGCCAACGGGTTAGCACCAAAGGAAGGGTCGGGCCCATCATATGTTTACTGTAGGTTTAGACGTTGGGAGCACATAGTCGCACTCTGAATGGCTTTCGAAGAAGGAGATCGAGTTACAAATTTATGCAGACCTGTGCTTTTGGTTTTAAATCTACATTATTTTCTTATCACACTAGCATTATCTCAAGAGTCCGGAGAATGGATGCACAGCTATCTAGCCAATAGCATAGCAACTAAAATGGGCATTCCATAACCAGCAATTTGGTAAATTGAAGTCAAGAGTAAGCCAAGCAAATTCGCCAATAAGTCTTCAGAAGGATCTTCTGTTGCAAAGATCCAGCCTTCAATGCCACAGGATGAACTATCAAGTCATTCCGGAAGTAGCAGAAGATTGGCATACTATTGCCAGCAGGTTGGCATAGTCTACATTCCTACACAAGTGTTGTGTCATGCGTCTTTGCTATCTAAATGTACAAATTTCTTCTATCAACGTGCTGAGCAGTATGAAACTATTTAGAGGAAAGATGAGTTGTGGCTTCAGAATCAGGCCAACAACTTCTAAGCTGCAAGCGATATGTCTTAGCATAGACCCAAGTATACATCGCTGTTCAAGGAACGTAAAAACATCATGTGGAAAATATGGAAGGTTGTATACAGCAGCAAAATCATCCTGAAGTAAATCGCATCGATGGCAGCTGCAGCTTAGATATTATACATATAGTACACTTGCAAAGATTACATAAGACCGGGACACACAGATCAGATTTAAGTATAAAATATGGAAGTGGATGGCATAATATCGTCAGGAAGGACTGCACAGACAGTTAACTTCAAGAATTTGTAATTTTTCAACATTTTTATTTTTATGATTGAACTTTGAAGGTGCAGTTTACTGGGGTTTATGAAGTATCAACGTACTTGACAGATTGCCAATTTCAAAATCATAGAATTAAATGTTGTGTGAATTCTAACACCAAATTGCAGATACTCATGCATTACAAAATTTGCTAAAGAAATGAGACGATTAGCCCCAGCTCTATAGACATCTAAACTGCTACATGCAAACATATAAGAGTTGTAATTGCATATTGTTCTGCAAAACGTGACCGAAAATAAGCTGGATAATTTTAAAAGAAATGATTTTTTTAGTCTCTCAGGTGCGCTCTGATACTGCCAATCACACAAGTCCACTTGCAAACTGATGTGATCCCTCGTGTAGCAGAAAGATCGATGATGAGACTTGCAGGAAACTCTAGTACGTCTGTGTAGACTACACCTCTGAACTGATCGCTGGTGAGAGAGACGCGTTTGACAATGCAAAAGCAGAAACTGATCGCTGGACTGACCGCTGGTGAGAGAGACACGTTTGTCAATGCGAAAGCGCAGCGTTTCTGCTGGCAAACGTAACAACATGTAAACATATCAGCATACGAGCGACTGCTGACAAGCATTCGATCTGCACAGCCTCCCGCACCATTGTTCTACCTCCACCGCCCCCAATGCAACTCTCGTGCCTCTTCTGTCTCCGTTGGTTCTCTTTGCACCGCCATGATGCTTCTATCTCCTCCTATCTCCGCCGTGGGAAAAATGCTCTGCTCTAGAATGCACTAAAGCTTAAATGCCGGATGACGTAATCGCACTCATGGAAAGCGGAGAGGCTTTAAACCTAACATGAAGTCAACGCACCTCTTTATGATACTCCGTTATGGACTAGGTAGCGAGGTGAGCAGGCTTGCTAGCCGGCTGTAACATGCAGCTTTCATGGACCGAGCCGCCCTGAGACAAGGTAGGGCGGCTCGGTGCATGAAGGTTGCATGCTACATGGTAGCAGGCCTGCTCAAGCCTGCTACCTGTCGTAATTGAAGTTTGGGCCTTTCAATTTTAAAAGGCCCAAACGAATATGGGGTTTAAACTTCTCCTATTTGATCCAATAAAAATCTGCCACCTGTTCACTATGAGCCCAAATGACAATTAAGTAGAAGAATTCATACAGTTTGCATAAATGAACGACGCAGTAGTGAGACAAAAATTGCACTCTGATAAATATCAACAGTGAATACAATGGCTTGAAGTAATAACTTCAGCTTGCTGAGCGTGATAACTACAGATAACTCTGTTTAAAAAAGAATTTAAAAAATTAACACTTACATAGAGACATGGGAATGTCAAAAATTTAGGCATGCGATCATCGCGCCTCCTGGCTCCTTATAATCTGGGGGAGTCATGAAAACCTGGGAACTTTCAGCCACTATGCAAGTATGCAACTCATGGGAAAGCTGAAACCTTAACCATAGATTTTAGTCCACATGTAGGGTTCAAACTATGCCACATGGCTATAGTCTTTGAGCAAAGAAAAAAAACTTTGACATACGACAAAATTGTAAACAAACGATGGCTTGTTTAAAAAATGGTTAGTCTTTGTGAAGTTGTGCATGTTTTAGAAATGGTTGTTTTGAACATGTGTAGTAGAGATGTGAGACACAATTCCATTCAAAGCTAGTTGAAAAAGTGTTTGTTGAATATGTACATGTATGAGTGAGCGGTGCTCAAAGCCTAATGTAGAAATGTTTGTTTTATCTACGAAGATCTAACAATAGTGGACTAACAATAGTGAAACATTACCATATTGTCCAATTTGAGATGCGATGGCTAAACAAACTGCATAGACTAACCTTGATGCAGAGAGAGAGAGAGAGAGAGAGAGAGAGAGAGAGAGAGAGAGAGAGAGATTACACCAAATTCGTAAGCAAACAAATAAGAATCATTAAGAAAAATAGACAGGGACGCCATCACACTGCTCACTGTCAGATTCCTTATTCGATGAAACACCAAAACTATCGCAAATGCTGGTAACATGTTCACTCCCCCTCAATATGCTTATGCTTACTTTGTAAGCTTTTTGAATATTGAGCAAAAGAAAAAAATTTCCATGGTATTTTTACACTCTGCAAAATAGCCCAAATGAATGCAAATGATTTCATAGAGACATTGTGCTCTGTTTGCTTCCCAAAACCACCTATCCTAATGCAGAGGATTTACACATGCTTAAGTGATAACCTTGATCCTTGGTCTAAGCCTTTGAAGGAAAAATTCCGACATTACCAGTACAAGAACCTCTGGCTCCATGGCAAGAAATTCAAAAGGTAACTCCAACGCATTGCAATATGCCTCTTCGGTTATTATCATGCAACTACCCCGAGGTGTTGTACATAAAGCTGCATTCTCACCAATACCAAGATTAACAATAAACTCATTTGTTGCATCTTCTACTACCTTGTTAAACTGAAGAGCCACTACCCCATCTCTGCTAAATAAGATTGAATCACCGCAATGTTAACTTATGATCGTCAAATAAAATCAAAACCTCTCGTCACGGTGTTATAGTGAACAATTGTTGAAATTCACGAAAGCACAAGAAAATAGAATGCAAGGAATTGTGAATAGAAAACAAGAATCCAGAACATGGTTTGCAAAGTGCAAAACTGTCACGCAAAAAACCTTTTAATTCATTCTTAACCCCACACACACTAAAATGAATAATAGTACAACACTAGATGTATGACACATGTACTCCACCGCTTATAAAATAAACACAACTCTCAAAAAGACACCACGTAGAACTATCATTACATGCATTAAAAACAGAATTGCATGACATCTTAACATAGCCACGAATAACATTAATGACATCAAACTGACCAAAACACACCTATTAATATACATAGACCACAAACTAAGTAAGATCATGAAACACCACAGAACACTATAAGACCATGAAACGTCGGTAAATGTAAATGGCATAAGCCACAAAATGCCATTAATTGCAGAATGCCATAAGCCACAAGATTGTAGAAGCCACAAAATGCCCTAAAAAGTAAAATAAAAACCTGACTATCAACCAACAAACTCCATAACAAAAACAAAAAAACACCTCGTTAATCCACGACAGACCATAATGGTCTTAAAATATTAACACCAAGACTCATTGAAGCATATCCCATACAATATCCCTTGACTAGAAACAATTCTTGATACATCACCCACCAAAGTTGTAGCCTCACCATCTGATGGTTACGTCCCACTACTTCCTGGTAATTCACATGTAATCCAAATTCTTCTTCTAGTGTTGTCTCACTGCGTTGTCGATGATGCTTGCGAGGACCTCTAGGAATATTTATAATATCCATCTTTAGCAGAAAACAAAATAACCCGAAATTGAATCCAACATTTGTCGGAGTAGTTAAGATCAAAATATCTGAGCACTCGGCCTTATAAACTGTTATATTTAGTAGTGTTTTTTATATATTTCTTGTTTACAGTACATGTCATCAAGTGGCTAATGAGTCGGGACACATCCCATAATGGGAACCGAACTGCCATGCAGTAGTACCCCCAAAAATTAGGCTGCATATGTGTACCCTACTTTTACTTCTATGAATAACACCTGTAGACAAACTTCTTGGGGTTTGTGTGTGCTCTCTCCTTACAATTTGATGAATCTGAGTTGATGGTTAAGCTATGATAGTTGTTTTTCTAACTGCTAGTTCGATCCTAACTATGATATTAGAGCCTAGGAAGGAAGCGGTTTGACAAAAGTTGGAAATTGAATTCTAGGATTATTCAATGAAGTGATGGCAGTAGATCTGGCTATCATTCAACTTGTATGGTGAAAAAGAAAAATTTGATCTAGAGGGATTAATTATTTGCTTTTCTATTGGGGTCAAGCTTGGAGAAAAGAGATTCACAATTTCGAGCTTTTTTGAGCAAGATAGCCTTCAGGAGAAATCAGTTGTTCTCACTATTTATTGTTGATTTGGAAACTGCTTGATTCAGTTGGGAGATGGTTGGCTAAAAGCATGGTTTGGTGGTACAAAAAAAGAACCCATTTTTCATTGGACCTTTTGGTAGTACATTTCAGTTTTTGGGGATTTGGGAGGGATCTTGATCAATGCCACCCACGAGTTAATGCAATGAAAGTGTCCCTAGTAATGATGGGCCCACATAGTCTCTTCAACTCTAGTGGACCCACTTAAGAATGTTAACCAATATACTTTTTTTGAGTACATTTCTACCCAAAAAAGGTAGTGTCCTTGACAGTCCATGTTGTACCACCAAACCATGCTTTTAGCCAGTTGTAGGGAAACCTTTGTCAGAAAGACATTTGGCGCCAATCTCTGAAAAGGAGAGCTAAGGATTTCAAGAAGCATGGAAAACCCTAAGACTAGGGTTTACAAACCTTCATATTTCTCTTCATAGAGAGCTTCTTTGAAAGCTATGAGAGTGTGGAGATGAGCGTCCATCGCAATGCATTGCTCAACCATTCGTGTGAAATACATAGTATTACAAATAACAACAGCTCCCCATAGTACGAATATTTGCCTCAAAAGGCCTTACACAAGACTTATGCTTCTTGTTGCTTGCCGACACAGCCTAAAGCTTGTAGACCACATTAAACATAAAGCTAGCTCTCACTCTTCACTAGTTACTAAAAGCTAAACGTACTCCAATTAGCAGCCCGCAATTCAGCTGAAGACCTTGTATTTATTCACACTTCTCTGCTTAAATGTAAATAGACATCCTAAACTCATAAGGTGCTGTAATTGTTCTACTTACGGTCATTATAGCTTCTTGATAATGACTCGACCCTTATAAATGTGACTAACCTTACCTCAAATATTAATAACACAAACTGTATAGATATAAAATTTTACACCTGGCCTTCATAGACATTTGGCCTCTATTAACTTTAACATTTTATACATAATAACTTTTAAGTTTTGGCCCATATTGGCCTAACACTTATCCTCGACAGAAAAAAGACGAGTTCCACCGAGTCTTGTCTTCTACTTCACCTCTACTTCGCTTCAGCTGTTTTTGATGCCTCACTGCCTTATTGTCATTATCGCTATCACTCTCATCTGAAGTAGCCACTTATGTCCAAGAACTCATAGAATGTTGGCATGCCCCTTTCATAATTGTCAAAGGTTTGAATGGTCCGCACAGGCCTGACACTCAATAAGTCGATTGATTTTGGCAACTCTAATAGTGTTGTAGCGGCCACATTTGTCCCACCCAAAATAGTTCCAATTGGTGCCAATTTTAAATGTCGTAATGGACCTAGCAAAAATTTACCCTTATTAAAATGTGTTAGGCCAATATGGGCCAGCAATTGAACTAGAAAATGTACGAATATTGAAGATATTGTAAAGGGGCTATTTGGGCCAAATATGTTCATAAAGGCTGAGTGTGTGGTTGTATAAGCAAGTTTGCGGTAATTAATATTTCGGATATTTCGGAAGTAGTTGGGTGACTTGATGGTCGAAGTCATCAAAGATGGCAAGATCTTTGACATTCTTCAAATATTTTGACATTCGAATGTATATAAGAACAAGAATGGATACCCTTTATTCTGGGAATGAAGATTAGCCGAAAGGTCGATGTAGTTGTCCTTTGAATAGTCTGGTTGTTTTCGATTATGTGTGGAAAGTTGCAGGTTTCAAACTGCATTGTAGAAACCCATGTATTTTACCAGGCATTTTTTTGCACACCAAATGAGAGTAGTTTTGTAGGCACTGCAGTCTGTGTCAAGAAAGAAGACTAAATATGCAAAATAACAAAATAGAAAACTAAAATCATTGCATGTATGAGATGAGCAGACATAAGACCTATAGATGTTGCATTTGATCCTACTAGATCATGATCCTAGATCAATGATTAACTCAAGGATCGAAAAATGTGCAGGAAGAATCTTGAATAAATTGTATCTCCAAGGTGGATATTGTGAGCCATTAGAGGAGCTTTAAACTCCAATAGGGCTGCTACTAAGTACCAACAAGAACGATCTCGATACGGGAAGAGATTGTATATGCCAAATAGAATCACTGCTCATGCATTCATGATTACTAAAATAATTTTGTGCTTAGATAAATTGTAGGTACAAGCACCAAAGATAATTGATAGTGTGCGAATTTACTACTAGTTAGTTTAAATGTGAAGTTCATTACATAATTCAAAATGATAGTGCAAAAAGATAGCATATGTTCCTCAGGCGTCAGAGACAAGCATCGTCTGATCAAATTCTAAGGAGTCGGACACATCCGTGATTTGATCAGACTCAGTGAACGAGCTAAGACAAGTAATCAAAAGAGTGCAATCAATCACAACACACATACATCCACATTAGACACAAATAGTGAAGGTGTTGCTTTTATATTACATTGAATGCTTGTCATAAGAGCATTTGCTCAGTATGGAGCAAGAACAACACAAATGGTAATAGCTAAATAGCGGCGTAACTTAGATGTTGAATCTTCCGCTCTGTTGCACACCCAATGAATGTGAGCTGGAGATGTATTTATGCAAAACATCCTTGTCATTACAAGAATTGTTTCACTGATCTTTATTACAAGACTAGTTTAGTTTAACTATGTACTTGGTCATGCATGTACTTTACATATATTTGATGTACAACGACATCTGTACAATGTGTATATTTGTCAGATGACTTGAAGTTGCTGAAGTAGTCGAATTTGTCACATACTTTGTCGTATACTTCGCATATTTCAAAAGTAGTTGGATATGTCGATCGTCGAAGTAATCAAATTTGTCAGACAATGTTGCATACTTCAGATATTTCGGAAGTAGTTGAGTGACTTGATGGTCGAAGTCATTGAAGATGGCCAGGTCTTCGATGTTCTTCAAATATTTTGACATTCAAATGTAGATAAGAACATGAATGTATACCCTTTAGTCCGGAGACGAAGATTAGCGGAAGGTTGATGTAGTCGTCCTTTTTGAATGGTTCGGTTGTTTTCGATTATGTATAGAAAATTGCAGGTGTCAAACTGCTTTGCAGAAAACCGTGTATTTTATCAGGCATTATTCTACACACATAATGAGAGTAGTTTTGCAGGCACTATAGTCTATGTCAAGAAACACAACTAAATATGCAGAATAGCAAAACAGAAAACTATAATTCCTGCAGGTATCAGATGAGCAAACATAAAACCTATTGAGGTTGCATCTGATCCTACATCAATAATTGACTCAAGGATCAAAAAATGTGCATGAAGAATCTTGAATAGATTGTATCACCATGGAGAAAATTGTGAGCCATTAGAGGAGTTTCATACCCCAAAAGGGCTGTCTAAGAAATGCCAAATAAGACAGAGAACATTGTCATATTTTAAAACTCTAGCTGAGTTTTTGGTTGACCCGCACAACTCCGACAACTTGACCTCACTAGTAATGTGTATAGTTAACTGGAAGTTGTCGGGGACTGGGAGACAGGTGGGTCTGAATAGGTCACAACGGAAGAAGGTCGTCGCCCCAACAGAAAAAAAGAAAAAAAATACGATGGATAGTAATAACTGACAATTAAAGGATTGGGATTACTTAGAGAATGGAATGATGGAGCAGTTCTGATATGTGTTCATAATGAGTATCAGTTAGGTTTCGTAAACAACCATAGTGAATTGCTAATAGATTAGGCGTTTGAGACAGCCATGCAATTCTCTGTTACTAATACTTGTGACAGTAGAGGAGAAGGAGCAAGAGGCATTCAAGCATATAATATGAATACAATGTGATAGAACAATATCGATTCTGTATATTAAATGTTGAAGTAACAAATATCAGATCACAAGTCAATCACATTGAGGGCGTAACCTTACTTACAGAAACAAATAATTTCTATATTTTTGAATACTTTTTATCCTCTCTATATGATCTCTAATTTTGGTTGTTTGATCTTTGATCAGGTATGTTCTGATTATGATTTGATCAGCCTTGTCTCTAATCGTTCACTTCCTTATATAGTTGTTGGATGATCTTGTGTTATTCTAATTTTACAATCACAAGATCATCAACAACTGTCTAACTGATCAATAGTTTGGTTATTAGCTGGAGCGTGAAGACATTAGACATGATGTACGTGAAATCCTGTGTAAATTTGCAGTATGTCACATTCCTCACGTTCTTCGAAAAAAATGTTGGAAATTAAGCCCACAGTTGTCTCCTTCGTGAATGACTAATTTCTATTTCATGATTCTTCATGCATGTTTATTGATCATTGATCTAGGATCAGGTGAAACTAACTTTGGTTCTACGTCTGCTCATCTGATACCTGCAGGAATCACAAAATTAGACAGCCAATTTATTTGAAGAACATCTACAAGCAAATGTAGTCTAGCATATTATGTCCGAACATTTTAAACGCTATACACTGGATGATGAGAAAGTTGTCGCAAGTATCAAATTTTCCTAGATCCAAAAAAATGCCAGATATGGGTTTTCCACGGAGTTGTGCTTGGGCATGTGATATCGAGACATGGCATTGCCACAGATTATTCTAAAATCAAGATTATTGTGGAATTGCCACTGCCAACAACAATTCATGGAGTTTATGTGTTTATGGGTCATGCAAACTACTACCGAATTTTTATTATCTTCTTTGCGGATTTAGCAAGACCTATATACAAACTGACTATTGTTCCTATTTGGACAGTAGTGGTGTTAGAAGCCTTTGAAAAATTAAAAAAAACATTAATTTCAGCACTGATACTGCGTTCTCTAGATTGGTCGATTGAGTTTCATGTTCACACTGATGCCTCAAAATATGCAATTGGATCAGTTTTGACGCAGTCAGGTGACTATAAGAAGGACTATCCAATACGATTTGCAAGCAGACAACTTACAGATCCGGAAAAGAACTATTTAACAACAGAACATGAAGCGTTAACCATGATTTTTTCTGTACAAAAATTTCGTCATTACCTCATGGAAACGCACTTTGCATTTTATATGGGTCACCAGCCGTTACTTTACTTGGTAAACAAGATGTGCAATACTGGGCGTATTGCAAGATGGTTACTATTATTGACTGAATTTGACTTTTGAATTGTGGTTCGTAAGGGAAAGCAACATTATCTAGCCGACCACATTTAACGAATTGAATCCGCGCCAATTAATATTGAAGTGGATGAGGAATTACCAAAAGCTGTATTATTTTATGTAGAGACATTACCTGAATGGGCAATGGATATTGTTGAATATCTGATGCTAGGACAATCGAATGACTCTTTGACAAAAGTACAAAAGAGACAATTGATTCACAAGGCTCAACCTTATCAATTGATTGCTAGACAATTGTATCGTCGTGGATCAGATAATATTCTACGTAGATGTGTTTTACCGGATGAAATATCAGATTTAATCACATTCTCACACCCATGATGGCATGGGCGGAGGACACTTCCCCTCAGATATTACTGTTTGCAAACTTTTGCAATCAGGTTGTTGGTGATATCCCATTATTTGAAGAGCTTTGTAAACAAAGAGATTTGCATTCATCATAGCAAATTTTCTTCGAATGTTGGGACAATAACAATGGCAATTAAAAGCATTGTCATGTTTCTCGAAAGGGCATAAATTCCCTCAAAATAGTGGATGGATTAGTTTCCAAGGACTATGAGTCATAACTGCTCTGGATTCTCAAAAACTCCTCCTCACTTTTCATATTTGCCTCATATGCCCTGCTTTGGGACATGATTGTGACTACAGGGCTTCAGTCTAGTTGACGAGCCATTAATCTCCATCTTTGTAATCAATAGAAGCACATAGATCATCACCCTCAAGATTTATGAAGTCCAAGAATTCTTTGATGAAATTAGATAGAATTGATAGAATCTCATCCTCCCTCAGATGAAGCACATCTGCAACATCATTCAAAGAGACATATGTGACACTATCCAGGTGACATACCGGCAAATCGGGAATGGTCTTGCTTTTGTCATTTTGATCAGCGTCAGATAAGGAGGACATTGACAATGCACAAGATTGGGTTGGGTCGTACATTGTTGCCAACCTTGCCTCCTCGTGAGCACCAAAGACTTCATCAACAATATCTGATTCTGATATCACAGATTCAGCAGATAATGAGGCACCCTCAATGCTTAACCTCGAAGTTCCTACCTCTTCAGGAACAAGAGCAGAAAGATAAAATACAAAACCCATGCCCTCTTGCACAAAGCGACATGATTGATTTTGCTGGTCACAATGGATCACACGTTTAAAATCACTCACTATTTTGGTGGTCTTGGATCTTCGCTTAGCCTTCTTAGCAAGAATTGATTTCGGAGGTGATGACTTCTGAGATGATAAACTCGATTTCGAAGGTGAAATCTTCCTAGACAATGATGTCTTGCTAGAACTCTGACTTGTAGAATCATCCTTGACTTTTCCTTTGCCTTTATCCAGTAAGGGTGGCACATTCGTTGAATCAATATTTTGAGAAGGATTTTCCCATTTCAGGACCCTATTATAATGTTGTTCGGCTTGTTTCTTCGTCATTGACCCTGTGATCTTGTCTTTCTTCAATATAACTGCTTTTGGCAGTTTTATTCTTGGTTCATCAGGAATATTACACACTCCAAATCTGGTCGGATCCATATGATTTAGAATCTGCTCATCAGTAAGCTCTCCATTGTCATCAGAAGTCAAAGCATGACTCAAGGGAGTGAGTTCATGTTCAATCGGATCTGGTATAGGCTCCATTGATATCCAAGCTACATTCAGTACATTCAATGGAAAAGTAATCGGTGTATCCAAGGTTCGATCCAATAATGAAATCTCACTCAAATTTTATTGATTATCTTGTTGACACATATATCATGTTGTACAGTCAATCGTTGCAAGAGCTTCATTCTAGTTGACAGTATCGGTTTGAGAATCGTAATGAACTCCCAAATCTTTTTCTGGATGGTCACAAGTATGATCCATTGTTGATGAATCATCATCCTCTTTTTGAACCATTGGTTTGATAGTTCAAGTTGCAGGATTAACCTTGACTGCACGTTCATGATTTTCAAAAGTGATTTTTTCTGTACCCTAGTTATGAATTACTTGTGCAACTCGTAACCATGGGCGTCCCAATAGGAATCGATAGACATTTGGTGCTTCGGATAAGTCCATTACTACGAAAGTAATGATGAACTATACTCCGACAATTCTGATAGGTATATCTTCAACCATTCCTTGCGGACGAACTGTCGTTTGATCAGCTAGCTTAATGGCAAAAGTCGTAGGCTTTATCTTTGTAAGACCCCATTTTGCACATAGCTTTGTAAAAATCAGGTTAACTCTCAAACCGCCATCTATCACAACTGCTTCATTAGGAAATTTTCTATGCTGTATCGGCAGGGTGATATTTTTTTGTTCACTTTCCCAAGCTGCTCTGACATGGAGTACTTCATTAGATTCTTCAAATCTAGCACAAAAAAGTGGCTCATGATGAACTTCTGGTTCAGCTTGAGTTAACTTTTGCGCTAATACTTCTTTTGCTTTTGGCACCAACTTCAAGAACTCTCCCAATAAAATATTGATCTTAATAGACAAAATATTCATGAGCAGTTCCATTTGCGGTGCCTTCAGTTCAGTCATCTTGAAGGGTTCTTCATAATGATGCAACTGAACATTCATATTTGTTTGTGAATTTTTCGGTGGCTGCAATGGTGGAGAACGAACTTCGGTCGTTGCTCTAGCAGCTTCAAGCTTCTCTTCTTCTTGCAGATGTTTAATCCACTGCCTCATATCCTGATATCTTCTTTTTTTGACATGAAGATTTGGATAGACTCCAAATGTTGTTGGTATATCAGTTAATGGTATAGAATCAGCAGGTACCGAATCTGCTACCGGTTCTTTTTGCTTCTGTGCTCTAGTGACTACCATCAAGGGTACACTTGGTTTATTCTGAGCTACTGGTCTTTGCTTGATTGTTATCAAATTTATAGGAGCTGTAGCCGGTGGTGGATTCGGTTTTGCTGGACATTCCTTATAGCAATGCCCATAACCATAGTCACAATAAAATGGTACAAATTTTCTTTTATTTGGACATTCTGCAACTCTGTGATTTTCTCACATGCAAAGCATCCAAGTGGTGCTCTAGTCCAGTTTCTAGATGCTTGTTGTTGTGCGGCAAAATAAATAGCATATTGTTCTAAAGATCCACCTTCTTGATCATTACCATAGTTCCATTGCTCGCTTATGTAAAGTTCTGGTTCCATCAAATTGGCAAGAGGAGCGGGGTGCTTTGGTGGAGTAGGTAAGGCTAATCGTTCCAGGTATCCAAGAGCAGGTTGACGAAGAAGTTGCCGGATGTCCTCCATAATGTGGTTTTCGATATCCCATCAAGGCCTACCGTTGCTGAATTATCCGAGGATTGAAGCTGCAAAAAGCAGTCTCATGATCAGGTGGATTACACAAATGGCATATATTGATTTCCATTCATTTTTTCAATTGAGGACACTCATTCACTGTGTGACTTCTTGTACAAATTGAACACTAGTCTCTCTCTATTAAAGTGTACTATATTTGACTTTTGGATAAGCATGATCATCTAAGGAAAAGATTTCACCTTTCACACCAAGTATCCTTCTCATCTACTACGGTTGTAAGAGTGCTCACCTGCTCAGAGTGTCCGTTTCTAAGGTCTTGACAACAACGCGGCTTCGTCACTCGTGGCTGCTCAATGTTTTGGCAGCAGCAAGATGGGATACACAACACGGCTGCAAATAGCAGACAGCAGGTTCGTGGCTACTCAGTGTTTTGGAAGCATCTGGATGGTATACAACAGGGCAGCAGCTTGTAGACTGGACACAGGGACACAGTTACAAGTCAAAGGAGTGATGTACGACAACATGCAGCATTTGCAAGGAAGCTGCTGAGTACGCTTGCATCTTTTATGTTCGTAGAAATACCAAAGTGGCAGCAACAGTTGCCTACCAATGTTTGAGAAACCTTTTTGAGGTTTCCCTCCAAAAATTGATATGTGAAAAAGTTTTTCAGTCTCTATTGAGTGACATGCTCTTACTTGCCGGTTTTCCTTTATAAAACCCAAGATTTATGACATGAAAAATCTTGTACAATTTTTGCCATGCCGATTTTTGAGAAAAGATGCCGGTTCCATTCTTGAACTCTGCCGGTATTTCAAAGGCATTCTTGAATGGAACTGGCATTCTTGAATGGTTAAAAAATGGAACCGACATTGTTGAACTATGCAAATGTGAAGAAAGTGCAAGAAGTAATCTTATTGTGACCATCTTTGCCTCGGGTGCAAAAGTTTCTTCAAAATCTATGACCTTTGCTTGAGCATATCCTTTGGCAACTAACTTTTCCTTGTGTTTGCTTACACTTCCATCCATATTGAGTTTTAGCATAAAAACCCATTTACATCCAATCACATTCTTAAGAGGTCTATCAACAAGGATCCATGTGCCATTCTCCATCAAAGCATTATATTCATCTATCATAGCTTGAAACCATTCCTTTGAACTCAATGCATCTTCTACACATGAAGGTTCTTCAAAACTCGAAATGAGTGCAAAGGATGAAGATGGATTACCCTTGGCTTGCTTCCCCTTTGGTATGTGAGTCTCAATGGCTCCAGTCTTACCCTTGATGATCTTCTTGGAGTGATTGGTTCACTCGGCTCTAGCTCCTCCTCAAGATCTATGACATCTTGATCCTCGGCCACCTCCCTCTTGATAGGTGATTTGATTGAGCATCAACAAGTTTATGCATATTATCCTCATCAAAAATGATATCTCTAGAAACCACAAACTTGTTGGAAGATGGAATGTATACCTTATATCCCTTGCTTGCTTTGCCATACCCGAGCATAATACCTTTGATTGATGATGGATCTTCCTTGGTCCTTTTCTCCAAAGGTGTATGCACATAGCAAATGCATCCAACACACAATGTCCTATTCCTCCTCTCGGCTACCCCATTTTGTTGTGGGGTGTAGGGACAAGATAATTCTTTTTTAATCCCTTCTTGATCACAAAAATCTTTAAAAGCATTGGAGATTTATTCTCCACCATTATCACTTCTAAAAGTTTTGATCTTGTGAGCAAGATGCTTCTCAACAAATGCTTTGAACTTAAGAAAGCTTTCAAATACTTGTGCTTTAGATGAAAGTAAGAATACCCAACAAAACCTTGAGTAATCATCTATGAATGTAACAAACATGGTGGCATCTCCTACTTGCAAAGTGTACATTCGAGTGGATCAACTCAAGTTGATGAGTTGTCTTTGTGATTGAACTTGAGAAGGGCTTCTTATGTGCTATTGAGAGAGCACATGCTTCACATACTTTCTCCTCTTTTGCCAAGGATCTTGGAAGTCCTAAGGCAAGCTCCTCCTTGCACATGACCTCCATGGACTTTGAGTTGATGTGACCACGTCTTTTGTGCCAAAGACTATGGTTGGATAGTTTGGTCTCCTCGGCGCATCACAATATTAGTATAAGGGAAGATCCCTAAAATTCTGCTTACAAGACAAAACACAATGGAAAACACACTATGGAGCAACCACCCAACCAAGTAAAAGCAACCAATCAACTCTAAAAGCTTCACCCCCAAGCCAAGGAACGAGAGGCATGAATGTAGAGTGGAACCCTGGCAATGAATCCATGATCACAATGAGAAGTAGGGTGAGTCTGGCCTCTTCTTATGGAGCCATAAGCATCCTGGGCACATAGCCATGCATAGCCCTAAGTTCCCTATACATAGATTCACCTAGAATAGAGTCCTCAGCATGGACCACCTATTCATAGAATTGCTACTGATAACTCTACACATGCATACACTGTCTCAAACCTTGTCTAAACTCCATTTAGTGTGTTCATATCAAACAGGTACTCAGAGATAAATACAAATATTCTTAGAATCTAAATTCTAAGATATGATAATTCATTCAATTAGAATCTCTAGGAGAATCATTAAGATATAGGAAAACTCAACTCTTTTGAGTTAAATGCTCCTGTTTCTAGCACCAAATGCAAGAAAATAGCATTCATTCATCTTAATAGACTTATCTGTCTTCTATGATAACTGGAGATCCAATCAGATGAATAATTGTACTCAAGCATCTGTAGACCATAAACTGTAGTAGAATAACATTCACTAGATAATTAAATTCTCCACGAATAAGATAACTTATCTTGTGAGAATATCTGTGAGATCCATAGGTCCTCAAATATAACACCGGAGTAGCGAGATTCAAAAACACTGATTTGAATTTTTACTCAAATAGTAGATCAAGAATTAATCATCACACTTAAAAATCATTACAATTTCTTATAATCCTCTAATAATAATTAAGTATCTATTTATGATTTGTCAACCATAAATATTTAGATTCATATGATCAGCCAATCATAATTTCCTGAAATCCAAATCATACTTAATCATTTACAAGATACTGGAGTATATGTCCCACATAACTCAAGAAAAGTAAGAATCATTCCAAAATCTTTCCACTAAGAAAATACTGGATTTAAAAATATTTTTCAATCAGAATTCTTAAACTGAAGTGCAAGATTCAAGGTCTATAAATCACTGGTAATTAAAAATTGAACGCATACCAAAATGACAATCATCTTCAACTACAAAAACTTTAGATTACAATCTAGAATCACATCTAGATACCCAAAGTCCTGCTGAATATCAATTCAATTGTTATTCTTGGATTCATTATGATTCGTTATCCATTTGAGCTCTTTGGGATACAATCACTAATGAGCTGAGTCTATTTCTTAGCTAAGGAATACTCCATCCCAAGAATATTGTATATCCAATGCACACAATTTTAACTGATGAACCCAAATGATTCACTAATCATGCGCCTTACAAGCAATATAATTCAAAACCATCAGTTCTCAATGAATCCACTTCACACTGATTGTTTTACCAATTAACTTCACTCTGGAGTAATCAACTACTCGAGTTAATTGCCAATGATTCAGAAATCTCAAATGTCTAGGTGAAGAATTCAATTATACTAGTATAACAACACATTTAGATCCTTACCCAAATCGTTTATAAGTTAATCCATAAATCTTCTATACAAAGATTTGTTAACTCTGCAAGTCTTTATCAAAACAATACTTGATCATATGCTTATGTTCACCGACTAGGTTAAGTGCACCAGATAACCTTAGTAACTAGGATAACACAGTAGATTCTGTTGGAGGGTTTGCGGATCCCAAGGCAACCCTAACTCTAGTTAATAAGTGAGAGGGATTTGGCACCCTGTGTGTGTAAGTCCAACCCGATGATCACATAGTTATTTGATTAATTAGAATGTTAATAAAAGGACTTTAGGCCTTTTTGCAAGACTTTTAATGTCGCAGGGCCTAAATGTCAAGTTAGTGAATAAAGTTGGGTTTCCTTCCAATTTTGATAGTTCCCACACTTTTTTAAATTTGAATAAAACGAGAGGCAAGACTGGACCAATAGGATTCAGAGGCCAGGGTCCTTCTCTCTACTATAAAAAGGGACCAACTTGAGTTGCTCCTCATGTTCATGTCCTCATTTCAATAAAGCAGATTGGTTCTCTTTAGAAATAGATTGATGAATGTCCTTGCTTTTCCTCTCTTTTCCTCCATTTCTCATGCTTTCTTTGGATTTTGCTAATTGTTGGATCTGATCATTATTGGGATTGCTATTTCTTATGCTTTTTGTGAGAGAGAAAGGGAGAGAGAGAAGAGTAAGCTTCTATCATTGTTGTGGATTTAGGGTTAATGGAAGTAGGATTAATGGATGTAGTGTTAATGCTTAGTGTTAATGGATGTTAGTGTTAAGATCCTGCACAATAATTCTTGAGCACTTGGATGGGAAACGATTTGATACTCCGGTAAATGGCAGCCGATTACGCAAGTTTCGATAGCCTGCTCCGCCAGTTCAGCAAGTCTGATCTCAATATATTTTTTTCATTTTATTTGTTTTGAATTTTTTGTTTTTAGTATTTAATTTGCTGACTTTTTTTGAAAAAAGACACTTAAAAAAAAATAAAGAAAGACTGATGAGCAAAAGTCAAGAAGTCATCAGCATAAGGAAACGGAAGCACAGTATGTTTATGGAAAATGACTTAGAAAACCACTATTTTGGGTCGATTTGGCCAATACAGTATCAAAAACCTTTGCTGAGCTTTCAGACTGTACATCCACCCTTGATTTATCTAAATTGAGGTGGGCGAAGGTTTTTGACAAGAGAAAATTCAATTTTTGAGTCAGGCGAATGTTCAGTGATATGCCATTTTGGGAACCTTCGCCGAGCATTATAACGTCATTATGAACCTTCGTCGACCTGCTAGATGATCTTAAAATGTCAAAATTAGGTTGTCCATAGGTTCAGATTGTGGAAAAAAGCATTTATGACAGTACTTGGACGAAGGACCCTCCTGGGCGAAGGTTCATCCTTCGCCAGCCCTGAAAAATGTTCGCTTGATAGGTTCAGATCCCTAGAAACCTTCGCCGAGATTTTTATAGCCTATTTTTACAGTACTGTACATGCCTACAAATTTTTGTTCAGAACTGATCAGCCCAACTACTATTCAGTGTAATGGACCCACCAAATTCACCTATAAGTTGGCTGAATTCGATTCATTCCTCACTTGTGCTAGCGAAGCTCTTGTGAATTTTTCTTGCGACCAAAGCCTTTAAATTTCTTGCATTGCCTTCTGATACATTCTCACGCGGTTATAATTCCTTTCTGATCATCATGTCTTCTACCGATATTTCCCAGTCTCCGCACTATACTATCCATCGTGATGTCCCATCTGCAATGGACATCATGATTCTTCCTAGTACAAGCATGGTCACTCAGTGGATGACCCTTGTGGAGCCTCTACTTACTGCAATGGGTATTCATGAGAGAGCCTTTTCGGGACGCATCAATATGGATTTCATCACTCTTGCCTTCAGTACGTGGAAGGAAGAGAAATCCAAGTTTTACATCACCTTCCAAGGAGCCGCACACAAGGCGCACGTCATTGAGGCCACACTTGCAGCTATAGGAATCTCATCCGGTACGCACCCCTCACCCAATCACAAGCACACCAAACAGGCCATCAAGCCATACATTGACCTCACCAATGATTTGCATTGGACTAATGATGGTTACCTTCTGGAAGCCATCACTGAGCCTTCCATCCACGCCGCTGCCCAATTGTTGAGTCATTTCCTGATGGTTGGCAACCTCAGAAAAGACTGCATCACATCTCAAATCCTTCACAAGATAGTGGAGTCCCACATCAAGTTGGCCAAAGCCCCTCTTGAACCATATAACTGGTTTAAGACTGTTTCTGATGAGCTCAAGCGAGCTATTAAGGCCAATACAAAGCAGCAGTTCGCCACTGGCTCTCTATTGTCCCTCTTAGCCGCTTCTCACTTAGAAAACAGAATCCATGGCTTCCACTTGGATTCTGTGCTTTCGGTTTACGAAGAAGCACCAGCCGAGTCATCTCACCAGGCCTCAAGTTCTCATAGTCATCGTCATCCACGCAGCGAGATCGTAATTCCTGACTCGCCTTCCGCCTCGTCAGCTGCGCTTCCACCCCCTGCTGCTGTTCACACTGAACTTCTCATTCCCCTCGCCTCTGATGCTTCCCTCACCTCTGCTCCCATACAAGGACAGTCTGTGACCATTGGGCCTACCATTCCCATCACAGCTGCCCAGGCCACCTCACCCTCGCACACCGAAGCAACCTCACCCAACACACAGTTCCTCATGGATATGTTCGATGATTCCGACCCCCTTGGGGCCACCGAAATCTTTGAGATGCCCCAGAGCCCAGCACCCTTTGAACCCCAATCCCCTAGAAGAGGATTCGGGCATATCCGTGAAGCTACTGTTGGTGTTGAAGATGCCAGCCAGCAACCACCCACACAAGGTAGCCCAGCCACATTTCGGGTCGACACAGCTGTCAAGTCACCAAAGCAGTTCGACGCCACGATGCCTGAAGGGTTTGAAGACGAGGATATTTTTGAAGAAGAAGAGACTTTGGCACCTATTCCACGCCTACCACGGACAGTACCATCAGGGTCTCCTGCTGCTGCCACCTCCACGACTGTCGATTCTGGTGATGCTCTCGAGTTAGTTTCAAGCCTTGGGACAAATGATCCAGTCTATGCTGGATAAAAAAAAGAAATGCAACAGAGGATCTCTGTTTTAGGATCTGAAAACACTCTGATTAGCCAAAAAATTGTCCAGTTGGATCGAGAGGTAAAGATAGCCAAGCAACATGGAGAAAAGGCTGAAAGCAAAAAGACATTGGCCCATCAACAAGTTGATCGCTTGGAAACCTACATCAGCTCCCTGCAAAATGCCTTGACAACCGCACATGATCAGGTAGATAAGGCAGTGCAAGATGCCAAGCAGCAAGTGCAGCTGCTGAAGGGGCAACTACAAATGGCCGAACAAGATCGCACACGGCTTCAAGGTGAATTGGATGCGAACACCCTTGAGCGTGATGCATATATGCAAACACAAATACCCGATCATCCAGTCACACCGACGGAGATTGCATATTTGTTCACGAAAGTGGAAACATACAAAGTGGCCCTTCAGGGATTCCAAGGCCGCTTTGATAGGTTCAAAGGAGCAGCTTCAACCGAGTTGGAAAAGGCCATCAACGCCTATGAAAAAGAGACCATCAACGTCTATGAAAAAGCCACCACTCAAGTGTTGGAAGCCACCGCTCAAGTGTCCCAGTCATGCCGCAATTCTCCCCTTCGCGCCAAGAAGCTGTACAAATGGATACAGGGGTTGATTCGAGCATGGACCAGGGGGAGCTCCAGATCTAGCAGATCAACCGCCAACTATACCGGCAGTACAAGCGGGTCCATCCTCATCAAGGACAAGCCATTTATTCAGAAGGCCCATCAGCGTCGAAGACCAGATCCAGACCTTCTAAAGCAGCGTCCACATGAGTCCTCGCGTGGTGGATGGATTTTCAAATTTAAGACCTCCGAGATCGAGGCCGACAAAGAATTGGACAAAATACTTGCACTGGGAGAGCAGCCGTCATGGAGAATCACGGTTTTTGAGAAAACTCCGGAATCAATTAGGAGTTACGTCGCCATCCCTCGCCAGTTGTGGGTAGATCCTTATTACGTGCCAATGCCGCGAAGACAAAAATGGAAAGATTTGGGATTGGCTATGGATAAAATCACCATCCATATGCCCAATTGGCCAATCATCCACCAGTCTTACAGCTGGAATATTTCAGTGGATTTCCACCGGGCCTTACAGGCATATCAGAGAGAGTATGTCCACTCTTCGGATCCAACGGTGTGACAATTGGCAATGTTTGCAAAAGATCTAACTCTGTTGGCGTCAGTGGCAACCAAATGGGACGATTGTCTTCCTACCCTGGCGTTTGATCCAAATAAGCCGATGGCCTCAGAGCAAATCAAAGATCAGCTGCCGATTGCTCGACTGTATTTTCATGCGGCTATGATGGGAGGCTCTTGGGAATCCCGCTTCACCTCATGGACAACTTCCAAGTGGATTGCCGGAGCCCACTGTTGTTTCCTGCCGCATAATTTGGATTTCAATACTGCACGCCTTGACTTTATGGAGAAGGTGCAGTATCATTTAATTAAGATTCGGCACAAAGCCAATAAAAGTCCCCAATAACTGCATATTGCAGGTGTCGTGGGACCGCCACCAGTTTTGGTGGGGCATACTGTTGGAGGGCTTGCGGATACCAAGGCAACCCTAATCCTAGTTAATAAGTGAGAGGGATTTGGAACCATGTGTGTGTAAGTCCAACCCGATGATCACATAGTTATTTGATTAATTAGAATGTTAATAAAAGGACTTTAGGCCTTTTTGCGGGACTTTTAATGTCACAGGGCCTAAATGTCAAGTTAGTGAATAAGGTTGGGTTTCCCTCCAATTTTATGGTTCCCACACTTTTTTAAATTTGAATAAAAAGAGAGGCAAGACTGGACCAATAGGATTCAGAGGCCAGGGTCCTCCTCTCTACTATAAAAAGAGACCAACTCGAGTTGCTCCTCATGTTCATTTCCTCATTTCAATAAAGCAGATTGGTTCTCTTTAGAAATGGATTGATGAATGTCCTTGCTTTTCCTCTCTTTTCCTCCATTTCTCATGCTTTCTTTGGATTTTGCTAATTGTTAGATTTGATCATTATTGGGATTGCTATTTCTTATGCTTTTTGTGAGAGAGAAAGGGAGAGAGAGAAGAGTAAGCTTCTATCATTGTTGTGGATTTAGGGTTAATGGAAGTAGGGTTAAGGGATGTAGTGTTAATGCTTAGTGTTAATGGATGTTAGTGTTAAGATCCTCCATTCATGTTGAAATTTGAACTATACTATCGCTCTCATGGGAACGAACCTCCGCGTGACAACTAACTCCGTATCTTCTTGGATTCAGGTTAGGCAAGGAAAAAAACCCACTACAGATTCATACAAGATTAATCGTGCACATATGAGAATAATCTCACTATGACCCAATAAATAAACACATTCTTATCTGGCAGACTCCTCCAGAACCCACATATGTTACTCACATATCTCAATGAGATCTTGTAACCCAGCTACAAAATATTTTCTATTTCTCTTGAGTAAATAACATATCCGAGAAATCTCTGAGACGAATAAAATACACTCTCAACAATTTTCCAATCCCACTTACCTCTAATTACATAATTCTCACACTGATTAACCCCTCTCTGATCCTAGTACTTAAACTAAGATTAGGTTGATCCAATATAGAACTCTTAGACTTAAATTTTGATCAAACTTACTTCTATTCCAGTCAAAATGGAATTAGTAACTTTTGACCTTTTACTGTACTACTTACAGATAATTATTCAAATTCCAAACTTGTTCCAGATCCAGATTGTCCACACAATCCCTAGAGAATTTCTCTTATTTTGAAAAGTTCCAATTAGGTATCTTACTCTGAATCTGTCCGAAATTACTTTCAGACCAAATCTCATTTCTATGTCGTAGCTGGTTCTCTTCCGAAAACTATGCAACCAATAGATTCCCAAATAGAAATTTATCCCACCACTTCACCCCTCCTTTTAAGAAAATTGTAAATTTCCATAAAAGTTAATTGGAAAGATGATATATGAAAATATCTAAATCTTAGAAAAGTCAGTAATAAGTGCTTCCACTAAAGGATTCACCCTATTACACACAGGACTTTTCCTTCAAATATTTTCACTCTGAGTGATAGAAACTACTATTCCATCAAAATCCATTTATGCAACAGAGATATTCCATGGTTTAAGAAATTGAAACATTTTAACCTTAGAATTTATCTGAATTCCAAGTCTATTCCTATAAGTAGTAATTTATATGACATAACAGTCTTCAGAAGAATAACTTCATGCTGGAAAGAATCATATAAATCAGTCTGATATCCTATATTCGAGAAATTACTAAGAAGTAAGGATTAATTAAAAAAGCAAGAAATAGATTTGAGGGCCTCTGATTTTGTAAATAATGAGATACCACATTGGGATCTAGATTAAACCTCAAAATACCCCACATTTGATTGAATGGTTTTCTTCTTTCCCATATCACGACTAGGTAATAAAACACACCATTGATCATCAGATCTTTACAGTCCTAGAATTTCCTTTCCAAAATTACTAATGTCCCATACCATCAGCTTTTCCTTCCAGAAAACTCTTAACCGCCTTGTCTGATATTCTAGAGATCCACTAATCATTTAGTTGTCCTATAATCCATATAGGATATTATCTCTTGTTCCCAAACACCGGAGAATCCATTTATTTGGATGACTGGCATGCCTATCAGATGGATACCCATAATCTACATTTGATTATGTGACTTAGATAGAAGAATTAACATGGTTCACTATTACACTCTAAACCTTTCTAGTTATTGACAAGCTTCGAAACCCGACTGATGCATCAAGTCTAGGGACAAGCTTCTGTCAACTAACAGATCCAATGTAATCCACATATCAGATTCCACTTCTAAACCTCACAATGGACATCCAAAACTGCGGATAACTCAATGGTTACAAAGATATCAGATACAAATTCATCTGAATGAATTCTAACTAGAAAATTAATAACCAGTATTAAGCAATTATTTACAGGGATTACCAAAACCTTAACTACAAAATATATTTCCTGATCACACTTACTACCACTGATGTCCACTCTTCTTCCCTCCTTAGAATTTTCAGTTCCCTGAAAATCTATTTCAGCTAAGATACCAAGAAGATGTAACGACATTAGTAAATGTTTAAAAACTAATTACTGTAGGAAAAAATCCAAAACAATTTCATTTTTGTCCTATACCTGGGTTGAATATCTGATATATCAAAAATCATTTACTAGTATATGAAAAAATACTAGTCTGATCTTTTGAATATAATTCACCAATAGGATTTTATTGGAAATGAAATCAGTTGTGTAATTCCTATTTTTAAAAAATTTCCAATAAAATTGGACTGCTTTTTTTTTTTATTGACTGGTTTGGCATTACTCCATTAATATTGACAAAACCTATCCAAACATGAAATTACATGAATGGAAATCCCATCTATAGGATTTCAGTAATTCTTGAACCGTATCATGTCATATTTACTTACAAGATAAAGAATACTATTGCCACTCATCCAATCTGGTTATTTCATATTGTTTGACGATTTTAATCAAATTTAACGAGTATCTTGCACAAACGTTCACTTGACTGATTTCTATCGATCAACATCAATTTAAAAACTTATCAGACAAGTAATTGATTTCCAATTATCAAATGGGAATTCAACAAAAAAAAAAATCAAATTTTAACTTTCAATCTGGGCTTTCCCAACTCCAAAGTTAAAAAATGACAACACAGTAAAAACTGTCGACAATTCATTGCGGTTCCTTCTGTCAATTTTAACTTATCTATCACCGAGAAATAATTTAGACTTAGTGAAAACACTGTGATCAACTCTGACTGATAAACTCAGTTTAATCAATTCATTAATCTAAACTGATTCCATAGATAACGAAAAAAAAATGACCGAAATTTTGATTTTTTTCGGAAAACTCACAATTTGCTTTATTTTACGTAATTCAAAAATTCTGACGAAAATATTATTAGTTTATAAGGCAATCGGAATCGAAAAAATTGAAACACTCTCTGATTCCTAATGTTACTAACCCAATGTCAAACTGGCATGCAAAGCACACTACATCAGTCATAAACGTCATTACGGAATTTTTTACTTAAACTTCAGTTTTACGGAATTTGTCAGCCATTAACATTGATTTGTGACCCAACTGTCAGACCACATGCGTATGACCACTCAAATCGATTGTAAATTCCTCATGCATGTCAGAATCACTCTGAGAATCAACATGCAACTAATCCATGCAAACACAGTACTACAAATTAGGGAAATGACTGGCATGCAATCAGAACAATTCCAAATTTTGCCAATTTTACTCACAAAACTGCAAAACTTCATATGATCATAACTTTGGCTACAAGACACCAAATTGGGTGCTGTAAAGCTTAGTACAGAGGGAGACCAAGTGAGCAAGATTCTTGCCACATCATCTTGCCACCTAAGCTTCACATGTGCGAGATCAGAGCTGCCAAAAATCTGTAGTAGGGCGCACTTCACAAGAAGGAATCATGCACAAACGTGCAAACACCTCCCCAAGCTCAAAATTGATGCTACCAACAGTCTTAAACCATCAATTAGACTTCCATGAAGCATTCATACTGATCCTAAGATGCAGTATAGGCAATGAATCCATGATCACAATGAGGAGTAGGGCGAGTTTGGCCTCTTCTTATGGAGCCATAAGCATCCTGGGCACATAGCCATGCATAGCCCTAAATTCCCTATACATAGATTCACCTAGAATAGAGTCCTAAGCATGGACCACCTATTCATAGAATTGCTATTGATAATTCTACACATGCATACACTGTCTCAAACCTTGTTCTGGGCCTCACAAGGATATTAGTTACTTTCAGGTCACATCCAGTATGATGTGGCATACTAACAGCTTGATTTACTGGAGTACCGTGTATCCAAGACTAGGAGTATAGTGAATCCTACTTACTGGTCATGGATATAACAATTAGCATCCACATAGGCATCTAATTTGAACAATGTTCCAATTCTTATGCCTCTAGCAATGATCTTGCCATCCTTCTTGATGTTACATGTGTACTCCATCAATCTTGATCTTCCTTGAAGATCCCAAGCATAAAGGTATGGATCCTATGCCTTTTACCTTACAAGCATAATCATTTGCTGTAAAAATTGACTTGATAGGTCCATCATAGGTAGATAAGTTTGAGAAATACTCCCTCTTACTTGTCATGTGGGAGCTAGCCCCACTATCTATCCACCAAGGGTCTTCATCTCTTATGCTTGAAGATGAGAAACTTGACATCATGAGTGAATCTTCATGAGAGCTCTCCTCTTCCTCTTGGCCTAGGTTTGCTTGACTTTGAGATTGCTATTCTGAAGCATTCTGAGGCATAGTGCCCCATCTTGCCACAAGAGTAGCATTTGATCTTCGACTTATCCTTCTTTGGCTTGCTCGAGCTTGGACTTGAAGATCCTTCTTGATTTTCACCTTTGACTTGATTCTTCTTGAATGCAGCACCCTTGCCTTTGGTTTTGCTCTTGCTCTTGGTGAAAAGAGCCTTGTCATCTCCATCATTGAGGGAGAGCTTCTCCATCCTTGACTTGATGTGAATTCTCCTACTCTCCTCGGCCATGAGGACTCCTTGGAGATCTTCAAGTGAGGGCAACTTGCCCATAATTGCATAGCCTTGCACTAGGTTAGCAAAATCCACACTCAAACCATTCAAGATTAGTTGAACAAGTCACTTTGCTCAATGGAATCTCCTATGTAAGCAAGCTCCTTGTTTAAGTCCTTAACTCTCAACACATATGAATGTCCACTCTCTCCTTTAGCTTGAAAACATTGAAGGATTTGATTCTTCAAGGATAGCAACCTTGAAGTATTCTTGGATTCATATATCTTTTGAAGAGTTTCCCATGCTTCTTGGGCTGAGGTGCAAGCACCTACCTCCTTAAGAAGCTCATTAACTACATGCAGCAAAATAATCCCATTTGATTCTAAACTCCATGAATTAGCTCCAAAACTCTTCACACGTGTGAAAGTACAGCCTGTTGTTGCCTGTGTACTGTACTTGCAACTCCAAACTCATTAAGTCATCACAAAAAAAACATATGCCAATAGCATTCATCAATCAAATCATAGATTCAAACTAGTCAAGAAGGAAAATCTCGATTTTGCTCATAATTGGATAGAAATCCCATCACATATTTATACATGTAGAGCTCGGATCTGAGCATATTAGGGCTTCTATGTATTCATCATAACCTAACCCTAACATCTAACCTAAAGATCCACTTGATCCACCCTATTTAGGGTCAATGCCTCGAGATCCAAAAACAATGAGAAAAATGCTATTTTAGCTCCTACTTTTTCTCTACCCTATCTATGCACTCTTTGGACATATCCCAACGGTACCATTATAAAGCTAGGTTAATGATTTGACTTAGAATAAGGTATCCTATGCTTTTGGCACATGTGACATCCCACAACATGGCCTCAAAGTCATTTACAAGTGGTAATTGTGCAAACTAGCTTGTGTAAATTTAACAAATGATTTCAAATTTTCTTCACACAAGGAGGAAGTGCATTCATAACTTCAGGCTTTCTAAGAATAGAGCTCAAACTAATTTTGTCAAGATCAGGTGAAGTAAAAATTGTGATGAGTAGATCTTTACTAGAGGTAAAACATTTAGTTTTAACATTAGCTATGGATTTTATAAAGCGACTTAAAAGAGTTTTAAGCTGATAAAAATGAGAATGTGAAATACCCAGATCTTGACAAGACATATTATCTAAAGTATAGAGCAACTGAAACAGGTTCTTAGGATTGTATCTATTAAATATATCGAGGGAGAACTTGCCCAAAGACATAACACGATCCAAATAAAGTAACCTCCTTCAGTAATCTCTATAAGCAAACGTTCTAGAGACAACATTATTACTAGGGGGCAAAAAGTTAGAAGTATTAAAAGTAGCATGAGGAGAAGGGAGGGGACGAGAAGGTGTGATCACAGCTTGTGGAATGTAACAATCTGGAGGAGGGGATAGATATTCTGATATAGGCTTCCAAACTTTGATACCATTGCAAACATAAGGTGTTATGTTTTTAGGTTTAGAGTGGGTTCTTCACAACATGGAAGTCTTTATGGCAAAGTTTTTACTCTTTCGTAACTTGGACTTACCCTCAAGATTATAACCTCTAGAAAAAAAGGACTGAAGAGTTCTCATCCAAAAAAGTTCACGAAGCCGTGCTATCTTGAAAAACTCTTGTTTCCAACAATGTGCTCAATGGGAAAGACCCAAAAAGACTCAAAACCACATTTGGCTATAGCAGTATACAAAGATTTTAATTCTTCTTTAGGAAACTTAGAGCTATGTACTCTTCTAGCTTCTTGAACATGTTCTTGAAAACGTACAAAAGCGGACCGCAAAAGTTTGGCCAACATATAATCGTGTGTGTTGGATGTCTATAAAGCCAACAACACCACAGTAGAAGCATGCAGCCAATAGAAGGACAGGAAAGTTAGAAAGGCATCTTATAAAAAATTGCAAATACCAGTGAACAATGGCCGTACACCAGTCCTTTGATCTAAGGCCAAGAGGAGCTACAAAAGAGCAACATGAGAAAGGGTGAACCTAAATCGTCAGGCTGCAACAAGAAACATCAGTAACAAGTGAGAAAACCAGAGGAGCAATATCTCTCTGATGGTAGCAAACCACGGATCAAGGGTACACTCAGTGACTGGCAAGAATAGTTGTAGAAAACCAGTAGGCAGGCAGAACATTGAGAAGCCAACGGGCAACAGCACGAACATCGCTCAGGTGCAGAATGACCAACTCAAAAGCATGTAGCAGAAGGATCACAAGCCCAGTACAGCCATAGCCAGGCCATCATGCAAATCAAGGTGCAAATATTTAGGGCAAAACCCACAAAACCTGCAAAAACCATCAAACCGGTTGCAAGGGGGGCCACGGAGCAGTGGGGTAGGAGCAATAGAAACGTTGTGCATGGCAAACAAGAGGACAAGATAAAATGAGGAAGAGCAAAGGCCAAAGGTCAAAGAGTTAATACGTGGACAAAAGCCCTGTCAGCCAAACGACCAACGACCCTTCAAGAACAAAGATGGATGGGGTGGCATTGGATTAGGGCAAAAGCAAGAGTAGAACAAGAAGCGTAAACAAGAGGTGGAGTAAAAATGCGTGGGAAATAAGAGAAAAAACCAGAAGACTTGCAAATAAGTCAATAAGAAAACGAACCAACCTCCACTTGGCACTCGACTAATGGGGTACAGGACCATGTGTTATTGAACCACAGCAATTCTGGCCAGACCCCCAAGCATAGTCACTCTTGTACTCATCTGTCATAGTCTTCATACACCTGCTGTAGTCTATAATCCGCATAAAGTTCAATATATTACATTTGCAATGCCAAAAAAATTAAATATATTAAACTCAAAGAGAAATAGTCAACTACATGTGTTTTCTATGTGGTAATTCATCTAGCATTATGGATTGATGCTCTTCCCCTATATTTTCAAGTGGGAATCCAGCCAACAATCATATATGAGAGCATCCTCTTACAAATTTTTGTTCATCTTTCAAGCTCTCCTCAAGCACAAAAAGTTGTGTAGATCTATGTGTAGCTGTGAATCAATGCAACAAGGAGCAACTCTTGGCTCCGTTGTCAAAAGCCTGGTTGGTGTTCTTATAGGGACTGGCAAAAAGTGAAATTTGAGTTGAGGTATGAGAATTTGTCACTTTTTGCTTCACAAAGAGAGGTGGCCTGGTGGAGAATCAGGCAATCAGGACAAAGGAGCATGTGTTTTGGAAGAAAGTCCAACATCAAGGCCCAATTTGTAATACACTTTTTCTAAATAGCCACATGATAACAATACTGCCTAACGTAGAAATAGTGTCAGATGCAAAACTGAACATCAAAACGCCATGCAAAAATGGTAGCAAGCAGTGTAGAGGATACTAATCGACCAGAATGTAGCCGGTATACCACAATGGAGAAGCCAGAGGAGGAAAATTCACCATAGAAACATGTGTGGAAGGTGAGCAATATAGACTGCTAAAAAGGTAGTAGTAGTAGTTGATGTGTTAGAGCATACCACTAATTACCAGGGAATTGAAATGAACACTCTTTGAAAAGCAATAGAAAGAAGCTCAAAATAGAAAAAGAAATTTGGTGCTACTATAACAACTAGTGAAGAAATGTAGTAAGAACACAGATGATGTTGAATGTATACCCTCAGACTCCACATAATTTGCCTCTAAAAAATAAGGAACATCCAAACACAAGTCAATAAATAGATTATGGTAGAAAGGACATGTACAGAAATATCATTAAAAATCAGTGAGTAGTTTATAAGACCTTGGAACCACACACTTATCGTCTAACTAAAAATAATAGATTGTTATTGAAAGAAACTTGCAAATTGAGCTGGGCTACTGCCCTTTCCTCCAAAACCTAGGTGGTTGGGCCGTAATGCCCCATTCTTGACTTGTCTGCTTCTCGTTGCTGAGCCAAAAAGAAGTGAGTTTGAAGGTTCAAAAACAAATTTTACTTATTGCACATCCCTTTTGGAGCGCCGGTTTGCCAACAATCACTTCTTATTGCATCCATTCACAACTTTCCATGCATCTTCCAAGTAGCCCTGAAAATAGCCGTCTATTCGTATAAGATTGACAACCATTAGAGGAAATTCAATTGTTGATTGTCTGACTCACAACAGGCTCTATAAATGAGAGCATGACCGGAAGGCTCTTGCAATGTTGGTTGCAATTAATAGCAGTTCTTGCAACTTAAAACATGTGACAAGGTGGATCCTCCCTACAGAACAACAAAAAATATCACCTGAGAACATTACATCAAATTTTAAAAGGATAATAGTCCAAATGCAAAAAAAGTTATCATCAAATATAAGCCCCCTAAGATAACATGTACTGTATCGATTTAGCATAGCCAATCTTGTACTCCCATGTGATTCTAGATATGCTGCAGTCTACAATGTACATGAAGTGAAATGAATTATATTTGAAACATTATAAGATAGTAGATTGTGGTTAAAGAAACTTACAACTTGAGAATGGATACTGCCTTCTTCCAGAATCCAAGTGGCTCTGCCCTAGTTGCATTGTCCTCCAGTTGCTTGCCTCTCTCTGTTTAGCAAGAATCAAATCTCCTCTCACCTCTCAGTTTTTGCCGGTTTCTTTTGGCGGCTAAGCAGGCTTTTGACAATGGAGCCAACATTGCTTATTAATGCATTCATTCACAGCTTAACGTGCATCTTCAAACCTTTTTGTGCTCATTGAGAGCTTGGATGATTCATAATAAGCTGTGAATGATTGCAATAATATGTGACTTTTAGCTCGAGGTATTTCTACATGCAATGCTACATTGGGCATACAAATATACTCCAAAGCAACAGAGGGAAGCGACAATTCCATGGGAGCAAAAATGTGCAACTAGAGTCCCACCTAAAAATATAGCCCAATCATGGCAAGCTAGAATGATACATCTTGCTACACATAGAGAACCCCTGTTGTACATGGTCTAGAATGTCAAATAATAACAACATACCTAACACAGATATAGAGTCAAATGCCAACGCGAATACCAACACATGATATCAAAATAGTAGAAAAAAGTGTGGAAGATTCCAGTGGACCCAAAGGTAGCCAAGCCTCGTATCTTATTAGCACGTTGGGGTTTGGCCCCGACCCTCTTTAGCTCCCGACATGCGTCCCAGGTGCCAGCCTGTTGCTGCCCGGCCTGTCTGCCTGCTGCCCGCTGCCCGCCCAGTCTGCCCACCCTGCCTGACCTATTTTCCACATGGCAGATCTCAATTTATCCCATAATCAACTGGGAGGAATGAATATGCCTGCATATATAATGAAACTACCCATCTTCTCCCATGCATGCGTGAGCATGGAGGTGCTTGTGCACAGGCCTAGTGCCCGGTGCCCCCAGCGTGCTCCCGCGCGAGGGTCCCGGCGCCATTGTGTGGTCCCGGCACTGGCGCCAGCGCCATTGTGGTCCCGCGTGAGGGTGGCGCTAGTGTGGGTGTGGTCTCGGCGCCAACGTCAGCATGGTCCCGCGTGGCGCCAATGTGTGGTCTCGACGCCAGTGTGTTGCCGACGCACGCGTGTCAAGTGTTCCTTCATCTTTTTCCTGGTTCTCTTCTAAGTCTCTACTTTTTATATTTAAAGTCTAATTTATAAAATTGTTTTTACTTTAGGCTAATTGATGTTCTACTTCCTTTCTTTTCAACTTTCAATATTAGTCACTCCTTTAGTAATTAAATAAAAATTCCTTAACATATAGTTGTAGTCAAGTTTTCCTTGGTTGCGCTTCATTAGATAAATATTTCAATTTTCCTTAATGTTCAGCTTTAGGTTCTTGTTCTTGATGGTATCAAAGTTACAAAGTAAGTTTTATGTTTATTTTTGCCTCTTGTAAAGAATTTTGTACATTTGGCTCTTTGGTCATCCTTGTAATTTACCACCAAGAGTCACTTATGCAAATTCTATGAAACTTTTCCGAAAAAATTTCATGTGATTGACTCTCTCATGGTCCAATTAACTGTCTCACCGTGTTAGAATCTGAACCATACTCACATGAAGTTTCTTTTCTTTGGGTCCTTTTAGGATCAAGGGCTTTTTGGTTAGTTTCGTGAAAGACTTTTGGTGTGAGAGGGAGTCAAGTAGTGCTACTTCAAGAATTCACGGGCACTTGATTGCATGCTATTGTTAGTGATCTTTCGAGTGTAACAAGTGGACCTATTTAGGTACCTCACCGCTTTACAACAGCCCTGTTAAACAAACGAGGGGTGTGGTCAACACTAATTTTGACCTCGGACCAATAGCCTTCAGGAGGGCCTGGTCTTAAACAATTGCCTGACTACTCAAAATACAATCTTTGGCTCTTCTACTATCGACACTTTAGAGGTTTGCTCTTCCATCCCTTTACCTCTTTGTTTTGCTAGTAGAAATGGTACAAATCATAGAGAAAGGTTTAGCTTTTTGTCTAAATGTAATTTGAATAAACTTCATAATTTTGGAGAAGGTCCTATTAAATGGTCTGTTTTAAAGTCTTTGCTTGTTAGTACTCATTATACAAATAACCATATTAGAATTTTGAATCACCTTAGATGTCTTAGAGAAAAACATGTGCATTCCTCTAGGCCTCTTATCCCAATCCATACCACCCAAGTAATCTATGTCATTTATAACATACGAAGTAGTAGAGGGAAAGTTCAAAGTAATACCCTTCGAATCGATGGAATTGTACATAGGCTCAACATTTTTGTATGCGCTAGAGTACATTCGAATTAAGGAGTACAGTTTTTGCGGCATAACGACTCGAAAAGAAAGTTTTGGAGGAAGCACGTGCAGTTCAAGTTATATTCTCTAGTAGGCCAGACGAATATTGAAGAGTTTGATGATGCAGGTCTGCTGTTGAATATTAACATGGCATATCCCCAGAGTTGTATAGTATCCACACCGACTGGGAGTGCAACTTTTCAAGCTATTTTGCGGAAATTAAGCATAACTTGCAAGGTAGATTGAAATCCCGAGAATAGAACATTTTGTACATATACCTATTGGCAGTTTGGCACATTTGTAGCCAAAGTGTTATTTTCTGTTCAGAACTTATTTGTAAAGTGTAAATTTATTCAGTTTTCATCTAGTTTATTTGAACAGATTACACTTAGAAAAAAATCTTATGAAGATTTCCAGCTTTTTCAGGAACTTTTTGATGGCAGTCTACTCTCTGTAAGATTGTTGCCCTATGGCAACTTACCTATTGGGAGATACACCAGAGCCAAGGAAGATATTTTATTGCTCAAGTTCCAAAGAGATTTGGAATTGGCACATCAATTACACAAAGACCTTAATACATGAAGTCTTTTTCTTGTATATTGCATTGCAGACTATGTGATGCTAAGTTTTATATGTGATGATGCTTGTTCTATGTTGCTGAAATATATTTTGAATCAACATTTGATTCTGACATATCAAGTGAAGGCCATCAATTCAAACTGAAGAAATATCTCTACATGTGATCTAATGAAGATCCTCGACATGAAAATATGCTTTTCTAAGGAATGAATAATTCTCGAAATGAAAACTTTCTGTTCACAAATGTTTCACATTTGAGGAAGGGGATACGTGATACCACATATTTGTATATTTACTCCAAAATGGCAATATATACCTGGAAATGAGGATATGTGCTGGACAAATATATATTATGAAGAGGTCTATACCATTTTTCGGATGTAATTGCTAAGGACCTGTCTTCCACTTAAGGACAAGGCCTCCTGAAATGAAACCACACCTGGAACACGAAGCGACTAGATTCGTATCGCCACAATGAACCATCAATTGTACAATTTACATGTACTTGCAACTTAATGTTAACTAGAATTTGTAAATGGAGCGACGCACTAGGAATCTCAAATGGTGTGTTTGTTTTTGCTCCATAGGCTATAAAAGAAGACACATCTCATTCTCACATTACCGAGAGAGAGAGAGAGAGAGAGAGAGAGAGAGAGAGAGAGAGAGAGAGAGAGAGAGAGAGAGAGAGAGAGAGAGAGAGAGAGAGAGAGAGAGAGAGAGAGAGAGAGAGAGAGAGAGAGTTCCTGTATTGTGAGATTGAAGAAGTGAATAGAGAGACGAAGGTTATCCTTTCTTATTTCTATTCTCTGCACTGCTGAGTGTGAGTGATTTCGAATCTACTAGCAATCTCGTATGCATTACTTAAATCATCCTTGGGTCAGACAGTTACAATAGTTCATTCCAGTCGTTTGTTGTGTTTCCGTGAAGTTGAATTAAAGGACTGTCTTTAAACTAACTTACCCATCTGCACGAATACTTTGTGTTCGACTCCCGAGTAAAGTATCCCTTGGTACAGTTTTTCACAGTCACTGATAGAAAAGTATGTATGCATGTGAAATGCTAGTCCCTGCCTGGGGAATTGAGTTACTGATCTGTATTCGTGTTGGTGATGAAGATAAATGTTTATCACATATTCGCGAGCTACTTGAGTTCGTTAACCTTGACTGGACTTTAGTTGTTGAGGACTTTTATCTAGAATACATTAGTTCAAGAATAAGATTAACTTTTTGTCTGTTCGTATACATCTGCATCGAACGTAACACAAGTCTTTGCTGACAACTTAATCAGTCAGAGTGTAATTCATTCGAGCTACTCTGATAACATTTTACTTATAGAATGCTTTTCATTCAGTTTGATAAAGGAAGATTGTTGTTTGGAATTCATTATCAACACACACGCCATGATAAAAGTAATACTGGTTACTTATAAAATATTTTTTTGACAACCAGATTAACACTCGACACCATTTCATTTGAAATAAGTAAGGATTGTACCAAATTAACAACTTTTAAGAGATATCTCCTTGGGGAACGACATAAATACTACATAAATATAGCAATTTTGTGTTGGTATATTACTACAAAGGATATCAACAAATCTATGGGATTGACTACACTGAGACTTTTAGTCCAGTCGTAAAACTTTGATCAATTCGATCTTTACTTGCTATTGCAACTGTTGAAGATCTGGAAGTTCACCAGATGGATGTTCAGACGGCTTTTTGGAACAGATACATACAAGAAGACATTTAAATCTATCAACCTGAAGGTTACGTCTTTCAAGGCCAAGAACACAAGGTATGTAAGCTGCAGAAAGACGTCGATCAAGTCGAGTCAACTAGCTTGCCCTTGCGTTGCTTGGCATACCACACAACGCGTTATTATGTCTCTTACGCATAGAATAGATGAGGAATGCTTACTAGCAAAATACTTCTATCTATATTTCTCTATGTCTAATCTTAGAGGTGTGAGCGATTCAGCTCGTCTCACTTACTAGTGAATGGTTTTTCATCCTCACATTCAGCGTCCAGTGATTCAGACTCGTCTATCTGTGTGTTATCACACATTCACTTGTCATTCATTATATATATATTATATGTGTCCTCTCATTCATCCTCTATATGTATACGATTAGAGAAAGGAGGTGTTCCTAAATGTAAGTGAATGATTACAAGAATTGTTAAACCTACCATGTCGTGGCATTTAGTTTGTTGTCAGCTTCGTCTGTGGTGTTAGTCTGTCGCCTTGGTACTTAGTTGATTGTGGGTTGTAAAGTGCGCCGACTTTAGGACCGTGCTTTTACAATCATAGCCGAGATCATTGCGGTCAGCCTTTGGTTGTCGCTCGTGATCTGCAGGAGTTGACCTGCGGTTCCCTACAAATGTCTTCCTTTGTTTCCTTGAAGTTGTGATTTGCGATTTATTGCGATCTGCAGTCTGTTAGTCTTCGTTGTTGTCGTTCGTGTAAGTCGTGATGCGGTTGCAGTAGCAGTAGTGTGCAGTTTGTCATTCATAAGCTAACGATGCTTTGTGGGAGGAAACCTTACGTTGTTTCAATAAAACCAGAGGAGGAAAATACCTCTTTGATTCCAATCTAAAGCCCTAACCACTACTAACATATCAAGTTTGGATGGCAATGAAATAGTTAGCAACCTACAATGATGCTCATGGAAAGCAAAATATCAAATAAAGCAACCCATCGTTATGGATGATGATGTAGATATGGCAATGGATGAGTAGCTCAATGGTAAGAGTCCTCCCATTCTACCAGAATGGGGAAGGTTCTAGGTTTGTTCCAGCCACACACACCAAGAGTGAATCTTTCACACTTGGTATGGTCACAAGAAAGTTGGTAATATTGATATTGTTGATGCATGGAGTCTACGTTGGAAATCTCATGATTTACATTACTAGTTTTGAATGTGAATGAATGAGGTCTTGTATTAAAGGTATATTTTCAACATGATTCTATGTCAAATTTGATTGCTCATATTTATGAACCAAAGACACTTGCTCTGCTAAGTTGTGCTCCTTGACTAGATCTGTCCTTAGATCTATGACGAATTTTGTAAAGGTGATGGTAAAAACACTCAAAGAAAAAATGTGATTATTTAGCTCAACTCTAATTTATGTAGCTATCAATACTTAGTTCTTTAACCTAGAGCATCAAAACTTAATGAGTGGAGAGCAACAAGGTGCTTGTAATAAAATGTTGCCCCTCGTGTTTCCTAAAAAAACCCATTTTTGCAACTGAGCAAGATCAAGATGAGGATGGAGAAATTACATCAAGCTCGTCAAAAGGTTGCATATGATTTTCAAATTGAACAAAGTTTGCACTTTTAGTTTGTTATACATTATTCATGCATTGATTATGTTTGAAATCAGGAAGGGAAACAAAAATTATACTTATTTGATGATTATAAGCCATTGCATGATGCTTACCTAGTAATGGTGGACAAGTTCTTGAAGCAAACTTGCAAAATCATGCTAGGGGCTACAAATATGACCAATAGGTGCTCATATCATTGACATAGATCTTTCATCTAAATGGGCCGCTCCATTCTACTCTTAGAAAAATGGATCTCGTGTTTGCAGCAAGATTTTGGGCAGGGCAAAGTTTATGTTTTTATGTGTTCAAATAGTGATATGGATTTTATATCATTTTGAGATTAAAGGACTGCCAAATCTCTTGGACTACAATCTTGAGCAATATTAGTGATCATATGTTTTTCCTATTGGTAAGGATAGAAATTAGAAAGCGTGTCTAGAAAAATATAGCTACAATAGTTTTGTCAATATTAGCACAAGCAAATCACTTGGTTTTTTTGGCTTACAAACATTCATAGTCATTGCTAAATATTCCATTTCCAACATTTCAAAAAACAAAAAATATTTATATTCCACTTCTTTCTTATGATTCTTCAGCCACAAATGGCTTATATTTTCATCATATGCTAAAATGATTATTGTGTTTAGAGTGACATTTGTAATATATACAACAAAAAAATTAAATTGATATTGGAAAAGGATTAAAAGTATGTAGCATTTGACAAAAATAATGATGTCTATCTCAAAGCTCAATTTTGCTAAGCATAGGTTTGCTCATGTCGGCGTTAGACTTTCGATTATGCTAGAAGATTACTGTGAAGATTCTTCTAACGAATTCTAGCTATTAAAAGAGCATAATGGATATCAAGCAATGGAGTTGAACCACTAGACTACATTAAAGAGCGTCAACAAATCACCTAGAAGGAGCTCCAGAATCCAGAATTACCGGGAGTGCCAATACCAGAGAAGTCGACAAGTCACAGACTGGGCAATGAGCAGAAACAAAGCCTAGTCCTCCCCAACATATTTTACGGCGACGAGAATAAAAGCACGGCCGAGTCGGCATAAAGACTTAGATCTACTGAGAATGTAATGTCAGACACCCATAGAAGTTGCATTGCACTCGTAAGCCTATGGCGCGATAAATCAAAGTAGATCAATGCTCTATTGGGCCGAAAATGAAAAAGGACCCAAGTAGTTAAAATGCATTTTGGTTTTAAAACCTTTTATATAGTCAAGTTCTTATGGCACATGGTTTTTGGGTGAACAAAAAACCCTAACCCTAGCTTTTTCTATAGAGAGACATGTGACACCATTTTGTAATCACTTTTCATTGAGAGAGAGAGAGAGAGAGAGAGAGAGAGAGAGAGAGAGAGAGAGAGAGAGAGAGAGAGAGAGAGAGAGAGAGAGAGAGAGAGAGAGAGAGAGAGAGAGAGAGAGAGAGAGAGAGAGAGAGAGAGAGAGAGATAACTCCTCCTTCCATTCTTGCTTTGTGTGAAGCCCTCCTATTTTCTTTGTGTGTGATTGATTGTGGATGATAAATGCTTGTTTTGTTGTTGTTAATCATGTTCTCACATTCTTGAATGAACATTAGCATTTGCTATCAACCATAGTTTCTAAAACTAATCCACAAATCCACACTCAAGCAAAATAGGTGTTAGAAATCCCTCTGGAAGAGATCATTAGAATCCATTAGGTAGGTTTCCCTTTCACCCCTCCCTTGAGAAGATCAACCTCAAGAGGATGTGAAAAATTGCCAATGTTGGCAAATCTAGCCATGTAGAATATTGTGAACTTTGTGCATATGTGAGGCCAAGATGCCATGTGGGAAACCTATCCTAGTGCAGGTTAGATCGAGTCTAAATGGTTGGTCAGAATGAAGTATCTGGGACCGGTTGGTATGAAGGGCACTCATTGCCAGTGTGTGCACCTCGACAGTGAGGGCACCATGTATTCTCTCATCTATGGTGGATTTGGCCAGTGGGTAACTGACCTGGCATGGAACTCTAGATAGACTTAAGAGTGTTTTGAAACTCTTTCGTGAGTTTCTCCATCTGTTGTTGGTGTTGCTGGTTAAGCAACTCCATTTGTGTTTTCCATAACTGTTCTCATTTTTCCTCGTTTGGTTGAGTGGTTGTGATTCCTACATTATATGACCTACACCTAAATTTATGGTTAGAATTTGACCAACTAGCCACCTACTTGGCATGACTCTAGGAAAGAGGCTAGGGCTGAAAATTAGGCAAAGAAAGTCAAGTTAACTTCCTTATTACATGCTGGAAATTCACCTAAATTTACAAAGGAAGTGACTTTCACTATGTATTCCATCCTCCCATAGTGAGAAGATAGATCATTTTTTGGAGCTCATTGGCAATCTCGAGCTACTCCACTATTGTTATGTGATTTTGTGATCTAAATGCAACCAAAGTGATTCAGCCTTCATTATCTATTTGTAGGCTGTACAACAGGCCTCATTTCACACATGTGAACTTGGATCCATCATTGATCAATGTTATTTGATTGTTCTTGCTTGTTGTTTGTCAAATTGCCAATCTAGATCAACTTTTTTGTGTCTAGTTTTTTGATAGATTGTTAAGCAAGCATCCAATCACTCTTGTGGATCTTTTTAAGATCCATTTATGGTCCAAAAGTATAGTACTTTCACATCGTATTAGAGCCAAGAACAAGAGCTTAAACCATTGATCAAAAGCCAATCCATTTTTAGCAAGTTTTGGTGCTAAAAACTAGAAGTGAGAGGGCGAGTTTGAATCTCAACTTTGGTGAGGGGATTTGAATCCAAACTTGGTAGGGACTAAAATTCGTACTTTACACACGTGTGGTCACCTCTAAACCTGCATTTAACGTTCATTATTCATTATATCCATGGAAATCCATTCTATGTGTTCTTGATGAGATTTTTGGTGTAAATCCTAGGAAAGCTACGAAGATTGAGTGCCATTAATCATATTTGACTTTGTGTCATGAGATCTAATTAATCTAGGCTGAAATCAAGTCCTCTAAAAGTGTTTTACGAGTCTTGAAAGTACATCAACAAGTGTGAGGGAGATTTAGTATTTTGTCTAAAAATAGCCAAAATTGGCTTGATTTGATTGTAGGTTGATTACAACTCATCTAATCTTCATTTCATCATTGTGAGGGAGTGCTAGAACCGAGATTATAAGTCCATTTTGTGGGCTAGAAATCTAATTTGAGTGAATCACTATAAGAGAGACCTTTGTGAGTTTCTAGAATCAATCAAATCAATTTTCTTGTTTGTAGAATTCACTAATAAGATGGGATCAGTTGGTGCTTTCCTTCTAGAAGCTAGTGAGAGATTGAACTTTCATGTGATTTTGTTGATCAGTTGATTTATGAAATTGATGATTATGCAATCAATTTCATAAATCTTCCATATGGGGAAAGATTGAGAATTAGTTTATTAGGTGTAAAAAAATTGGTTAATTGCCATCTACTTGGAAAAATAAATTAGATTTTGATTTGAGTTTGATATTGTACAATTCAATGCTTGCAATCAAAACAGTTAGTATTGTTTGGTTTCATAATGGGGCATCAATGCCCTATGAGTATGAGTATGAGTGGAGGTTAAAGCTATAAATTTTTACGTTTTTCAATCTTTTTCGAAGGATCAAAGCGACATATACTATTTAAATGAAGGAACTTATTTTTAAACTTTCAAAAAGAATTTCCTTTTCTTGATGATCTACAAAAAACAATCATATTTGGAAGCAATATTTGTTGGATAATATTTGGATCCATGTGGAACTATGGTACAAATTATTTCTTTGGAAGATGGAATCTAAATAGTTCAAATGAAGAACTCGTTGCCCGTATCAGTGCATTGGAATCAAAGAAAGTAACAAACATCCAACAATATGCTTCTTAGTTTCTAGGGGAGGCTCGAATAATGCGTAGAAGCCCTCTAGCAATGTACCTCAATTTTTGGAAACAAAAATGTTTTAAGTAGGGGAAGTGTCATTTAGACCCTTCAAATTTATTCGTGATAAGGATAATTGGCCAAACAAAAACTAAGTAGCTATTTATTAATAGTTAGCAGTAGTTGACTTTCTTGTGTATAGATAGCGATTGGTAGACATTACCATTTTTGGCTCATTTGAAATTGAGAGGTATGGAGTTACTCCATTCTTATTGTGGATGCGACCATCGGGATGTTATGCTAGGTTCATGTGCCCTGACTATATAATATCACATGGTTCTATGATGCCTTTGGCTATCTTGCAAGGTATAATATCACATGGTTTTATGATGCCTTTGGTTATCTTGCAAGATACAAGAGTCGCTCGAGGGGAGATGTAGCTTATGAAAGATCAAAAGTGTATTTATTCTTTTTCTTTTAAAATAGTTTAAAAATGTTGAAATGTTGGATTTCGCATCATTGCATGTGTTTTCTAGATTGTAAAAATAAGATTGCAAAGTTGCAAAAGTATGGTGTATTAATTTGGAGGTGAGGGGCATCGATCCCCTTACCTATCGCATGCAAAGCGATCGCTCTACCATCTGAGCTACACCCCCATTGTTCAGTAAAATGATGTGGTATACTATATCTTATTGAAAAAATTAAAATTTCAAAAGAGAGAGAGAGAGAGAGAGAGAGAGAGAGAGAGAGAGAGAGAGAGAGAGAGGGGTACCTTTAGGCATTCAAATCTCCGACAGCCCTTACATCTCTACTGCCAACAACGTCTGATCTTCCTCAACCATCCCTAGTATCATGGATGTATGCCACTACTACCGCAAAAGGAATACTTCTTAAATGGCTTCAAGAAACACCCAATAATACATCCCATTCAATTCCAGCTATAATATTTACAGAAGCTCCGAGTAGTATCTACGGTTCTGCTACTTTCTATGTAGCTCTTCTGATAGTGACAGACAACATACGTGCAAACACTCTGCTGGAAAAAGCTGACAAGAAACAGTGTGGGTGTGGGTTGTGCCCGATCACATCATCAACTATGAAATTGATGTCCTGAAAGGGTTTAAGGATCTGAATCTTTTATTATATATTGTAACATTGAGGTCAACATTTGAATCACTCGCAGCAGAAAGCTCAGATAAATGAATGCTTCACAAAGAGTGAATGGGCATCACAAAACACAAGGGCCCAGCAATAATGACCACTCCACTTCTCTCTCCTATGTACAGTGCATGCATAGTGATGGTCTTTTAATGAAGCGTACGCAGATTCATTGTTTCGAAACTTTCTGTTTTTATTAATAAAAGATGGGAAAACCCATCAAGAGTACAAAAGAATGCATGTTGAAAGCGTAAAGGCCATAAGGCGAATTGATATATTGTACAACCATAACAAAGCAACAATCTCGCAGAGTATCTACATAAAGCCTACTACTTGGTGTAAGTCGCTACTTAAGACAGTTGAAAGTTTAGGTAGTGCAGGAAGTTGTGAAGCAGCCGTTCCTGCAACTATGGCACGTCGAAGTATTGCAAGTGCCTGAGTGCGTTGTAAAGTCACCGAAACTCGTTGACGATAATAAGACGTAATGATAGATAAAGGTGAGGCACCACGTCCTTGAAGTATCGCTGCAAAACTTGCACAAGATGATAGAAAATCATCGAATTTCTTATGCAATCACCCATATGTTTCCAAAGCAAAAGGAATAAAGTCTTCTCCAGGAGTGCGATGTGAATAATCTCGCTCTTTATCTAGAGCTACATGAGAAGCAGCGACACCCTGAGTAGTTGAAGCACGGCGAAGGAGGTTAGGCTGCGAAGGATCAGCAACAACAACATCCCCAAGCGTGCGAATCCCCTCGCGCGAAAGAACGAGATCAACTCGATGCCGAGGCGACTGTGAATCAAACACAGGCAAGATGTGGGTCTGCTCCCGGACAACATGAAAGCCGCACTCATGTGCAATAGATGCCAATACGTCACGAATGGAATCATGAGTCGCAGTGCGCTGCTCTCCGTTCATAATACTTGTCTAAACAACAAGTTATGATTCTGATGTGTGATCCCAAGGCAATTTTGTGAGCAGTTGCATTCGTTCATGATTTACTTCCAAAATTGGGCAACATGCAAGTCGCATTCGCCATTCTGACTCATTGTTTTGCTCAGCGACCTAGTTATTTGCTTCGTTGTGTTCCTCCCTCTTCAGATATTATGCAGCTTCTGCAAGGCTTTGATATTTCCTTATTACAGATTTTGGGAAGCTTACTTGCAACAAATTCTTTGCAACATTCCAATAGCATATTGCTTAGGTGTCAAATATTTTTGCCTGCCTCTTCGGGTGGGCTGGGTTTATCTTCTATAACACAAGTTGCTCCAGCTGCTTATTTGAGAAGTTGGGCTTTGGTTGCTTCTGCACTCGTCTCTCAATTCCAGCAGAATGATCACCCTGTCCTTTTTGAATCAATGACACATGTGGAAACAGGTAGTCTGGATTTTCAACGGTCACTATAGGATGTTCGAGATTTATTGCCGACTGTCGTTCAATTGCATATGCCCCCTTTTGAATTGTTGATCACTCACTCAAAATCACATTTACAACACTCTTTGTCTGAGCAATTGCATGCTTACCTTTTCACCCTGCTGATACGAGACTCTCCTTCGGACGCAGTTCGCGCACACGTGTTTTCTTCTTTTGGTACTGGGGCCGGGGCTTGGTTGTTGGCATGTCCAACTCTTTCTCATTTGTGTATGTCCTCTGAGTTCTTCTTGGCAGCAATCCGTCTAAGGTTGGGTCTCCCTCATTCATCATTTGCTGGAATTGTCAAATGTTCTTGTGGTCATGCTTTGGACTCTTTGGGCACGCATCTTTTGAGATGTACTTCTGGTGGTGATCGGATATCTTCACATGATACTATTCGAGATGTGGTTGTGACAATCGCTTTCGAGAGTGGTTTCCATGTTCTTCGTGAGCAACTGCATGTCCTTCTAGTTACTACGTCACAATCCTCTCGTCGACGTGTTGATCTTGTCCTCTCCAAAGATGGTGTTCGAACTTTTGGGTGATGTGGTTATTGTTGATCCGACTCGTCCTAATCTTCTACAACGGACATCTACCACTCAAGGAGTGGCGTCACATGGCTCTTGACAAATAACATGACTATCGGGATCGGTACCCTTTTGAGGCATTTATTCCTTTTGCTATTGAGACTTTTGGATGCCTTCATCAGAAATTTGACAAGTTTCTCAATGATTGTGCGGCTCTATAGGTCAAAAGACATTTTGCACTTCCTTTGTCCATCATGGTGTCCTATTTTCGACGACGTGTATCTATTGCCTTACAACGTGCTCAAGCTCAAATTTTAATTCGTCGTGGTAATGCAACTGGTGCAGCTGCTTCACAGCATCCTACTCAACTTCTCGTGTATTTAACGCTACAAAGTAATGTTTTTCATGCTATTGGTGTCGTTTAAACTTTAATTTCTTAAGTTTTCAAGCAAATCTAGATCAGTTATATATTTACGCTTGCCTTCGGGCGTTCAATTTTTCTATCTTTTATCATGTACTTCTTGATGGGATTTTCCCATCTTTCTTTCAATAAAGTAATTTATTTTCATAAGTTCAAAGGCATTCATGTAATGGGTGTGCTTCAGAAGTCTCACATTAGATTCAGGCCAATTAAAATGGTTTCACGTTAGATTCAAGTTAGTTTAGGTTTATTGAAAAGGTCCCCACAAGATTTCCCCAAAGGAAAAGGATTTGCACTTTTGCTTTTGAACTTTTTATTAAGACTATATATAAATGATGAATCCTGACTTGCAATGCAGGTGGCCTAGACCAATAGCACGGCCACCGGATATTACCGGTGGCCCGTACCTGAGAAAGAATCTTGTCAAAACAAAAAGATCGTTGCGTGATCCGAACGTTCGTTCTATTGGGTACGGGCCCTGCCGGTCAAAGGGCGATTGCGACAGGGAATAGCCGGTCGCCCAGGCCCCTCGCAGCCATCCGAGCGTACAATGGAGCACGAAACCGTGCGTAGAGGCCAGGAGTCAGTTCAACCGCGCGCTGAACAGCTCGTCAATCCGAGCGACAAAGGGCGCGTCTCCTTTGTCCGTCCGATCCTCCGTTTCTCGTCCCTCTCTCTCGTCTTTCGATGTTTTTGCGATAGCGTGAACGCGATCGAGGGGGCTGGCTAGCGATGGCCTCCCCTCTTCCAGCTCGCAATCCTTCCTTACCATCATATCTACCAGTATATACACCAGGTGCTTTAGATTCTCCCTTGCTTTTTGGCCTATTGCTCGTTTTTTGTTTTGTTTGACCAATTTTGACGAAAATTTCATGAAATAAGGCTCTGTGTAGCTCTTCCTGCCTTCAAACCCTGATTTGCTGTGTGGTGTATCAATGCTTTGATATCATTTTAACTCAGCATTGCATGGTTGTTGTGCCAAAATATATATAATAGCTAGTGGATGACTTCGCAGTTCAATTATGTCTTGGATCGTGTCGTTTAGCTATTACATTTACAGGATTTCGATTTCTTCCGTTTTATATCATCGCCACTTTTTATTTTGTAGAATTTCTAAGGATATAAGTTAGATCTTTTTGAATATTTGTGTGTTGCTAATTTCGACAGTTTCTTCTGCATGTGAATTTGTATGAGACGTTAATTGTGTCCGATGTATTTCAATTGCGCTGATCCACGTCTATTGATTATACGGATTTTTTTTCTGCCTTCTGTTTTCTACCCTGCGTATTCAAAATGTTTTAGAGTTCAATCAGTAGTTTTGGCTAGCTGTATTTTGATTAAAGAGATCCACGCTTCTTCCGTTCTAAGCAATTGCTTTCGCTTTTACTGCTACTTTGAAAGCGTTCGTTTTGACAGTTTCCTTCTGTTACGGCACTTCAGTCAACGTTTTGACACAAGAACCAAAACTAGTTGGACATAACTTAATTTTGTCCTTCCACACACCCCGCCCCTCGGCCACCCCCCCGCCTCACCCCACCCCCCCAACCCAATTCGTTTCCTTCTTTATGCCTCTTCAGGAACCAGTATCAGGCTTGCAGCTTTGAAAGTTGGCTAAAATCAGCTTATTAAATATACGGTCAGCCCCAAGAAGAGGATATTTTTAGCTGATTAATGTTCTATGCTTTCATTTGACAAGGAATCCACGGTGATTCTGATCACCATAACGAGTTATTCTATTAGTGAACAAAAAAAGACCATCAAATTTTTCTAGAACGGCATTAAAAGGCAGTGAAGGGGTAGAAATTAGAATAGGAGGATTAGCTCATTACTTTCCTGCATATGTCCGCTACAGGTAGCTACCCTTAGTTTTTGGCAAAACATTACACATAGATGGTATGTTAGAAAAGAGATGCAAATAGATTGATATAGCAATGAAGCACAACGTTAATGAACCAAAATATCAATGATATTCACAAGAGCCTATTGATAGCAAGCTAATCAACTTATTCAAAGCAAGCTAATTGAAGTTATTGAACTAAGATCTTAGCAATTGATCAATCAACCATCTTGGGCCTTGTATACTAATAGAGGCGTTGTTGTGAGTTAGGGGTAGGGGCGCATTACCACGTGACAAAATGCACAATATTCCAACACTCCCCCTTGGATGTACATCCATGTATATTATAATGGTATATGACAAAATTTATTTTATTTGATTCTTTATTTTTAATTATAGTTATATATTTATAGATTTTAAATTTTAAATTATTATTTGAATTATTATCATCATTATTTTTTTTTCTTTCTTCTTACTGGTTGTGTTTTGCTCCTTAGTCAACACTGGGTCTACCCAAGAGAATCCGGATTCTTGCGAAACGCAGTTTGGCAACTTATGAGTGGGTACTAATGAGAAAAACAATGTTGTTCGGCTAAAAAATTTGTTTATTGAATTTTATATTATTGTTTTGACTTGGATCTTTTGACTTTTTGAGTTGCTCATATATTGTTTCTAAGCTTTATCTTATGACATCACTGACTTCTCTATATAAATTTGTGAAATTGGATATATTCTAATTTTACAAATAGATATAAAACTTAATGTTTAGCCATCCCCGCATCCTAGCCATGCCTAGATGGTCCTTTGGACCTAACCCTAGCTCACTACAAGACTTCCTTGGGATTGAGGTATGGAGAGGAGCACATGGGCTATTTATTTCTCAATCTAAGTATGCTCATGAACTTCTTGAAAAGTTCAATATGTCAGAGTGCAAGCCCATTTCTACACCATATTATAGTGGATTTAAGTTGACTAAAGCTGAGAATGATTAGGATGTAGATGGGACGTTATATAGAAAGCTTGTTGGAAGCTTAATTTATCTAACTATTATGAGACCAGATATTGCTTATGTTGTTAGTATGGTTAGTCAATTTACGTCTAAGCCTAAGCAGGTTCACTGGAGAGCTGCTAAGCGAGTACTCAAATATATCCAGGGTACATTGAGATTTGTTATTCTCTATGGGAGATGGGATGTTTTTCAATTACAGGGATATGTGGATGTTGATTGGGCTGGAGATGCAGAAGACCGAAGATCTACTATAGGTTATGTTTTTTAGTCGTGGTTCTGGTGCTATATCTTGGAGTTTAAAGAAGCAGCATACTATTGCATTATCATCTATAGAACTTCCAACTCCCTAAAGGGGATGCTCGTGTGCATAACTTTTCGCTCGTTCTTGAGCCTTGGAAAGTTTCCACCTTGTAGCCTTAAGCCCGAGTCAAAGATTCTGCAGTGGTACCTTTCATGGAATACATATGGTAGCTGGACACGCCGGTGGGTAACCATAAGCTAACTTGAATGGACTCATACCTGTGGACACATATCTTTAGTCATTATATGCAAACTAGACCAAGGGTAACTACTTCATCCAATCGGTTTGCTCCTCATTGACATACTCTCGAAGCATGTCCTCTAGAACCTAGTTAATACTTTATGTTTGCCCATCTATTTGTGGATGCTCATTGTTGCTCATCCCGAACATTGTTGACCAAACAGTTCCTCTGAACTTAGGGTCCCTATTGAGACAACGGATTTAGGCAATCCATGCAATCTCATGACATTAAGAAGAAACAACTTGGCCACCTGTGGAGTTGTAACCTTCTTCTGAGTTGGAATGAACTGAACCCTTTTACTTAAGCGGTCTACCACTACAATTACGAAATCAAACTTACATTATGTCTGAGGTAGTCAAGTAATAAAATCCATTGAGCTACCTCCCACCTACCTTGGGAAATCTCCAGTAGGTGGAGCAAACTCGTGGCTTACTCTCTGCGCCTTGTTCACTTGACAAGTGGTGTAATGCTGGACGTACTCTCTTACATCTCATCACATACGTGGCCAAAAAGTGTTTAGCTTTATATTCTATCCACTCCGAGATGCCTTGTGTAGGGACTATCATGACACTCATGAAGGATCTTAGGATCCATCCATTGATGTTTGGCACGTAAGACTTGGCATTTTACTTCAACATACCTTCCTCCACGGTGTATGTCAAAATTGTGTGTGCCTTCTTTCAAGCCCTACAGTTTCGTTTTCTAGTTTCATCTTGGTTACTTCAGGCTTATTTCCAGGCTTTTATTGACAGCATGTTCATTTAATCCATAGCTCCGCTATTAATATGCAGGACTTAAAATTTTCAGATGTATTTGTTATGACAAATGAGCCATAAACAGCATTTTTTGAAAAAAAAAGCTTTTGTACATCAGATTCCCACCTCTGCCGAGTGTGAATCATCATTTCCTGCAATAAATTGCTAACTTGGTTTTTGATAGAAGAAACCTCAGTGCTTTCTTTGCAAGAAATCATAGCAAGAAATTAAAAAGCCTTTTTATTGGAATCCTTTGATAACTTTTATGCAATTTGTGAGGGCTAGACTTCTGCATTCGAAGGATTCTATTCTATCTTCCAACACATTAAAGGCGGTACATTTGTGGAGCCAGTCCCTATTATATGGTGTTCTTTGTTCGTATGTTATTTACTGGTGGATGCATTTGAGTTAGTTCTTGTGGATGGTGTTTTACATTCATGGGATTTAGGGATACCTTGGGATCTTGATGGTGCCTTAGGAAGCCTTCAGTTGCTACTCTCCCATTTCTCTTATTGTCACTGAGATGCTTTCGTTTGGGATTCTCGGGTCATTCGCCTAGTCTGGATTGCAGTTGTTCCAATTCCTTGTTCAGATTTTTGACAAGTTTCGTTACTTCTGGCTTATAGCAATTTCTTTAGTTTTTCTACTTTTTAACACTGCAAAAGAATTGGCAATTTTTTAGAAGTAGGTCGATTTTCATTCTTTTTTGGAGAGGTTGATGTTTTTCACTCTTTTGATTACAAAATGGATGATGTTGAAGAGGCTCAAACCTACAATCATTTGCATTTCCCACCTTTTATTAACAAAAGGATGGTGTTGAAAAGCAGTTGCGTGAGTTCCATAGTTAGTGGTATTGTATTCATTTGTGCCATAGTTGTGTTGTAGTTTCTATCGGCATCTATTGTGTGTAGCTCGTGGTGCAATTAAATCTATCCTAGTCTCTCCTTTATGGTTGCATTATATTTCTGCTTTTTCCTATTTAGACTAATAGTGAGAGATCAATATATTTTCGAGGATGGGACTAAATTGTATGCATGTGTTTGGCAATCACTTGAGTTTCTAATGATATTTAGGCCATATCATATTATTGGTTGTTATTTGAAGCATATTATGAAGCATAAGCATCCATCTCAGAGCTTGTGACAAAAATGTGAATCAACTCAACGTGCTCAACAAAATACAGTACATTATACAGTGCCAACAGTATCTCTATCTATATTTAACCGGATCAATATGGCTCTAGCCTCTATGCAATGTTATTTTTGCCTTTTTTCAGTTTATCAATACGTTGTTCTTCTGATGCATCCATTGATGATTTCCGAGTTCAATTATTACTAACTTTAACTATCAGAATGTTTTTTGGCCATTAGTCTTTTTTCCACCAAAATTATATATGATCAGAAAGCACTGGGTGAGAATGATCACTTTCAGAAGTAGCACGATACTTTAGGAAGCATCCAGCTAATTTTCTGAATTTTAGGAAGATCTATGCATGTAGGCACACTTTCCCGGCTCGCTACCTTGCTCGCTATCTGTGAAATGCAGAAGTCGCGGGCCAGCAGGGTTGTATATCAATTTTTTTTTAATTTACATTAACTCGTTCCGATCCAGTACGTTCCGGAACGTACGGAACGGACGGAACGGCATCTGACCCTTTTTGCTCGGAACGGGCTTCTAAGTTATATACATACATATATATATATATATATATATATATATATATATATATATTGCGATCCAGATCGCGGATCACTGACGTTCTGGAACGAGTTTCCAGCGGATCTAGATGCTTTTAGCATTTTCCTGAAAATTCTATGTTGCCAAGCGAAGTGATTTGTATATTACTCATAATAAGTGCACCTTGAAGAAAAGAAGAGACCTGGTGGTTTTCATTCCTCACCAGTGATTACTTTCATCGTGGTCGGTATAGCTTCATATGCTAGGAAATTATAGAGTTTGAAGGGTTCGTATGCTAGTGAGTTGATACTAAAGTGGGTGCTTCATTTCTCCACATGAACCTTCAACATATGGCCCTAGCTGAGGGATAATTTGTTTTGCATAAGAAAATTGATTGTTGAAAGTCTTGAGTGTGACTCGTGGATTTTGTGAGTGTACTAAGTGAAACACTTTGTTTTCATGGTTGCTTTTCTAATTCTTTTTTTTGCTCTCTTTAGTTTCTTTGTCATTAAAGATAAAGATACTCAAAGTTCACCCATTTTTGTTCCTTCTAAGTTGTATCTTGATGGATGTGAAGGTTGCAAGAGCTGCAAGAAGACAACAGACTCAGAGCTTTGGTTAGCGCCACTTCCTGTGTATATTGTCACACAAGCATCTACACTCCCATGCTCATTTCTTGATCCTGATCCTGAACTGCCATTGGTTGTTGGCTTTGACTGTGAGGGTGTTGATCTAGCTCGTTATGGGCGCCTTTGCATTATGCAGGTATTTAGGATGTAATTTTTTGTTTGATTTTACTCATTTAAGAATGCGACTCTCATTGCTAAGTCCAATGAATGTGAGGGTGTGAGTCTAGTTTGTTATGAGCCCATGTGCAGTTGCATGTTTTGATCGTCTTTTTTATAGTATTTGAAAAGTAAGCACTTAAGAAAGAATGTCTTTCAGAATGATGATACTGTGGTTTTTTCTAGGAAATACCTGAGTCCAAACCAGCTTGTACTCCGAGATGCTACTTTGTGCTAATGACATTGACCAAATGCAAAGGACCTTGTTTTAATGATTAATATTCTTGATGTTCATCGATAGTTCAATAGGAGTCAATTGGCCTCTAATATGTTGCGATCCTTGGAAGTTGGCTCATATACCAATTTTTTGTCCTAACTCCTCCAATTTATAAAAGATTGCCCACCTTGTGATAAAACAAGCGAACTTATTGGAAGAGGAAAATGTTGCAAGAAGCCAAGATGACAAATTATCATGTTGCAAAACTCAAGATGCCAGAAAGAGATGCTACAAAAGGATGCTGAAATAATGCCAAAGGCACTCTTCCCTAGGTGGGTGCAGGCAGTGACCAAATGAGAGGATCAGTGGATCGGAGTATTTAGCTACTTACCTTGATCATAGAGGTTGAGTTGTAGCTACTGTGTATGTTTAGCAATTGTCCTAATATGGCTTTCCTCTTTAAAAATTTGTTTCCTGTTAGCATAGTGGATAGAGCTCGTTTCAAACTTTATTTTTATCTTATAGCGATTGTTGTTTTGTTTCCCCAAAAGAAAAAAAATACAGAATCTGGGTAATCTTTAATTGCTCTCTACTTTGTGTTTAATCAAACCACACATTTCAACTCTGTAATAATAGAGTTTTTTCTCCTTTTCAAATTTGCTCAAGCTCACTCCTTGACAACTATGTTATCAAAGCATAAAAGGGTTCCTGTCTGCTCTCTCACTCGTCCAAACAAGTTTTCCACCATAGCAAGGGTCTTGACCGTCACTGCTAGTAACCTTCATCAAGGCTTGATGCATTGTTGGTGCTCTAAACTATCCTTAGCTTTGTATAGTCATTGACTACATCATCAGCGTTAAGTAGAGACTTCATGTTATAGCTCATCAACCTAACCCATGGATTTATCCACCCTTTCAAGCTTGTCAATGTGAACCTTGAAAAGCTTTGGAGAGAGTGGGAAGCTTTATTTGCTCATATGGAACTTTGAATTTCGTTCAAAACCTGTTGTTCTTCACACTCTTGCTTTAATTTTGTAGTGAGTGAAAGGGAGGAGAAGAATAAATACTTGGTTTTGACAATCTCATGTCCTCATCTGCTGAGAGCTCATATGTGTATTGCCTGGTGACGGAGAGTGGGAATTTTAGAAGCACAGTTGAAGGCAATAGTGTATAAGCAAAGCCACTTCTTCACAGTAGCTGTTTTACTCTTTTTGCACGATAATTATATTGGACCACCATCCATGTTGTTAGCTTATTATGCAAGTGCTTGGTGCAGCTTGCTTTCGAAAATGCCGTATACTTGGTGGATGCAGTTGAGGGTGGAGATGCATTGATGCAAGCTTGCAAACCTGCTCTAGAATCTTCATATGTCACTAAGGTCATTCATGATTGCAAACGTGATGCTGAGGTATGGCAACTTGCTGCTCTGATCCTTTTCTCTAGCATAGCGAGTTTGATCAGAGCTGGTTTTTAAGGTGAACCATTTAGCATTCCATGCTTCCAGAGAACCAATATAAATAGGCAGTTCTTTCTGAAAATTCACCTTTTGAAACTTGTGAGTGTACAAAGTAGATCTCTGATAGATGCTGTTCCAAACTTGCAGGCGCTTTACTTTCAATATGGAATCAAACTATCCAATGTATTTGACACTCAAGTAAGGAATTTGGGAGAGACAGTTTTGGAGGTTATAAACCTGGATTTCATTATACCTGTTATTGTCAGCAATAATCTAAGATCTTTTTTTCTGAATAAGAAACTGAAGTCAATGCCATTCCAAATAATTAAACAGACCATCAGCTGCCTTTCATATTGTGAATAGGTTCTCTTTTGATAGTCACAAATAATTTGAGTTTGTTGCTTTTCTGAGTGCTTGTGGTAGGCGGGATCAAGTTTATAGGTGTAAGCCTATTGAAAAACTAATGCCTTGCTGGTGCTTGACAATAGGTGTGTTGATGATCCTTGCTGCTTTCTTTTCCAAGCATAGTTGTATGCAAATAAAAACGATCCAAATTCATTGTGAAGAATAGATTCACTGTGCAAGTGAAGGGAGAAGTGACGTAGGATTGTTGGGAAGATTTTAAGGTAGTTGTGTTGCTGGTTGCATTCAATGTTTGCAGATAGCATACTCTTTGATCGAGGAACAAGAAGGCAAGAGATGGTCCCATGATGATCACATCTCATTTGTGGATCTTCTTGCAGATGAACGCTATTGTGGTAAATAGCAGTCTGATCTTTTCCATAAGCATGCGTTTTCAACTTTGTGATTTTAATCTTGTTGATTGACACTAACTAAGCGGTGATGTTCGTGAATGGAGCTAAATTTTGCTCTACCGCTGAGGAAGAAATTGGATGCAAAGTTAGAAGCTACTTTGGTTTTTCGTTTTTCTACAAATAAAAAGTTTTTGGTGCACTTGTTTTTTATTCTAGCCTACGATTTTTACCCAAAAAAGGGAAGGCCTTTTTGTTTCTAGGTTGCATTCCATCAGTGATTGTTAATTAAATCACCTTGATATAAAAAGAGTTGGTTTTCTGCTCCATTGCATATTTTATTTAAGCGTTGCATGCCACTTGCATATGTGTGAGCCTGGTGTGAACTATAAGATTATGTGATCACTATTTCATTGTAAATTTTTTCTTTGTTTGGAAACAGGGAAAGTTTCTAATTATCTTCAAAAGCCAAACATGACCAAAATTTATTTGGATATGTGATAGCTTTTCCTTGTTTACTTTCATTGCAAGCAGCAATTTACATTTTGAGTGATGATTAGAATTTTTTATGGCCTCTTCCAACTATTCAGCCCTGTTGAAGCAGGTGTGGTCTATGAAGAAAAGGAAGAAGTTCGAAGCCTGCTTAGAAAGGTAATTGTTGTTTGTCTGTCTCCTTGTTCTCGATGGAGTGGGATGAGTTGATGTCAAGGCTAAAAGGATCTTGGGAAGTTCACTGCAATATCTAATTTCGAAATAGTTGATTATATGTTAGTGTTAAACATTTGCATATTTTTAGATCCCAAATTAAATTGAACCTTCGTGATGGGAATTTCTCGGGTATACAATCAAAGATTTAGCTGTCACCTCATCCATATTCTGGTTGTAATTGTTGCTGTTTTGCAATTTGTCAACCCAGCCATACTTTGATAACCTTGAGAATTTGATGGTTATGGAAAATGCTTTGAGCAATCTTGTAGACAGCAAAACTTGGAGACATGTAGCCAGTTCTGTTGGGCAGGTCAGTTAGAGGAGCAGTTAGAAATCAAACGAACTGTTCATAATAGAAGCAACACCCTTTCAAGAGTTTTGTAACTTTACCTTTTTTAAGTAGCTTGATATGGTTGACCCTAGTAGTACTTGTACAATTCAATCGAGTATGCTTCAAATCTCTCATAGAAATCTCCAACCAACCGTATACAATAACATGCATTCCTGCATGCAGCCGTAACTAGCTATACCTTGGCATTGACGTCTTCTTAGAAATATCCATCAATAACCTCAGTCATTAATATACACAACTGCATAGGTGTACTTGACATTTTGGTTTGCTCCAATACCCTAATTTTTGACTTTGCTCAACCCTGACTTTTAGGGTAAGATTCCTTGACCAAAACGTTGCTCTTGATAGCCAGTTCACTACTCCATCTTGGTGCCCTAACTTTTAGGTCTTTGTATGGCCTAACGACTCCTTCAACAATTCGTTCTCTTCCAACGAATCAGCGGCTGTCTTTTCTTATTTCCACGGCTATATGTCATGTGCGAATCTTAGCATTAAACCATCTAATCCAACATCAAATTTGCATAGCAAAACCAAAAATCAAGAAACCGGATAAATGTAGCAAACCTTCACCCAAGCAGGCAAATTAAGAAGTAATAATGAGACAGTGTTCTATCTAATCTACATTACTACAATATACCACGTTCACATACAAAGTGATATCTAATCTCTATGTGCTTAGTTCTTGCATGATAAATAGGGTTCTCCACAAGCTGTATGCCACTCTAGCTATCACAAAATATAGTACTCCCGGAATCTTGCTGAAGTCTAATCTCTACAAGCAATTATCTTAACCAAACAACTTCCTGTACAACACTTCCCAATTCTTTATATTCTGCTTCTGTGGTTAACAAAGCTACTGTGTTCTATTTCTTGCTGGACCACTGAGGTCGTGCTAAATTTGGGGGGTTATTCCACATTTGTGATTTTTGAAATGTTAGTGTTCTTGAAGCTTCTCTTTGAGGGCTGAGCTGATCCGTCAAATGAGCAATCAAGCGGGCATACGATGGATAAACGTCCTGTAAGATCCAGCCAATCCAAGGAAGATCTGCAGCTTTTCCATCAAAGTTGGTACTGGCCATCGCATAATTGCCGCTACCTTCTCAGGATCCATCCTGATCCCCTCAGCGGAGATAATATGTCCGAGGTAATGAATCTCCTCCTTAAAGAATTCACATTTTGATTCTTTCGCATGCAAGGAATTCTCTCTCAGGACCTGGAATACTTGACGCAAATGATCAAAGTGTTCTTCTTTAGTATGACTAAAGACCGGGATATCATCAAGGTAGATAAACACAAACTTGCCCAAGAGATGTCTGAACACGTTGTTCATGTTAGAAATAAATGACTATGCTGAAGTTAATCCATAGGTTACTTTGACCCAAAAGGTCGAGATTTGTGTAACCATGGGTATTTAGTTATTTAGGCCATCTTAAATTTGTCTTAAGTTCAGTTGGACCCAATTTTGGTCATGTACTGACTCATGGGTCCTTAGGGGTCTAATTTGGTTTAGGGGCCCTATCTTGACTTTTGGGGGTGCCCTACAGTCAGTAAGTAGGTAGAGTGCATATTGGCTTATTGAATCACATTTTTCAGTTTGGCTAAGCATTGCTCTCCATTGCTCTTGTTGTTGTTTTCTCTCTCTCTCTCTTAGAGTTGGGCGCCCAGCCTCCTCTCTCTTGTTTCTTGTGGAGATTGATTGATAACTAGATCTTGGTGATTTGACTCTTCCTTTCCTACATGGTATCAGAGCTACCGGATCTGCAGCAAGCTTGTATGCTGGCGCCCTACCAGAAGAGGAGCTTCTCTACCTTTTGTTCTAAAATTTCAGCATACTGCTGATCTTTCCAAGTGGAGTTTGGATCAGCTTTTTTGTCTCTTCTCAGGTTGAAGGAGGGCGCCCATCAGAAATCTGAGGATGAGCAAAAGCCCATTGGAGATCAAAATGTCAACACTCAAAAGAAGAAAGGGAAGTGCCATTATTGCAAGAAGTATGGGCACTTCATCAAGGATTGTAAGAAGAAGCTTGCGAAAGAGGCAAGTAAAGGAATTGATATTAGTGCTTCACTTGCTACTTATGGAGCAAGAGCTTGAAGCTAGTGGTGATCTCTTCAACCAAGACTATGCTTTTGTGTCTAATATTGCTTATACTAGTACTTCTACATCTATGAGGAATTCAGATTCTGTTTTGCAAGTTGCTGATTTTCAGCCCATTGAGTGGGTGATTGATAGTGGTGCTACTCGTCATATGACTTCTCGCACAGAAGCATTCACTAAATTAGTGAAAGTGCAAAATGGAAGGAAGGTACAATGTGCGGATAATGCATCTTATTCTATTCATGGAATTGGAATTGTAGCCATCATTCTGCCTAATGGTGAAGAAAAGTACATTAAGAATGTGCTTTATGTTCCGGGAATCAAGAAGAATCTTCTTTCGGTTTCAACTATGTTGAAGCAAGGACTAGTTGTTGAATTCAAAGAAGATAAGTGTCTTGTCAAGGATCCTAAAAGATCTCTCTTGATTATTGTTTCGGGAACAATGCATGCTGGCTTATTCATTATGGATACCTATGAGCGACGAATTCCCTCTATATGTCTTGTTGCTTCTACATCACAATCATTGGAGTTGGTTGAATTGTGGCATGCAAGGTTTGGACATCTCAATTTTGCAAGTTTGAAGAAGCTGAAGACATTTAACATGGTAGAAGATTTTCCTACTATTGAGCAGCCAGAAGGGCATGTATGCGAGGGGTGCATACTTGGAAAGTTTCAAAGGAAACCTTTTCCAATTGATGGAACTATAAGGGTTCTTGATAAATTTGATTTGGTTCATAGTGATGTTTGTGGTCCAATGAGGACCGAATCCATTGGAAAGTGCATCTATTTTGTGACTTTTATTGATGACTTTTCCTGTTTTACATGGATCTATCCTAGGAAGGCTAAATCGGAAGTTTTTCAACATTTCAAAGATTTTCTAGCAATGGTGGAAAATCAGTTTGGGCATTCTTTGAAGACCCTGCGCACCGATCGAGGAGGGGAATACATCAAGAGTACGTTCGTTGCATTTCTTCGAGAGAAGGGAATTCTACATCAAATGACAACTCCCTATACGCCTCAACAAAATGGTGTTGCCGAGCGAAAGAATCGCACACTTATGGAGATGGCCCGTTGCATGCTCAAAGCAAAGGGGCTGCCTCACAAGTTTTGGGCTGAAGCGATTATAACGGCAGCATACATAAGCAATCGTTGTCCCACTAAAGCATTGAAAGTAATAACTTCTTATGAAGTTTGGTATGGGAAGAAGCCTTCAATCTCTCACTTTCCATTTTTGGTTGTATGGCTTATGCTTTTGTTTTGGATAAACTTTGTACAAAGCTTGAAGATAAAGGAGTTAAATGCATTTTTGTTGGCTATAGTAGTGAAAGCAAAGGCTATAGGCTGTTCAATTTGAGCATTAACAAGATTATTGTTAGTCGTGATGTGCATTTTGATGAAAAGAACTCACTAGTTGTGGCCCCAACTCATATCTTGAAGGGGGACAGCCCACATAGTGTGAATGTTGAAGTTTTTCCAAATTTGGTACCATCTTCTATTTCTGGAGATAAGGGGCAGCAATCAACCAGTTTCGAACTGCCCAACACCTCATCAAGTTTAGAGCCTAATTAATGTTCATCAAGAACTGCCTATTGTTGCTCAAAATCAGCCTACAGGAACTGTTGGACAGCAAGGACTAGTTTTGGAAGATCTTGGACAGCCAAGTGCAGTGTTGGAAGATCTTGGACAACAAATTGCAAGAAGAGACATGGCTGTTGGACAGCCCAAAACAGTCCCACGGTGGCTGTTGTCGACTTTGTGGGACAACAAAGTAAGCTCATTTTATGATGGAAAGACATGTGCCTCTACAAAATCAGTGGACTATGCTGATTTTTCAGATGTTGCTCTTACATCTCATGGAGATGTTGCGGAAGAACCTGTTTTCTATGAGCAGGCCAAGGGAGTAAAATGTTGGGAGGATGCGATGCAAGATGAGTATGACTCACTCATGAAGAACCAGATTTGGGTTCTTGTTGATCTTCCTCATGGGAAGAAGGCAATTGGTTCTAAACGGGTATACAAAATCAAGTATAAGGCAGATGGTACCATTGAAAGGTACAAGGCAAGGCTTATGAGGATTGATTATGAGGAGACTTTTTCTCCTACTACTCAGATGACTACCGTGAGGGTAGTAACCTCTTTGGCTACCCAGTTTGGTTGGCGTTTGCGGCAACTTGACATAAAGACAACATTCCTCAATGGTGATCTCAATGAGGAAGTGTACCTTCAACAGCCTGATAATTTGTTGGTTGAAGGCCAAGAAGATAAAGTTTGTCTTCTCAAGAAGGCACTTTATGGGCTGAAGCAAGCCCCGAGGATGTGGTATCAAAAGATACATGCCTATTTTTGTGATCGTGGGTAGTAATACTAATAGTCCTAGCGAATCTACTCTTTATGTCAAGCATACTTTAGATTATATCATCATTATTCTGCTTTATGCTGATGATATTATTATTATGGGAAGTAATGAGCAGCAGATTGATGCCGTAATCCTTGATCTTGGTATGGTTTTTGAAGCCTCACATTTAGGCCTATTGCACTTTTATCTTGGTCTTGAATTTGTACAAGAAGGGGCTGGAATTTTCATCTCTCAAGAACGCTACATTGGGGAGATTTTTGAGCGGTTCAAGATGGAAGATTGCAAGCCGGTTGCTACATTTATGGAGATAGGCCTGAAATTAAGCATAGTTGCATCGAACCTCGAACCATGGTTCGAACCGTTCGAACCATTCGGACCCGGTTCGAATCGGATTTAGGGAAAAAAAAAAAAAAACCCCAAAAAGTAAAAAAAAACGTTTTGAATTTTTTTTTTTTCCGGTTCAAACCGTTTTCCGATTTGAACCTGGCTTGCCGGTTCGAACCGGAAAGAATCGGTTCGAATCGGCCGGTTCAAATTGGGGTGTAACCTTGAAATTAAGTAGTCAAGGTGATGGTGAACCATTTGATACTACTTTTTATTGTCAAGCTATTGGCTGTCTCATTTACCTATGTAATTCAAGACCGGACATTTCTTATAGTGTCTCACTCATGAGTCAATTCATGCATGCCCCGATGACATCACATTGGAAAGCGTTGAAGAGGATCTTTCAATATCTTCAAGGAACAAGAAGTTATGGAGATCAAGAAACTAGACGCTCTACAAGTGGACATTGCTTTTTTTATGGAAATTCTGCAATTTCTTGGTCAAGTAAAAAGCAGCCCACTGTTGCTACTTCTTCTAGTGAGGCAGAATATAGAGCGATATTTTCAGCCACAATGGAGTGTTTATGGGTGAGAAGACTACTTGTTGACATGAAGTTTGGCGAGCCCTCAGCCACTCTTATCTTGAGTGATAGTCAGAGTGCTATTGCCATTGCACGGAATCCTGTTTTTCATGCTAGGACGAAGCACATCGAGATCCATTATCACTTTGTTCGGGAGAGACTTCATGATGGTGACATTTTACTTGAGTATTGTCCTACAGAGGATAATATTGCGGACCTCTTCACTAAGGCGTTGCCTAGAGTCAGATTGAAGCTTTATGCAAAGCTTTAAATTTAATACCACGTGGTTTAGGCCATCTTAAGTTTGTCTTAAGTTCAGTTGGACCCAATTTTGGTCATGTACTGACTCATGGGTCCTTAGGGGTCTTATTTGGTTTAGGGGCCCTATCTTGACTTTTGGGTGCCCTACAGTCAGTAAGTAGGTAGAGTACATATTGGCTTATTGTGTCACATTTTTCAGTTTGGCTAAGCATTGCTCTCCATTGCTCTTGTTGCTGTTTTCTCTCTCTCTCTCTCTCTTAGAGTTGGGCGCCCAGCCTCTGCTCTCTTGTTTCTTGTGGAGATTGATTGATAACTAGATCTTGGTGACTTGACTCTTGCTTTCCTACAGTTCATTAACCTCATAAACGTTGCTGGGGCATTGGTTAATCCAAAGGGGAGAACCAAAAACTCATAATGACCATTCCGTGATCAAAAAGCCGTCAACGGAACATCATCTTCTCTAATACGTACATGATGATATCCAGACCTAAGATCTATCTTAGTAAAATACCTTGCCCCTTTGAGTTGATCAAAGATCTCATCTATCCGGGGCAACGAATATTTATCCTTGATAGTGACTTTATTTAAAGCCCTATAGTCTATGCACATATGCATAGACCCGTCTTTTTTATAAACCAACAAGATGGGCGTGGCCCATGGTGACTTACTAGGCAGTATAAACCCTTTAGCTAAATACTCTTGCAGCTGCCGCTCTACCTCTAGGTGTTCCGAGTGGCTTAACCTATAAGGAGGCTTACTAATAGGCTTAGTCTCGGGTACAAGCTCTATAGGATGACCTACCTCTCTTCTCGGGGGTAATTCAGAAGGCAAATCACTAGGAAAGACGTCTTTAAAATCATTTAAAATAGTTTGCAAACTCACATCTCTCCCACTTCTCTCAACAGAAGAAACACATTTCTTTGGATATGGAAAAGATAAACTTGAAGTACTTGAAAAACTTTCAGAAGTAAGAAAACAAACTAATACCTTTTCAACTTTTCGTTTCCGCACTAACCGCTTCAACTGTAGAGAAGAGACAACTAGCGAAGCCAACACACTTGCATTTCCAATCAACTTGACTCTCTGACCTCGATGAACAAACTCCAATGTGTTATCAACATAACTGCGAACAAGACCACCAGTAGTTTCTAACATGAACAACCACTCACGACCAAGTATAACATTTGCCAAGGCCAAGCTCATCACTTGAAAGTCTAAAGTGTTTTGGTAGTCCTGGATTTGTATGGGAACTTGTCGAGCGAAAGTATCATAAACATCCTTACACTGACCATCAGCAAGTGTAACCACGTATTGATGATCACTTTGTTTTTTATCTAACTTCAACTTCTTCGCCAAAGAATGGTTTAGAAAGTTATGGGTTTCCCCATCGTCCACCATTATTCAAACTTTCTGGCCATTAATACTTCCTAACAGTCAAAAAATAGTATGGGGTCCAACTACAGGTTGGGGTGATAGCAGTCTCCAAGATTTTAGGCTTTAAAGGCCGAAGATACTTTTGGTATTCGGCTTGCAAACCACAAATGAATCCCCTTACCTGATTGTAATCATTGAAGTCAAACAATTTCATGGTAGCATCCCGATAACTGGCGATGTATTGGGTGAGAGGATGGTTTCCCATGCAACAGATTTCCCAATCTTCCCAGTTTCTATTGGTTTCGTTCTCAGGGAGAAAGCTTTTCTTATAATACATCCTGAAAACTATCCCACGTCTTTGGTTCCGTACCACTTTCTCGTAGACTTATCCACCACCTAAAGGCTTTTCCCATCAGGGAGATGCTAGCCTCTAAACGTCGATCCTCATCAGGGGTCCCTTTTAATCGAAAAGCATCATCATGCTTAACGAGAAAGGCAACAACCGAATCTTGGTTACGGTCTTTTTCTTCTTCCAAAGGTGGGAAGGCGCAAATCCTTAGGTACTACCTTATGGGGTGATGGTGGGACAGGAGGACTACTACCGTGGATAGCAGGATTCACTCGATACTGCGCTAAAACAGCTTGTTCCAAAGCACTAAGACTTTGAACACTATCATGTACTAGTCTTTCAAGTCTGGAAAGCCTCTCATTAGTTTCTTGCTGAATGTTGGCTTGTTCCTCAACAGCCTCTTCTAATTTCTTAAGATGATCATATGTTTCTACTACCCACTGCCTAAACTCAAAAAGACTCATTTATATCTCTTCATTTTCTTCCCCCTCATTCATTTCCACATCCTGCATGTCATCATGCATGGAGGGATCTTGGGAAATTTCTTGAGTAGGTGGGAAAAGAGGAACTGACTGGCTCTTTTCTATAGGAGAACTTTTGTGAGATAAGCTAGACATGACTATATCTTCAAGTTCATCTACGGTAGTAGGACTCATGTCTACAAAATTGAGCATGCACGATAAACTAGACACAACAATTTCTTCAACGAAGCAAAACACGCTTCACAATTCACTTGCTAGAACATGTAAGAGGTTACTAGCAACGTGCATTGACATGCATCAAATATGCCACAACATGCAACAACATGCACTTGATTTTCGACTTAAAAACTTGACATGCAAGAAAAATTCTATGACATGCAATAAAAGAGTGAGAGAGAAAGCTTCTCTCAGTTGGAAATCAAGTGGCCATCTCAAACATGATCCCGGACTTCACTCTTGATGCTTTGTAGATCCGTATGCCTTGCTGGAAAAATCAGCAACTTTGCATCAACTTTAACTGCTCGCCACCGGAGATTTCGGCAACCGATTGGGCTGGAATTGGTCTCTCTAACTCGCCCAAGTCTGTAGAAGGATTCCCTCTTTGAACCACCGAAAAAGCTTTTGTCGTTTGCAGGTGGTCGAATCTGTCCAGAAATCAGAAAATTCGGCTTCAACCTGCCATAACTTTGGATTGAAGAATCCGATTGGAATGAAATCACCTCTATCCCTCAGCGACTAGTGTCTAGAGGATGCCCACAAATTTTCAGCTCAATCGAACGAGATCTAAGCCTCCAACACGTGAATATGTCACCTATCCTAGAGGATTCCAACGATCCGATCCACACAAAAAACGGACCTTGGAAGAGGGAGAACGTAGAGAACTTCCTCCTAGAAATGGGGTGCCACCTTCCAAGGAACTATGGAGGATAAAAGAACAATCGGGAAGATGATGGGTCACGATCCACAATAGGATCCAAGGCTCTGATACCATTATTAGAAACTCGTACAAAGATCCACGCAAAGGTAGTATGACTCTGGATGTCCACCCACTATCCTGTACCTGGCTCTACACCCACAAGCCAGCATATAGCTTGGAGGACCAGCGCTTGACCCCCAAGGAGATCATGCACAGTTACCACTGTGCATGTGGAGCACTTAGTCCTACTCAAGTCTAAGGACCCACCCTTAGTTACTAAGGGTGTCCTCCACTAAATGGCACTCCCTATGGATATAGACCAAGCCCTCTTAGATCCTAGTACCTAAGAGTTATTATCCCAAACTATGGGACTGAGTGTGACCCCGCCGGAACCCCTTAGCCACATGTACCCTTGTGTATGCCAATGGCCATAACGACTCCCCCCCCCAAAAGGAGCTCTTGTCCTCGAAAGCGAAATCTTCAAGGATGAACTCAAGATACCTCTTGCGAAGCTTGCTTACAGACTCCCAAGTTGACTCTTTTTGGGACCCATCCTTCCGCTTGACTAAAATTTCTCGAAAGACCGCATGACGAGTTTTGCGGTTTCGGATATTCAGAATTTCCTCTGGTTCGTGTGGCAAGGATTTAGGTTCCTCAAAGTCTATTAGGGTTTGTTCTGAGACAATATTATCTCCTTCTCGCATCACCCGCTTCAGTCGACTGACATGAAAGACCGGATGTACCTTTGCAGATTTTGGCAAAGCCAGCTGGTAATTAGAACTTTCAATTCTCTTGAGTATTGTGAATGGACCACAATACCTCGGGGACAACTTAGGACACTTACCTGTCCTTAGAGTGATAGAGTCTTCAGGAACTTTCAGAAACACCTGATCACCTTCTTGGAAGGTAACATCCCTGTGGTTTTATCCGCATAATGCTTAGCTCGCGCTTGCACTTGCTTCACGTTATCTTTAGCCATCTTGATCATGGTTTCCATATCCTCAAGAAACTCTCTAACACTCTGTACTTTTTCTTTCCTAAGCTCTACAGCCATGGGGGCTCTAGGTTGAAATCCATACATTAACATGAATGGACTGTACCCTATTGTGGAGTGTTTAGTACTATTATAAGCAAATTCCAAAAGCGGAAAATACTTCTTCCAATTGGTTTGCTTCTTGCTAACATATGCTCGTAGCATATCCTCTAGAACCTGATTGACCCTTTCCGTCTGACCATCCGTTTCAGGATGATCAGTGGAGCTCATAGACAACTTAGTGTCCAACTTTTTGAACAATGCCCTCCGAAAGTTACTTGTAAATTTTGAATCTCGATCATTGACTATATTGGCAAGCCCATATAGCTTATGAGCCTGGCAACTTCTGGAGCTGTAATAGTTTTCTTGGTCGGAACAAACCGCACCATCTTGGTCAATTGGTCTACAACTACCCAAATCAAGTCATGGCCTTTACTCGTTCTTGGTAAACCCACTATAAAATCCATGCTGATACTCTCCCATCTACCACCGAGTATCTCTAGTGGCTGGAGGAGCCTACCTACTTTGAGACGTTCAGCCTTTATGGCCTGGCATGTGGTGCACCTGAGCACATACTTTTGTATGTCTTTCTGCATACTAGGCCAATAAAACTTATTCTTTGCAAGAGCATAGGTCCTCTTTATCCTGGGATGCCCTGCACTGCGACTGTCATGAGTTCCTCAAGAATTTGGCGCCTGAAGTCACCGTCCTTGGGTACACATACCCTTCCTTTATAAAGGGGGTACCCATCCTCAATGGAGAAATTCTTCCATCGAGCATCCGCAACACATGTTGATGGCACATCCACCCATCTTGATGCAACTGCAACATCTTCCGATGGCCCCGCAACATTCTCTGATGTCGCTGGTGTGGTTGTGGAATTCCTTTGCTCAATATCCTGCCACACGAGTGCGTAGTGAGAATCACTAACACACTTTCCTCTGAGTGATTCCAGGAATTCACTCCTGAATGCCGTAAAACTTAGCGCGCTTACCATGGGCATTCGACTCAGGGCATCTGCTACCACATTATAGCACCCTTTCTTGTACCTTAGCTGGTAGTCAAACTCCTGGAGAAGTTCGGCCCAACGAGCTTCCTTTCAAGTCGCTTTGGGAGAAAAGCCACTTGATACTTTCTTGATCAAACATGATCTCAAACTTAGCTCCATAGAGGTAATGCCTCCATTTCTTAAGAGCATAGACTATCGCAAACAACTTCTCATAAGTGGAATAATTCAACTGGTGTTTATCCAGTTTCTTACTTTCAAACGCGACCGGACGGTCATGTTGAGTTAGAACAGCACCAACTGCCTGACTACTAGCATCCGTTTCTACTACAATTGCTTCATTTGGATCCACTAAACGTAAGACAGGAGCAGCTGCAACTGCAGCCTTTACATCTTCAAAGCTCGCTTGTTGTTTAGTCCGCCCTTACCCTTGAGCTGATCCATCAATGAGCAGTCAAGCGGGCATATTGATGGATAAACCTCCTGTAAATTCCAGCCAATCCGAGGAAGATCTGCAGCTCTTCCATTGAAGTTGGTACTGGCCATCGCATAATTGCTGCTACCTTCTCAGCGGAGATAATATGTCCGAGGTAGTGAATCTCTTCCTTGAAGAATTCACATTTTGATTCCTTCACATACAAGGAATTCTCTCTCAGGACCTGGAACACTAGACACAAATGATCAAAGTGTTCTTCTTTAGTATGACTAAAGACCAGGATACACAAACTTGCCCAAGAGATGTTTGAACACGTTGTTCATTAACCTCATAAACATTGCTGGGGCATTGGTTAATCCAAAGGGAAGAACCAAAAACTCATAATGACAATTTCGTGACCGAAAAGCCATCAACGGAACATCATCTTCTTTAACACATACCTGATGATATCCGGACCTAAGATCTATCTTAGTAAAATACTTTGTATAAAGTCCTCACAACAGGATTCTAGTCTAAGCATACCATACAAAGCAACAACACACGGGAACCGGTGGAGGTTAAACCAACCCAATCAAACCTAGATCGTACGGATCTAGCCCTCAAGCTATGGATCAATCAGAGTCATGGAAAGAGGAGTCACACCAGCAGCATGTAGCTACTCATCACAAATCAAGCATACACTAGTGAGAGCCCAGCAGGTATACTTATACCCTCCAAGGCCCATGCACCACTAGTAGTGCACTGTGACACCTCACTGGACACCTCTGCAGCCTATTTGGGCCACATCATCCAGTTCCCTAATGACTCACTGATAGACCCATACCAACTCCACCACCATGTGTTTAGGCCTACAACCATTAATTATGACCATATACACATAAGGGCCCCAATTCCCTTATAGTCACAGACTAGTCATGGGCATGACATTCTTCCCCCCTTATTCAAGTTCTGTCCTCAGAACTTAAAACTGGGAAAGTTCCTCCTTAAGCTTCCTTCCTGTTCCCAGGAATCGTCATCTGACCACATAAGATTCTACAAAGGGCTTGAGTTTTGGCCAATAAAAATCCCTTCGTACCAAATCCAATGTACGATGTATGCCGGGATGTCCTGCGCATGGTGAGTCATGACATTCATAAAGAATTTTATTCTTAACAACATCCACATCAGGCACACAAACCTTCCCTTTCCTGAACAATAGTCCATTACGGATAGAGAAGTCATCAGTACCCTTTATATCCTTCCCCCCAGACTGATCACCATGAACATCAGTCCTGCTTGATGAAACTGCTAGAACCCTATTCCAGATTGGTCCAAAATGCGGGTCTTTCTCATAAAGACCTCTCAGGGAGAGATAAAAGTCCGTACTGATCTCAGTGAAGGAAAGTTCATTCACTTCACCAATTCGACTAAGTGCATCAGCCACCTGATTAGATGAGCCCCTGATATACCGCACTTCAAAGTCAAATTCTTGCATGAGTTCTGCCCATCTGGCCTTACGACCTCACAAATCATTGTGATTACAAAAATATTTTAAAGGTTGATGATCCGTATTAACCACAAATTTATTACTGTACAGGTAATGCCTCCATGATTTCAAAGCATGGATCACTGCAAAAAGCTCTTTTTCCTGAGTGGTGTACCTGACCTGTGCATCGGTTAGTTTCTTCCTCTCAAAGGCAACGGGCTGACCCTCCTGTAAGAGAACAGCTCCAATAGCCGTATCACTCGCGTCAGTGTTAATGACGAACGACAAATCTGGATCCGCTATCCTCAAAACTGGAGCTGAGGCAATTAGAAGCTTGAGTTCGCGAAAACTCTCATCTAATTTCTTATTCCATCTAATAGGAGGACTTGGCCTACCTTTGCGGCTTTTCACTTCTTTCAACATATTGTTGAGAGGTGCAACAATTTTTGAGTACTCCTCTGCAAATCTACGGAAAAACACAGTGAAACCTAAGAATTACTTAAGTTCACGTACCGTTCTAGGAATTGGCCATTCCACTACCGTCTTCACCTTTTCTTCGTCAATCTTGATCCCAAAGGAGGTAATCTTATGACCTAGGTAAAGAAGTTCTTTCTTGAAGAATTCGCACTTTGATTCTTTCGCATGAAGCTTCTCTTGTCTTAAGATATGTAAGACAATACGGAGATGCTTAGCATGCTCTTTGAGTGTTCTGCTATAGATCAGAATATCGTCCAGAACCACTACTACGAACTTCCCCAAATATGGACGAAATAAATCGTTCATCATTTGCTGGAAAGTAGCCGGAGCATTCGTCAAACCAAAGGGCAATACAAGAAACTCGTAGGGGCCAAACCTGGTCCTAAAACCGGTTTTAGATACATCTTCCGGATGTATCCTAATCTGATGGTATCCCGTACGTAGATCAATTTTCGTGAAGTATTTAGCTCCATTCAGTCGATCTATGAGATCGTCCATCCTGGGCAACGGGTATTTATTTTTAACTGTAAGCTTGTTCAGACCCTTGTAATCTACACATAGCTGGAAACTCCCATCTTTCTTACTCTTAAGAAGGACATGTGCTCCCCGTGGAGATTTACTTGGTCTTATGTGTCCCATCCTGAGATACTCCTCGATCTGCCTAGCCACTTCCTCCTCTTCCTTCTGACTAAACCGATATGGTTGTCTGAAGATAGGACGGCTATCGGGCAAAAAATCTATCTTATGATCCACCGACCGAGCGAGTGGTAGTCCATAAGGTAACTGCTTCGGAAAAACTTCACTAAACTCTTGCTTTAAATCTTGCAAAAGCTATTGTTCCTTATGCGAATTTTTGGTGTTAAAGCATGAAAACACATTCACGTCCCCAACATCACAATGCATACGAGATTTCAAAAGCAAGTGAAAGAGCTCATACTCGGAATCATGAAGTTTCTCAATTAATTCAGGCTTCAGCCGAATCATCGGCGATGGAAGTACATCGATCTCTCCAAAAATAGAGATAGTCTGATCAAACTTATCTTTAAATACCATAGAATGATTTTTAAAATCTATCTCTAAAGAGTCTGACTTGCCAAAAAACCATTCATAGCCCAAAATCACATCAATCCAGTCTAGATTCATGACATGGAAATCCAACGGCTCAACATAGTCCTGCATCCGAAGCTCTAAGTTCGAGACTTTGACATCCCAAATCTCAGTGTCCGACCCTGAGGCAAGACGGACCACGTAACGGTGATCACTGGCCATGGTGGGCACTCGAAGCTTTTGCACAAGTTGAGCATTCAAAAAATTGTGAGTACTACCTGAATCAAATAACACATTCACGTCTTTCCCTAAAATATTGCTTCTCACACAAAACAATTCATTAGGCTTGAAAGAGAGTGCACTAAAGTACAAGCACAGTCACAATTATTCAACAAATTGACTTCCAAATACCTGCCGGTAAATTTACAGTCATGAAACTTGACGACTTTGCTTTCCGTTCGGGGTAGTGTTTGGCACGGTGCCCGGGTTTATTGCAGAGGAAACACAGATTCTGTTTAAGTGCCGCCAACCGTGCTTTGTCTTTCACCACCAATTTCTTCTTATTATTCTTCTTCTTTGACTATTGGTACGCTTCTGCTTCCAGTTCGTCAAAAAACTACTTCTTACGCTTGTTATATTTTTCTTGCTTGGGTTTCGGGGACGTTTGGCTGTGCACGCTTTTCTGTGATGCAACAATTGTACTATCATAGGCTTTCGCCACACGGATAGCATCCTCTAGTGAGTTAAGGATATTTCGTTTGCATTCATTTTGATAGTCAGCTGGCAGTCCGGCAATAAATTGCCACTGTGCTAACTTACGATCAAATAGCGGCACCTTGGCCAAAGAGTCCAAGAACTCTTGGACATAACTGTTCTCGGCTGCCCATTTTGCAGTTGATAAATCGAATATACAGCTGGAATCGTCTATCGTGACAAAAGCTTCCGGAATTCCGTCAGGAATCCAGCCCAAGTCACCGGTTTCGTGAAAAGTTCCCTCCACCGAGAAGAGGCTTTACCTTCCAGAAACAATAGAACCGATGATATTCGTTTATCTTCTGGGACATTGTGCAAGCTAAAATAGCTTGTCCAACGGTTTGTCCAGTCTTCAACAACTTCCGGGCGTTTAAACTTTTTATCGCCGGAAAATATTTCCGGTTGGTAGCCCAAGTTGTTAGAGTTAATAGCTTGCAGTTGATTAAATAGATTTTGCATTTGTTTATTTCATTGTTTATTGCTCTGATAAAGTTCTAAAACTGCCTTGCCTAAGGTTTGCAACAGTTTTTTCTGAGTCTAGGGTGTCATCACTGATGGGTGAGGCTGGTTGAATCTCCGTATTTCCCCCATCACTTCCTGGTGATGCCGAGTGAATCTCAGTAGCACCCCCCTCCAAAATTTCATCAGTATCCATTCGCTTGCCAACTGAAAATTAAAAAATAATTTCGTTCAGTTAACGCATTCATTACAGGTATAATAGTTACTGAACCAAGCAATGTCTACAAAAAAACCAATTTACAGACCATACATGCTTTTATTTATCCATTATACCAATGAATCTCCAAATGGATCGTTTACCCAATAAAAACTGGAATTATCATGTCAATGCACCGTAAATCTATTATCAACTTGTTAACTCAAATGATACTGCAAAATTTAAACATCAGTTCTAAAAAACTGAAAACCCCATTTCGAGCAAGAAATTCACAAGTTCAAAAAACCTCAAAAAACTCAAGGAAAACTTACAAGCCACTTTTTTCTCTACTGCCTCACCTACCCCTTAACCTGCAAACACCAAGTTTTTTAACAAAAAAGAACTTGAGTTTGGGGGGCCACCTACCCCCCCCCCCGCTTCTCCACTTCTACACTACTCGGACACTCATCGTCGGGCCAATCGGGCCTTTTCCTCACGGCCCACCCGCGCCCGATTCCAGAGAGCGCCAACCCGAGAGAGAGAGAGAGAGAGAGAGAGAGAGAGAGAGAGAGAGAGAGAGAGAGAGAGAGAGAGAGAGAGAGAGAGAGAGAGAGCTTTTAGGTGGAGGATGAGGCGATGAAAGTGCCCTCCATCACGCCTCATACAATAGGTTACATGCAGGTATCCAGGCACTTTGGAGGACGGCTGTCAGCGAGTTTTCCAACACGTTCTTGTGGTTTTTTTTTCAGTTATCCATTTCTTTGATGCAGGAAGCACAAAGGCACAATCATCTGCTGTTTCTTTGCAGATACTTTGTCTTCACAACGTTTTACAAATTGCTATAGCTTTCATTTGCTAGTTTTAAGCATAAGCAAGGTTTCAAAACAAGATTTGCAGGGTTTTGCCTTCACTATGCCTGAAAAACAGAGGTTATGTTGCCAATATTGCTCCTAACCCTGCAAACAAACCGTTAGTTTGCTGGAAAATGAAGCATAAGCCTGTGATTCCACAGTAAGCAGCCATGCAAACCTGTCAATCATCACCAACACTCAACAGCCAACAGATTAGAGTATTTTTGCTTCTATACCAGCCTATTCCCACCGATTTAAAACCAAAACAGCTTTCAAACAGGCAATAGACAGCATTCAAAATACAATAACCGCTTTTTGAGAAGAACAAGAAACTGTAGGAAAAAATCCAGCCAACCAATAAAGTAACTTGTTGCTTCAGCAAAAATGCTAACCACAGAGTAATCGGCAACAACAGAATTGACACGGAATTCCTTCCAAGAAATCAATTCGAAAAGCACAAAAACGAACCAATTGTGAGCCTGGTAGTGCACTTACCACACAATCGATTGCAAATCGAAAAATATTTCCAACGGGAAGAAAATCCCACAATTCCTCTGTTTGTTGCTTACTCCGCCGGATTCTCGAGAAAACATCGAGATTTTCACTCAGCACTTTCAATGGTAAATCCTGCTTAGACCGGCTCTGATACCAATATAAAGTCCTCACAACAGGATTCTAGTCTAAGCATACCATACAAAGCAACAACACATGGGAACCGGTGGAGGTTAAACCAACCCAACCAAACCTAGATCGTACGGATCTAGCCCCAAGCTATGGATCAATCAGAGTCATGGAAAGAGGAGTCACACCAACAACATGTAGCTACTCATCACAAATTAAGCATACACTAGTGAGAGCCCAGCAGGTATACTTATACCCTCCAAGGCCCATGCACCACTAGTAGTGCACGGTGACACCTCACTGGACACCTCTACAGCCTATCTGGGCCACATCATCCAGTTCCCTAATGACTCACTGATAGACCCATACCAACTCCACCACCATGTGTTTAGGCCTACAACCATCAATTTAAACACATAAGGGCCCCAATCCCCTTATAGTCACAATTAACTTACGGGTTGTTGGTCTACCGGTCCCTAGCGTGGACACGCTACCCGAGACCAGTCATGGGCATGACACTTTGCCCCTTTGAGTTGATCAAAGATCTCATCTATCCGGGGCAACGAATATTTATCCTTGATAGTGACTTTATTTAAAGCCCTATAGTCTATGCACATACGCATAGACCCATCTTTTTTCTTAACCAACAAGATGGGCACGGCCCATGGTGACTTACTAGGGCATATAAACCCTTTAGCTAAATACTCTTGCAGCTGCCGCTCTACCTCTAGGTGTTCTGAGTGGCTTAACCTATAAGGAGGCTTACTAATAGACTTAGTCCCGGGTACAAGCTCTATAGGATGATCTACCTCTCTTCTCGGGGGTAACTCGGAAGGCAAATCACTAGGAAAGATGTCTTTGAAATCATTTAAAATAATTTGCAAACTCACATCTCTCTCACTTCTCTCAAGAGAAGAAACACATTTCTTTGGATATGGAAAAGATAAACTTGAAGTACTTGAAAAACTTTCAGAAGTAAGGAAACAAAGAAATACCTTTTCAACTTTTCGTTTCCGCACTAACTGCTTCAACTGCACATAAGAGACAACTGGCGAAGCCGGCACACTTGCATTTCCAACCAACTTGACTCTCTGACCTCGATGAACGAACTCCAAAGTGTTATCAACATAACTGCGAACAAGACCACCAGTAGTTTCTAACATGAACAACCATTCACGACCAAGTATAACATCTACCAAGGCCAAGCTGACCATCGGCCTTAGCTTTGGGGCTACATACTAGGATCTAAGAGGGCTTGGTCTATATCCTCTATAGGGAGTGCCACTAAGTGGAGGGCACCGTTAGTAACTAAGGGTGGGTCCCTAGACTTGAGTAGGACCTAAGTACTCCACATGCACAGTGGTAACTGTGCATGTGAGAGGTATGCATGATCTCCTTGGAGGTCAAGCGCTGGTCCTCCAAGCTATATGGTGGCCTGTGGGTGTAGAGCCAGGTACAGGATAGTGGATGGTCATCCTACCATTGTTTTGATCTTTTTCCAAGTTTCTAATAGTTATTATCCCGAAGTACGGGGCTGAGTGTCACCCCGGCGGAACCCCTTAGGGACTAACGAGTCCACATGTACCCTTGTGTTTGCCAATGGCCATAACACCTATCCTTTAGCAATATTTAACAGTAGAAGCAATATTGATCCCGTCTTGTCCTAAAGTAATGATTAGCACACATGTAGCTTGAATTATCCTCCTTGTCCTTGCAACAAATGAAGTGCTTTGAAAGTATAACACAAAGCCTAGGGCAGCAGGGTCATGTTCAAACATTTTTTTCTTTATATCCTCTGTGTCTGCTGGTTTGCCCCCCTCTCAGGCAAACTGCTCCTTATGCTTTTTGTTATTATCAACCCGTGGAATCACAAAGAATTGAACTTGGTTGGGCAAGCCCAACTCGAGCATGATACACCAACTCACCATGTGTGGGAAGATAAACTGCTCCTTATGGAATGACATTTGAGGTAATTTTTTGTGCTCCCGTGTAAAGGAGGACATCTCCCAGCTCCATGAAATTCTGCAAGTCGCCTGCTCTAGAGTATGAATGGATGTAATTGTAAAACCAAAAGCTCACCCACAATGAGCATGACTGGGGCCTCTGCTCCTACATCCCTTGACTCTTGAGAACCCCAATCGCTATAGCTGATGTAACCCTTAATGACTGTTGAAGATTGTACTACATCTCTAAGCTCATCAGAATCTATCTGCGATAGGGCGTTCTTTACACTTTGACCTCTTGCAGCTATCTTGGCCAAAGTCTTACTTTCCTCTTTATGCTTCACTGCTTGAAATTTTACTTTTCTGTAAAAAAATGCCTATTTTTGTTACTGTAAAGTTTGGTCACTGGCTAAATCATGTGATTCTTTTGTGATGCAAACATGGCAAAATAATTCCAATCCTCAAATTGTTTTTTGTATCATAAATTGTAAGAAAAATTTTATTAAGAGTTTCAGCTCAAGGTTATCTGAACATTCTATATTGTTGTTTTTCATTCTCTAATCAGGATCCTGAGTTCTGGGCACACAGACCTTTGACTGAAATGATGAAGCGTGTGGCAGCAGATGACGTCCGTTTTCTTCTTCGGATTCACAGTAACATGGTACAAAGGCTCGAAGAGCAGTCTAAGTGGATGCTTGGGGTTAGAGGTTCGCTTTATTGCCGCTGCTTTTGTATTGTCAATGAGGGAGTCTCAGATTGGCCTGCTATTCCTCGTCTTCCAGGTGAGTGGTTCTTTAGGTTGCATACTTTTTGAACTTCCTAGCAAAGTTGTTGTGGTTACCTTGATGCTTGTCAAAGTGTCACTCAGTGGTTTTGTGCAGATGTTACTTTTTGTACGCTTTTAGGCTTACATTGCTTCTTGGTTTTAGGAATGTGGTTTGCAGTGAGGTTGATGTTGTTGGTTGGTTATAGAAGGTATATGTTTTGATTGGTTAATTCTTCCCTATTATCTATGGACCAAATTACTGCCAGGTCCGCAAGTAAAGGGCTTGGCGCCCAATAATGACCATATGAGTAACAAATCTCTTAATAAGTGCCAATTAATAAATGAGTCGTCTGAATTTTCATGTACATGTATCTCATTGATGTCACTCCTCTATATGCGCCTGACACGCCCTATACTCAATAAGCATGGGAGCTAGGCAGCACTCATGCCATTGTGCATGCTTGATTTTCCACTATGGATCATCTCTCTCTCTCAAGCTCAATCTTCTATACTTTGCATGTCATCGTTGCTCCTAGCCTAGGTTCTCTTGTGAGCCGATCTGGCATCCTTAAAAATAGACATTATGCATCACTACCTCTCAGATATGCAATGTGTAAAAAGGAAGTGCAATGGCCTATGAAAGGAAGACTCAAAATGTACTAACATCTAAAAATTGGCGAAAAAAATAAGTGCCAAAAATGACCTAAAAGATGAACATACAGTAACCTGGCTTGTAGAGATTCGATTCTTAGGTTGTGAACTGCATTGCAAATCTCCTGTCGTAGGATGGACAGGAACATTAAAAATTTCCAAAAGGAGGAGAAATGTCATGAAAATGCTGAAGTTTTGAAACTGTTGGAGACGAATGTCAGAAAGCAAACTTTGTAGACATCCAATGATGTTCTGTTAAGTGCATTAGGAAAATGTTGAAGTGCCAGATAGTAGAATTTCTAGCACACTGCTTTTTGAAATCTGTACCAAGCAAATCTTAACGTGCTCTTTTCCTATTTGATTAGTGGAATCCAAAGATCCATCCATATCAAATTTGACCACTTGAGGAAAACTTGGAAGCAAAAATTGAAAATCAATGCTCTCTCAAAAGCAATGATCTTATCCAAAACAAGTTACTAGTGAAGAGCAAAATGAAACTTTAGATGTAATGCATCAGAAAGGAAATACTCTCAAAATCCATTACGTCAAATGTATTTAAGATGAACATCAAATCTGATTCAGGACCATATGCTATCACTTGCATAGATGATTTATCAAAGGCTAAGTACATCAAAGATGGGAGTACAAAGCTTAACTATCAAATAAGCTCAATACTATTCTAGCATTCAGCTGAAATGATGAGCTAAGCACACTGGAAAGTAGCACCCAATCCACTTGTGAGAAAAGTGCCTTGCTTCAAACTATGACCAAAACAAGACAAGAACTGTAATGGAACCTGAAGAATCATGAATAGAAGCTGGAGCTAAGCTTGTGAGAAAAGTGCCTTGCTACCAAACTACGACTAAAACAAGACAAGAACTGGAATGGAGCTCGAAGAATCATGAATAGAAGCTGGAGCTAAACTGCTGAATCTAATCAAAACTGAAAGTTAAGTCTACTCTTTAGTCTCCAACAATCACCTAAGCATTATGAGGCCCTACAGTCCTGTTTACATTGTCTGGGCCCGAATTGGGGCCAAGTCTATGAGCTAGGTCTTGGGGCCCAGTATCAGTTGTATGACTAGTAAATGTTTCTAATAAATGCAAAAATAACGGTAAATTTGGTGCCCAAACTATATGGGCTAATGTCCAATGTGCATGGGACCTGTTCATGCTCAGATGTCCAAGTAATTTCGAGCCATGTGCCTATAACTATTTTAGTGGTGTAACAAACTATCAAAGGCAAAAACTGAGACACATTCAGGGGTCAATAATCATTGAGTGGCCCCTGCTTCAGTGAAATTGTAATGAATCATTTTTTTTTGCATTCTACTCACTAGACTTTTATGAGTTTGTATTCAAACTTGAATGTAACCAGCCTTGAAACTAACCTGTCTGTGTCTACAAGAATGCCTATTTGCTCATCTGTCATGGGAGCTTTTATACAAACCATAGTAGCCCATTCCGGAACCTGGCCTTTTTTTTTTTTAAATACGTAGATTTTAACAATAATCGAGATTAAGAAACGGAATCAAGATATCCAGGGTGGCTCAGATAGCAATTCTAGGATCAACGTGAGAAGCAGTCAGAGAAGATATCTAGCATCAGACAAGACATGGACATCGAGATAGAGGACATGACAGAGCTGGAGGACGTGACAGTAACTGATATGGTGGTGGTGGTCCATTGTGGTCCAAGGGAAACTATAGAGATCGAGATGCTCCTTATGACCGCCCCAGTTGCTGGCTGTGGAGGTTGCTCATCTTATGATCACAACCAATTGTTGTCAAATAGCTGTAATCTTTAACAAAGGAATCGAGGAACTGTATGCTTTCCAGCGTTTCTGGTCTCTAGCGTCAATGCATTATAAAGCATCCCTCAATATATTATCAACAAGGAAGATCGCGAAGAAGGAAGATCAGGGCCAGCAGGTGCACTTTAATACCTGGTTTTTTTAATCTTAAAAAAAAACGTTCTGACCCAGTACGTTGCGGAACGTAGTGTATGTTCCGGCCCAAAAGGGTCGGAATGGGTTTCTAAGTATTACAAACATGTCATTGTACCTCGCTTCCTAGAGCCCCTATAATTACCTTCAAGAGTTTAAAATCAGGTTTGAGCACAATCACAACAACCACCTATGATTGTTGGAGGGCTTTTAGCAAGATCTATAATCCTGCTTAGTTTTTCAAGAACGGTGAAGACCATATACCAACAGCCTCTACTTACATGGTGAAGTTATGTACGTATTGAACTTACATATCAATGATTAAACTTACAAAAGGTGTTACCTTCAAACTTTTTAAAATACTGTTTGCATGGTCCATGCTGACCCTTCAAGATGTAGAAGCCGAGGAACATTTCTGCAAAGGCGTTGATTTCTGAAACTGTCATAAGCAGGCATGATGCCCGGGCATCAACCATGCCCTTGAACACCCTTAAGTCAGTATGCCAACTAGGACGACTTTTGAGAAAAGTTCTTTGCTGCCATACCAGTGTAACAACTTATTACTGTCAGCATTAAAAAAAAAAAAAATTCTGGTAGCCCTTAGCAGTGAGCACAAAAGGAGCAAGAATATTGTTGTACACGCTTCCTTCCAGTTCTTTATACTTACAGATGTGTATAATTGACTCTAATGTAAACAAGATGATGTCATCCAATTCACTTAAAGCTGCTGGAACATTCATCTAGATAGATACACTGGGAGGATGCTTCGCTGTGAAGACCTTTGTAATCCAAGCATGGAGTCGATTGAAAATACAAGTGGTATAATATACAAAGCTTTTTACATACTTGTGAGGGCCTTGTATGCTTTTCAGAAGAGCTCCTGGTATGATTAGAGTTCTGTTGGAGTCATATCTACATAAGGTGCATTAGTTGGAGAATTCAACAGGAAACTTTTATAGCCAGGTTGATTAAAAGAGGGTGAAATGCAGCAATGATCACACTGCAGAGTGCACAGGTGCAGCCTTCCACCCTAAGCTGACTTTCTGCAATTGCTTTCATACTGAAATTATTCTAAATTCATATCAAAAACCCGAGACTTAACTCAAAATTTAAGCAGTTTGACCCTAACACTTCATTATCCACTGACAATTCTATACTGCAGCTAAAGGTAGCAGGAAAATATTTAAAAAAACCCTTCCTCTCCCTTTGGTTACCTCAGTCTGTTCTTGATCATCTGCAGCTTGGGGAAAGAGATCAGTTCTTCTCAGCATATCTGATCAAGTCCGACTAAAAGATAGTGAAATACATCGATAGCCCAATTTGAATGCCTGATAAGAATGAATTTCAGGGCAATACACCCAGTCTTGAAGGAGAGAAATCTTCAGGTCCAATGTCAATATACAAAACCTTCATATGGGAGTGAATAGTGAGTTATATTGGCAAACTCAGTGGTTAAAGGAAGCCAAAGGAAAGGCTTACTTTGTTTATTTTTTTTCAGACTTTTTATTCATGTATAAGAGCTCGTAAAATGTCTTGGTTGCTACAAGCACTAACATTATACTGATAAATCTAATATACATTCAAAACACGTCTTCTCTGAATGTTCTCATATGTGCGCTTCAGATGAACTAATTAACGAAGAAGCCAAGCCAGAGGAGGAAATCTTGGCTGTTGTTGATGTTCCAAATGGAAAAATGGGCCGTATCATTGGGAGAAAAGGAGTTTCCATTCTGTCAATTAAAAAGTCTTGCAGGTATCTTTCTACTTCCCACTGCTGCTACTTATGAAGTACCCATTTGCTTAGTTTGAAAGTGCTTTTCTGGCAGTGACCTAAGATGGTGAGAAGCTGCATCATTTAGTTTCTCATGAAAATATTTACTATCTCAGAAACAACATATTGTCTGGAGGAGGTTTAGCAACTTGGGAGGGGCCATAGGTTGTTACTTTGAGTATCATTAGTCTAGATGGTCTTTGAAAGCGCGTCTCGATGTCTCTTCCATTACTGCTGCCTAGCTATTTAATAAACCTGTGCCATATGTGGATAGTTGCTTAGAGGAGAGTGCCACTGCTCAAATGGCTGTGTATGTGTACTTTTGAGGCCCCACAAAGTGGGGCCTCAAAAGTACACCAGATTTTTGTGTACTGATACTGTTGAGCAGTTTCAAGCATGTCTCCACCACCATCGTGTCTGTATTGCTGTGTAGTTCTTTTCTGAATCTTTATATGTGCTTTGACCCAGGCATAAGCCCATGTGTGGGCAGGGAATCGAACTTGGGTAAGCAAGCCCAATCCAAGCACCTACACCCTCACCCCCACACCATGCATTGGCCGATTTAGCTCTGGAGTTTTTTAATAGGGTAAGGACCCCACCCAAGGGCCTTCTTTGTTTTGAGGCCCTGAGGGTGATACCCCGAGAGCTCCTCGTATTGAGGAAGGCCCGATGGGATGGGGGCCTGCCTTGGTGTAAAGACCAGCCAAAAAAATCTGTGGAAGGAAATTTACAGCTTGCTTAAAAAGTTGTGGAAACTTACTCAGATTGTAAGTGAACCATGATTCACTAAAAGCATCTTGATTTTACTGTGTGAGAGGAACCTTATAAATCCGTAAGGTTCCTCTTAACATTCAAGACTTTTATGAGAGAAACCTTATGAATCTGCAAGGTTCCTCTGAACATTTGAGAAACATGGTTGCCGCAGGAAAATTGTGTGAGGTAAGGGCTCTTGCAGATACAGAATCTTTTGGTTGGTCTTTACGTATGCACATACACTCAGATGGTCTTGATATGTCATTTGCTTGATCGTACAGGGCAAACATCTTCATTGGTGGTGCTAAAGGCCCTCCGGATAAGGTACATTATTGTCTCTCTCATGTAACCACCTTTCTTTGTCATCTTGTTTACTTCTCTGGCTGTAGGCTATCAGAGAATTTAACACCAACATTATTGATCCACTTTGTTTGTTTCAGGTATTTGTGATTGGAGCACTCAAAGAAGTTCGTAAGGCAGAAGCTCTTTTGAGGGGAAGAATGTTGTGATCACTTTAGCTGATGAAACCCATTCATCTGATATCAGACATGGCCAAAAGGGGAACAGGCATGCTTTTCTGCAAAATTCAGGAGTCTCGGTCTGTGCTCTGAAAGGAATCTTTTGGTTGTCACTTATGGGATTAGTTTGTGCATGTTTCAATTCTATGGATCAAACTCATTATTCAGTTTTCAACCTGCTTGAGAAGATGACAAACCAAGTACTCCTTACTGATACTGGTGTTTTTGCATGTTATAATGCCTGATGGCAGAAAGAGCCAGCGTGCTCTATTGCACATGCTTGTAGTTGTATAGTTTGAAACCCATTCTACAGGTTCAATCAAACCTATATTGTTCAGTTTGTATCTGGCCCATGTTCCGCCTTGATTGGCAGTTGCAATAACATTTGCTTGAAACTCCCCTTTAAATTTGGAGTTGATTCCATTCTCTCTTTTATTATGTCCACAATGCAAAGATGATGTATTTGTTGTATTATTAACATAGTTGCCAACTGATTTTAGTTGCATCTTGGTTTCCCAAGGGGGGGCTTGAACATGAGACAAAAGAAACTTTGGATGCCAAGCTATAACTGATTCTAATTGGGAAGATCTTGATTCAAATTGATTCAAAACAAATTTCCGAAATTTGGAAAAAATCTTGTTGGATTTTTTTTAAGAAAAATCACCTCTCAGGGTTTTAGGAATGTCAAATCATGCTAAAGGTTACTCAAAGTACTAAATAAAGATACATATTCCATGATATATATTCATATTGCCCTCCAATTGCATGATTCATCAGCGAAAACTCGTGAGATATAATCTAAACATAGATGTAAAATTACAGCCACAATGACTCAGAAAAGTCCAAACTCCTGTAATGTGCAATTGAAGTAACATAAACACCTGCCAATGTACAGTGAACATTCAAGTTATCATCAATGTTACAATAAAAAAATAAAGGTTAAAACTATACTTTAAACTTGAAATTCTATTCCTGTGTCCAGCAACCTTTTTCACAGTGCCATCCAGTTACATTTGGGAACTAGAAGGCCCCCCTCCCCCCCCCCCAACCTCCACCCCCCACCAAGAATAAACATAAAAATTGGTCCAATTCTAGATTTGAATTGAGCATGTTTTGTAGGCTCACTATTATCGATGTTTGTCATTTCATTTGTGGCTCTAATTTGGTTAGCAGTTTTGAAAATAGTGCTTGATGAGTGTCACTTTTTAAGTTTGGAGCTCATCAAAAAAGCATATCACAAGGTTGATAATGGGGATTCATTGTGGTTATTTCCTTAAAAATAGCAATTTGCATACTCCCAAGTGCTAGCCTCAATTTTTTTCTGGTATCTATTCATTAAAGACTTTCTAAGAGCTCAGAGCTACCTGGCACAAAGCTTGGTCTTATATCTTCTCTATTGATTCTCATTATTACATTGTTTTTCTTGAAGTTTTTTCAATATGGCTTTCAAGCTTTTAATTGGGCAAAACAGGATGTGAAAGGTCCCAATCATTATTTTCAGAACAAAAGTCTTGTGAGCACATTAAACCTCGTTTGAAAGGAACAAGCTTGGAATCATAAAAGGCTTAATGACAATGATGCCCTAACATTAGAATTGAAGGACATTGACAGAATTTAATGTCCTCACTATAAATCTTGAAAAGGTGCAGCTCACTTGATATAAAGAATCTGAGTATAGTTGTCCGTTTTTTCTTATGCTCATGTCTCTAGGTATTGTAGCACTTGGATATATGAGTATAGTCATTATAATAATCATATGATCCACCGGTACTATTTCTTATGGTGAATCAAATTGTAGTTTCAAATCCACTTATGCCTATGTTCATGTCTCTAGTGCATAAGTCATGACAACCTCCACCTAAACGATTCCTTTTATTTCTTAAAGTATCAGTGTGTCCAATTTTATCATGTTGTGTGGTGCCTTATAGATCTCTAAAAGTCTTAATTATCCAATCATTTGTTATCGTGAAATTCTTTCTATGAACATGGCATTACCTTGGTATATTGAGGCCTTTGCATCATACAAAATCGATTTCTTATCCAATTGGATGTAGCGCAATGGTTTAGTGTTGTCCCACTTGATAATGATTGATGGAATAGTTAGACTCAGCATCTTTGTAGTATGATGATGCCATAGACTTCAGAATATTTTAATGATCTCATGCTCCCAAAATAGCTTGATAGAACTTATTTGTTGCAATTATGACCAAATATTGTCATGTAGCCTTTTTGTGGGTTATGCTATTCCTCTCATCACTTGTATTATCATTCATGTGAACCATGCCACAATCTATGGCACACACAAATGGTGTCAAAAAAACTATGCCATGATCCCACCCATGATCTCACATCATAAAATACCATTTTGGCCACGAACTGTGGGATGCCAGTATGCCACAATGTGTAAAACTTTTTGCCCAAGTTCATGACGAATTTTTTTGTGCCAAAATTCATGTGTAATTTTTCTATATTTTTTATTTGGCTGTTATCTCCACAATTAGTGGCACATTGGCACAAAGAACACTAGCATGTGGAAATTTATCTAGCCACCATCTTGGTGTATTTACGATATGCTTCAGTTTGGATTTTCCACATATTAATAATGAGATTCGACTCTCTCTGAAAGCATGACTACGCCTATCAGAATGAACTGCTCACAAGTACATGTTCATCAAACAAAATATACTAGCACTTCAATATCGATCATGTATAAGTTATCAATCCTCCAGTGATTAAATGCTGAATGATGAAGCAGTTAAGACGGTGGTTTATCTTTTGAATCGAAGTCCTACAAAGATGGTACAAAATCGCACTCCAGAGGAAGCTTACACGGGTCGTAAACCACATGCAAGTCATTTGAGAGTGTTTGGAAGCTATTAAGATCACCAATCTTAAGATCCATTTGGATCTGAGATATCAGAAAAAACAACAAAAATCGGTCAAATCTGCCAGATTTTGGTCAAAAAGAGGCAAAAATCGTCATCAGAGCTGATAACTTTTTGCCCTCTTTCCAGGAAACCTTCACCGAGCTGCAGACACCTTTGGTTTTAATCACAGAACCTTCAGTTTGAAGGGCAAAGAATCCTTCCCAACAGATTTCCAAAAACTTAAAAAAAATTGTCAAAAAATATCAAAAAATCACCAAAATCCTAAAAATACAGAAAAAGAACCTTCGCCCGATTCACTGTGCATAGGTGTGATTCAGATCTATCTACTGCCAGCTCGACGAAAAATAATACCAAAAATAGAAGGTTTTCCAGAAGATCAGTTGTCCTATTGCCATATTTTTGCCAAAAAAGTCACTTTTTTGCAAAAATACCTGTATTACTCTTGACCAAAATCTTTGCCAATTTTTCTGAACATTCTATTCATAGTAAAATACTATTTTTGAGTTTGACGAAGATTCTTCTTGTTCAGATCATAGAAAATCTTGATTTTTACCCTCGCCAAACTACAGAACCTATGTTTTTTTGTGTCAAAAACCTTTGCTGAGTTTACCATAGCTTTATCTGTGTCAGATCTTGAATCTGAGAGGTCGGCGAAGGTTATTTCCCGAAAAATTGTCAAAAAAGTTGATCAGAGTGTTTTTTTCAAAATAGCATTGTTGAACCTTCGCCGAGCCAATCTTCACCTAGGGAACCTTCGTCAGTTCTATTTTTAGGTTCTGATTTTCCACATCGAGTCTCTGTCAAAATTTGGGTCAAATCTGATACAATCTGATTTGGATTCAGAGAAATTTTTCACTTTTTAGAAGTACCGATTGATTGAATTTCGAAATCTTTTTCACGATATAGAAATCAGATTCTTGAAAAGTTAAATAGATCTAGCAAATATGATCTGAGATAGTTCTGATTGAAAAATATAGATCCAATCTCATTGTCTGCTTGACTTGAATTTTTAAGATGGCTGTCCCTGGAGGTGCTCCTCAGGAAGTCAATCCTATTATGTTAAAAGAGCACCCCGTTTGGATCTACCCAAATACAATGGGTTAACAAATCCAGTTAGATTTCTTCAGATCTATGTTGAATCCTGTGAAGTCTATGGCGAAATGTTTCCTCAAGATAAACTTAAGCTTTTTCCTATGGCCTTAACAGGCGCAACACAAGATTGGTACTATAATCAAGATGCGTACAGATTGGGAGGTTGTTAAAAGAGCCCTTATCACACGGTTCAAACCTCGAAAATTTATGAAAGACCCTTTCCTACTTTTAAGTAAAATTAAAATGGGAAAGCATAAAATGGTTCAAGATTGAACGGGTAAAACGCCTCAGATCTGAGTGCGAACCTGAGCTGATTAACGAAAATGCCATGATTATGTGGTTTTTGTCTGGTCTACCTAAACAAATCAGACGTGAGCTGAAACGCCATAATGAGTATGCACTCTTGCAAAATGCTATGGATGATGCAATTCGGAAGGATGATGGAGATTCAGATGATGAGCCGAATATCAGTATGTTGTCTTATACAACAGGGCAGACCACTATGACATCCACCACTATTTCATCAACAAATGTCAACGCTACTGCAAAAATGATGCTCAATGAGTTCGAGAAACTCGAAAAAAACTAGTAGAAACAGATGGCAAAGTTGCAGCCACAATTTGATGAGAAGATCAAAGCATTGGAAGATTTCCACGGAAAAGTGAACAAGGAACCTGAGAAGTTTGCAAAGACTTTTCCTACCAGGGACAATGTCTGATGTTCTATTTGTACAGGAAATTACACAGTAAACGAGTGTCCTCAATTGAAAAAACGAATGGAAATCAGTGTATGCCATTTGTGTAATTCGCCTGATCATGAGACTGCTTTTTACAACTTCAATCATCGGATAATTCAGCAACGGTATGCCCAAATGGGATATCGAGAACCACAATATGGAGGAAATCCAGCAGCTAGACCTCAACAATTTGCTCTTGAATACCCGGAACGTTTGGCCTTACCTACTCCACCAAAGCACTCCGCCCCTCCTGCCAATTTGATGGAACCAGAACCGTACATAAATGTCGAGCAATGGAACTATGGTAATGAGCAAGAAGGTGGATCTTCAAAACAGTTTGCTATTTATGTTGTCGCGCAACAACAAGCCTCTAGAAACTAGACCAGAGCACCACTTGGATGCTTTGCATGTGGAAAAAATTACAGAGTTGCAGAATGTCCAAATAAAGAAAAATTTGTACCATTTTGTCGTGACTGTGGTTATGGGCATTGCTATAAAGATTGTTCAGCAAGACTGAAGCCACCACCAGCTATAACTCCTGCAAATTTGACAACAATCAAGCGAAGACCAGTAGCTCAGAATAAATCAAGTGCACCCTTGATGGTGGTCACCAGAGCACAGAAGCAGAAAGAATCAGTAGCGGATCCCGTACCTGTTGATTCTATACCATTAACCGATATACCAACAGCATCTGGAGTCTATCCAAATCTTCATGCAGAAAAAAGAAGATATCAAGATATGAGACAATGGATTAAACATCTACAAGAAGAAGAAGAGTTTGAATCTGCTAAAGCAACAATCGAAGTTCGTCCTTCACCATTGCAGCCACCAAGAAATTCACGTATAGATATGAATGATCAGTTGCATTATCATGAAGAACTCTTCAAGATGACTGAACCAGAAGCGCCGCAAACAGAATTAAGATCATCAGTCAGATTTGAGCGAGATTTTCTTATTGGATCGAACCTTGGATACACCGATCACTTTTCCATTGAATGTGCTGAATGTAGCTTGGATATCAACAGAACCTATACCAGATCCGATTGAAGATGACCTCATACCTGTGAGTCATGCTTTGACTTATGATGACAATGCAGAACTTACTGATGAGCAGATTCTCAATCATATGGATCCAACCAAATTTGGAGTGCGTAATGTTCCTGATGAACCAACGATAAAACCGCCCAAAGCAGTTATATTGAAGAAAGACAAGATCATTGCAACAATGATCAAGAAACAAGCCAAGCAACATTATAATCCGGTCCTAAAATGGAAAAAACCTCCTCAAAAGATTGATTCAAAGAATGTGCCACCCTTACTGGATAAAAGGAAAAGTCGAGGATGATTCTACAAGTCAGAATTCTAGCCAAACATCATCGTCTCGGAAGTCATCTCCGCCATGATCAATTCTTGCTAAGAAGGCTAAGCGAAGATCCAAGACAAGTCCTTTTGAAAAGGAACAAGCAAATGTAGTCCAGCATGATATGCCCGAACATTTTAAACGCTATACATTGGATGATGTGGTTATCATGTTACCTAAAGCACATCGTGAACCCGAAGAACACGTGCCAGACTCGAGAGATGTTTACGATGGCCCAGCTAGGACACAGCCAATGAATCTTGCCGAACCAGGAGAACCAGAAAAGATTGTGCAAGTTGGATCACAACTTAATCCTGAACAGTATCAAGCACTCCGCATGTTACTTATTAAGTATCAAGATTGCTTTGCATGGACTTATCAAGATTTGAAAGGTATTCCGACATCAGTTATTGAACATACCATACCTTTAGTACCTGATGCAGTTCCAAAGGTTACAAGATTCTATCGTTGTAATCCTAATGTTGCAGACCTGATAAAGAAAGAACTGCAGAGATTGCTTGACATTGATTTCATTTATGAGATCGAGCATACCAAATTGATTTCACCAATTGTCATTGTTTTTAAGAAAAACGAGAAATTGAGAATTTGTGTGAATCTCAAGGCCTTGAACAAAGTGACGCGAAAGGATCACTTTTTGTTACCTTTTCCTGAGAGCATTTTGGATCGCCTTACTGGAGCAGAAGCTTATAGTTTCCTGGATGGATTTAGTGGTTACAACCATGTTAAGATTGCACCTGCCGATCGCCACAAAACCGCTTTTGCAACAGAATGGGACACCTATGCCTACAAAGTAATGTCGTTTGGACACTATAATGCACCAAGTTCGTTCCAAAGAGTAATACAATTTGCTTTTAAAGATTATCTACAAAAATTTCTTGAAATTTACTTGGATGACCTGAGAGTCCATAGTACAGATACAGACCACCTAGATCGATTGGAGAAAGTATTTGAAAGATGTCGCAAATATCAAATTTCTCTAAATTTAAAAGAATGCCAGATATGGGTTTCCCACGGAGTTGTGCTTGGGCATGTGATATCGAGACATGGCATTGCCACAGATTATTCTAAAATCAAGATTATTGTGGAATTGCCACCGCCAACAACGATTCGTGGAGTTTATGTGTTTATGGATCATGCGAACTACTATCGAATTTTTATTATCTTCTTTGCGGATTTAGCACGACCTATATACAAACTGACTACTGTTCCTATTTGGACTGTAGAGTGTTAGAAGCCTTTGAAAAATTGAAAAAAGCATTAACTTCAGCACCAATACTGCGTTCTCCAGATTGGACGATTGAATTTCATGTTCACACGGATGCCTCAAAATACGCCATTGGATCAGTTTTGACATAACCAAGTGATTATAAGAAAGATTATCCTATACGATTTGCAAGCAGATAGCTTTCAGATGCGGAGAAGAATTATTCAACAACAGAACGTGAAGCGTTAGCCATGATTTTTTCTGTTCGAAAATTTCGTCACTATCTCATGGAAACGCACTTTGCATTTTATACAGATCACCGACCGTTACTTTATTTGGTAAACAAGACATGTAATACTGGACGAATTGCAAGATGGTTACTGTTATTGACTGAATTTGATTTTCGAATTGTGGTTCAAAAGGGAAAGTAACATTATCTAGTTGATTACGTTTCGTGAATCGAATCCGCACCAGTTAATACTAAAGTGGATGATGAATTACCAGATGCTGCATTGTTCTATGTCAAAGCAGTACTTGAGTGGGCAGCGGATATTGTTGAGTACCTGATGTTAGGACAACCGAATGACTTTTTGACAAAAGTACAGAAGAGACAATTGATTCATAAGGCTCAACCTTATCAATTGATTGCAGGATAATTGTATCGTCGTGGATCAGACAATATTCTACGAAGATGTGTTTTACCGAATGAAATCCCAGATTTAATCATGTTTTCACATGATGGCATGGGCGGGGGACACTTCTCTACAGATATTACTGTTCGCAAATTTTTGCAATCAGGTTGTTGGTGGCCTACGTTTCAAAAGGACACAGAAAATTATATTCAAACATGTGATGCTTGCCAGCAAGCACGACGACCTACTAGACAGAACTATGAATCCTTGCATTCGATTTTATCGCAAGCACCGTCTGAAAAATGGGGACTGGATTATGTTGGTCCTATTCATCCTGCCGCGCAAGGATCTCAGGCCCGACACATTATCGTAGCAACTGATTATATGACCAAGTGGGTTGAAGCCAAAGCTGTCAAAGTTGCTGATGCGAAGTCTACGACCAAGTTTCTCTATGAAAATATTATAATCAGATTTGGATGTCCAATCAAGATTGTCAGTGACCGGGGTACATACGCACTTTGTTAATCAAACAATAAAGTATTTACTGGAAGATTTTTTTGTTATACATAGATTTAGTACTCCTTACTATCCCAGAGGGAATGGCCAAGCTAAATCTTCCAATAAGATTCTCTGCACCATTATGACAAAGATAGTTGAAGCGAGTCGGTCTAATTGGGAACATAAACTGTATGCAACGTTATGGGCATTCAGAACTGCTTACAAAAATAGTACAAATCAAACACCCTTTCAACTGGTTTATGGTCAAGATGTTGTCATGCCGATTGAATTTTTAATTCCATCTTTACACATAGTGGCAATAGAACGGTTAAATGATGATAAGTCTTTACAACTACATCATGAAGCATTGCACCAATTATGTGAATACTGATTGATGGCAGGTCATGCGTTAGCAGCAGAGAAAGTCCGCCGAAAGGCATGGCACGATTGTCGATTGCACAAAAAGGATCTGAAAGCAGAAGATCTTACATTGATGTACAAAACCAAGCTTATCAAGGGAAAATTGAAGTTTACCGGTAAAGGCCTGTATAAATTAAAAGAAATCCTGAACTGTGACGCAATAATTCTTGAGCACTTGGACGGAAAACAATTTGATACTCCGGTGAATGGCAGCCGATTACGCAAGTTTTGACAGCTTGCTCCGCCAGTTCAGCAAGCCTGATCTCAATGATTTTTAATTTTATTTGTTTTTCAATTTTTTGTTTTCAATATTTGATTGTTCAGATTTTTTGTGAAAAACACGGTAAAAAAAAAATGAGAAAAGACTGATGAGCAAAAGTCAGGAAAGTCATCAGCTTGAGAAAAAGGAAGAACAATATTTTTGATGAAAAACGACTTGGAAAATTACTATTTTGGTTAGATGTTGCCTATACAGTATCAGAAACCTTCGTTGAGACTCCAGACTTTACATTTACTTCAGATTTATCTAAATTGAGTTGGGCGAAAAATCCATTTTTTGAGTAAGGCGAATCATTAGCAATATGCCATTTTGGGAACCTTCGCCGAGCACCTTACCCTCATTATGGACCTTTGCTGACATGATAGATGGTCTTAAAATGCCAAAATTAGGTTGGCCATAGTCTCAAATCTTGAAAAAATGTATTTATGACAGTACTTGGGTGAAGGACCCTCCTGGACGAAGGTTCATCCTTTGCCAGCCCTGGAAAACGTTCGTCTGATAGGTTCAGGTCCCTAGAAACCTTCCCGAAATTTTTATAGCCTATTTTCACAGTACTGTACATGCCTGCAAATTTTTGTTCAGAACTGATCATACAAACTAGTATTCAGTGTAATGGACCCACCAAATTCACCTACAAGAATTCGATTCATTCCTCACTTGTGAGCGAAGCTCTTGCGAATTTTTCTCAGCAGCATATGTTTGTGCTGATTTGTGTTGTTCATCAAATTTGATTCGAGATTCATTATACTTGGAGGCGGTTCTAAGCATGTAGTTGATGGAACTGTTGTACTGTGTTAGACACGAATCCGGGTGACAAGAAACTGGAGAAAGTCCTCTATGTTTCTACTCTTGATAAAGATCTTCTATCCATAGCAAAGATAGTCGATAAAAAAATGTCATTAACCTTCACAAGGGACTCTTGTAAATTGTTCGATGAAGATTCTGATAACCTAGTTGCTAAAGGTAAAAGAGAAGGTAATTTATATCACTTGAGCATTTGAACTCCAAGCGAACAAACAAATGAAACTCAAGAATCAACAGATATTCTGTGGCACAAGAGGTTATGTCATATGAACATGGAAGCCTTGTACCAAGCCAACAAGAGTCAGAGAATCGAAGGAGTCGAAATCAAGAGTCGAAATATTCGAACTACCTGCAAATCTTGTCTTAAAGGCAAAATGACTCGAACACCTTTCAATAAAGATGTTTATAAAGCAACCAAGGTACTAAAAATTGTACATTCGGATATTTGTGGACCATTCGGAGTATTGTCTTTAGGTGATGCAAAATACTTCGTAACGTTTATTGATGACTTCAACAAGTTCAATATAGTATACTTTATTCGTACAAAATTAGAAGCTTTCGAGAAATTCGTTGAGTATACCAACTGGACTGAGAAGTAGACAGACAACAAGTTAAAGCAAATTCGCACAGATCGTGGAGGTGAGTACATTTTCAACAAAATCAAAACTTTCTTTCCTGATTGACGTATTATGCATACGAAGACTGCATCATACACACCTCAGCACAATGGAATTGCTGAATGAAAAAATCGTACACTAATGGAAGCTACTAGGTGTATGATGGCTCATGCAAAAGCACCAAAACAATTGTGGGCGAAGTAATGGCTACATCAAACTATCTTCAGAATCGAATTCTGAAATCTTGAATACCAGAGATGTGCAATTTATATGCACATACCAGACAAATTGAGAAAGAAACTCGATGAAAAGACAGAGCAAGGTTTTCTGGTAGGATTCGAGTTACATTCGTCATATTATCAAGTCTACATACCCAAAACTGGCAGAATAAAAGTTGTTCGAGATGTCAAATTTGATGAGTCAAAGTACATAGCAGACCTTGATTTAGTCGGCTATGAAATTCTCAAGACTTATTATGAGTTACCAACGATAGAATTAAAGCAAACAGATGATGAACAAGAATTACCAGATTCAGAGGGAGTTCAAGATCGAGTACTTGAAAGACTCGAATACTTGCCAAAGAACTGTGAGACATCGTTGATGACATAGAGGTTAAGACTGGGGTTGATGCAACCAACATCTTTAAGTCAAGACAGAGGGATGACAAGGCATTTGCCTTGATTACTCTATATATTAAAGACTCTCAAATTAGCCACATTCGAGCTGCTCATACCACTAAGGATGTTTGGGACATCATAGCAACCCTTTATGATATCAAGAATGTTACATCCAAATTACATTTGAAGAATAAGTTCTTCACATTAAGAATGTTTGATAAAGATAGTGTTTTGAGCCATCTCAACACATTCAAGAATCTCATGGAGTAGATGACTGTAATTGGCTTAGTCATTGAACATATCCATAAAGTACTGTGTGTTTGGTGAAATAGCCTTGGTGTGCAGGGGTGAGGTGGCTTGGGCAGCTGTGATGGGAATGGTAGCCCCAATAGTCACAGACTGTCCTTGAGTGGAAGCAGAGGCAAGGGAAGCATCAGAGACGGGGGGAATAGAAAGTTCAGTGCGAACAACAGCAGGGGGTGGAAGCGCAGCTGACGATGTATGCCTAGTACGACGTCGTGACGCGGAAGGCAAGTCAGGAATGACAATCTCGCTGCATGGACGACGTCGACTATGTGAACTGGAGGCCTGGTGGGATGACTCAGCCGGTGCTTCTTCATAGACCGAGAGTACAGAATCCAAGTGGAAGCCATGGATTTTATTTTCAATGTGGGAGGCTGCTAGAAGAGACAACAAGGAGCCAACAACGAACTGTTGTTTGGTATTACTCTTAATAGCTTGTTTGAGCTCATCAGAAACAATCTTGAACCAATTATACGGTTCAAGAGGGGCCTTGGCTAGCTTGACATAGGACTCGACTATCCTGTGTAGGATCTGTGAAGTGATGCGGTCTTTTCTGAGGTTGTCAACCATCAAAAATTATTCAGGAACTAGGCAGCAGCATGTATGGAAGGCTCAGTGATGGCATCAAGGAGATAGCCATCATTAGTCCAATGCAGATCGTTAGTAAGGTCGATGTAAGGCTTAATAGCCTGTTTGGTCTGCTTATGGCTGAGTGAGACTTGGGTTCCAAACGCTATGCCTATGGCAGCAAGGGCGGCCTCAGTTACGTGCACCTTGTGTGTGGCTCCCTGAAAGGTGATATAAAACTTGGATTTCTCTTCCTTCCACGTACTGAAGGCAAGAGTGATGAAATCCATGTTGATTCTCCCAGAAAAGGCTCTCTCATGAATACTCATTGTAGTAAGCAGAGGCTCCGCAAAGGTCATCCACTGAGTGACCATGCTTGTGATAGGAAGGATCATGATGTTCGTTGCAGATGGGACATCACGATGGATAGTATAACGCGAAGACTGGGAAGTATCTATAGAAGACATGATTATCAGACCAAAAAGTAAGACGCACAAATGTATATCAGAAAGTAGTTCAGGAAGTTTGGAAGGCTTTGGTCGTGTTTGATTCTGCTCCTCCTTGTTTTTGGGATTTTGATAACAGTCTACTGCTGCATGACTCTGTTTATGACAATAAATATAATCAATCTTTGGATTCAACCAACATTTGTCTTCTGTATGACCTGATCTTTTGCATCTATTGTATCACCAGAATCTTTTTGTTGTTTTCCTTATTGTCGATCATTTGTCTTGGATTCTTCTGAGCGATTTCCATTCTTCTTAGACGACTCCCTCTTAGACTTAGACTTCTTCGAAGATTTATTTTTTTGAGTAAATAGAACACTTTATGAATCATCATTATTGTCATAGCGTTTGCGAGCTTCTACTTCTTCTTTGACTCCATCTATTGCCTTTTGAAGTGTCATAGCCGAATCTTTCGCGAGTAAAGTTTGAGTTGTATGGAATGACTTGGGTAGTCAAAGAAAATAGCTAAGTTGTTTTTCCTTTGAGATTGCATTTTTCATGTCGAAATTCTGCAAAGAAATAAACAGATCCTTTATCTTTCGTACAAAAGTGGTCAGATCTTTGTCGTCCCATTGTAGGTAAGTCCATTGGTCTTCCAAGAACATGATTTGATTACGAGATCGAGTCTCATTCTTGGTTTGCAATTCTTCTCATAATTCTTTCGCGTTCGAAGTTGATGAAAGATCTAGCATTATGTTGTCATCCACTGAAGACGCAATAATTGCTAGAGCAGTTTCTACTTTGATTGAATAAAGAATGTGGATTTAAGAGATATATGCGTGAGTGTGATAGACAATTTTAGGCAATCAGAACAACTGAGAAAAATCATTTGTTGAAAAACTTTGATCAGTCGAATTTTTATAATTATGATTCTGATTTATCTGTATACATCTCTTGCTGCCTTGTTGGTCCTCTGTTGTCTTTACAACGAGTAGTGCACATGTATTTATATTGTCACAGGATAGGTCTTTTGGCCTTTTACTTCTGTAACAGTAGATCTAACCGTTAAGACGGTTGATATTCAACAAATGTTCTGCTTCCAGACTCGAATTGTTTTTGTTTGCGAATTGTTTGCGACAGTTTCGAGTTTCAAGTTTCGCGACAGTTTCAAGTTTCGTTACAGTTTCGCGTTTCGCGACAGTTTCGCGATACTTTTGAGTTTCGAGTTTGAACAAGAATAAAAATGTTTCGAGTTCGAGTTTGTTTCTCAGCCTTTGTCAATTAAACTGTGCACTTTGTTGGTAGAACCGAGATTTGTCTGTTGAGGTGTTCTACATAAAATTTGTAAAAATTAGTTTTGTAAAAATAAAGTACTAGATTTTATCTTGTATGTCCAATCATATTTTTTGTCAAATCTCACAAAAAAATTTTGTCACAAAATCAAGAACCAATTATGATTTGTATGACATTTGAAGCATGTGCGTGGAACATCCACGCGTGGATATCACGTGGGGATAACTCTAGCATGGGTAATCCACATGAAACTAGAATGAAAATAAAAACAAATTTCGATGACCATTCTCTTCCTCTTCCTTTGCTATTGTTTTTCTTCTTGCTCTTTTTTCATTGCCCTACTCATCTTCCTTTGGTTACAAGCCTCCAACTACTCTATTGCTCTTGCTTTTGCTCAAGCTCTTGCTCTCATTCTATTTTTTGCTTTTGCTTGCTCTATTGCTTACTCTTTCCCCATTGCTCTATTGTTTGCTCTTGCTTACTCTATTGCTTGTTCTATCTCCCTTGCTTTTCCTCTTGCTTACTCTTTTGATCTTCCACTCTTCACTACTCAAATTGTCAAGTACATACTTTTGAGAGCTTGTAGAATCTTGACGAGTGAACACTCTCTCTCTACATTGGCATAAGAAGTGTAGATCACTAGTTGAAGAGAAATGATGATTCATGTTTCTAAGAGAGTAGAGAGGTCTTTCAAAGCAAAGGGGGGTTTATTTTCTTGTTTCATGTTTATATACAATGAATTGTTGTGTTCTTGCTAGAAGCCATGCCAAAGGGTTTCAAATAAATTATAGTATATGATTACAATGGGTTGATTATGTGAAATGTCGACTTGAATGTTGGCCCATCTTAGTCATGGGAAGCCATGGCCAAAACATCCACAAAGGCATCATAATTTCACATCATTCCATGTTGGGTAGTTTTGTGTTATTTGCTATGAATAATTTGTGACAAGGATAAAAATTGAAAACATATGACTTAATTTTAAATTTTCTCTTCTTTCATAGAGCTTCTTGGTCCCATTTGTACTTGAAATTGATAAATCTCAACCCATCTCAACACATGAAACAAAGAAACACAATATGCACTAAAAGCAATGAGCATCTCATGAGGTTGGGGAGGCAAAAAAGATAAAGGTGAGAGTAGAGAAAGAGAGGTTGTTGGAGCTTGCAAGAGGGTAGGTGAGAAGACCTTGAGAGCAACTCTCTAGACATGTTTCAAACTCAAATTTTTGTGAGTGCTCATGTTATTGCTTTCTTGGAATAGTTAAATGTCAAGGGAAATACTTCTCCCCCTATCTAACTAAGTTAGGATCAAATTCCTATAGACTTCTACATTATGGAGGATAAGACACCTTGTAGGCAATCACAGTTTGTGTCCTTACTACAAGGATTTTGGCATATAATTATGTCTACATGTAGAGTCGCAATTGTAAGTCCAACGTGTAGAGTCACAATTGTAACTTTGTGTGATCTAGCAGATTTCAGAGAGTCAATAGAGTTGGCTAAATCCATCATCACATAGGTAGAAGGTGGATGACGATGAAGTGCTAAACAATGTGAGTCACTTTCATTGTATAATTGGCGAAGTGAAATCAACATGATTCATGGGGGCTTTCCTTAATCTGTGGATGGTACTCACGTAGGTTTTTGTATGCATGCTACGATGTGTGCTCAAGAAATGGCATATACAAATAAGTACTTTTGCCCTTAAGGATGTATAAATGCATTTGCAATGCTTCAATTTTGTGAGTTTCTTATTACAAATGCATACACAAATAGTGTTTCACTTATAGGTCAAATACGTACTTTTGCCCTTAAAGACATAAAAATGCATTTGTAGTGCTTCACTTCAATTTTGTGCGTTTCTTAATACATATGCACACACAAAAATAGTGTGTCACTTATAGGTTGCTATCATCGTGCAACATGTTACTAACATGTGGAGATGGCCTTATTCGATCCACTTGCAAATTGACAAATTATTAAGAAGTACGACTTCTACATCTATGACGATCATTAGCATGAAGGCCCTTCTATGTAATGACACCTTGAAAAATCAAGTGTGGCATTGCTTCATTGGTCATCAAGTAGTTGTGCAAGTTGGTTTGAATCTACGCAACACTTCTATTTATTTTGTAGTCAACATGGAGCTCTCTCTCTCTCTCTCTCTCTCTCTCTCTCTCTCTCTCTCTCTCTCTCTCTCTCTCTCTCTCTCTCTCTCTCTCTCTCTCTCTCCACATTACACTCGCATCTATAAACAGCAAGTGTCAAATTTGTACATAACACCACATCTTTGAGTTATATCCCAATAATAAACTATGCATTGATAATGCGTAACATCTATCGCACCTTTAAATATACACTTGCTACAAAAAAAAACAGAGAATGAAACGACGTGCATCCCAACATACTATGAATCAATAATCTTTGGCGCCATTGTAGTTTGATTCATTATCATCTTCTTTGCAAAGCTTTGGCCTCCTACAACACTTTGCCACTAAAGCATGTGAAGAGTGAGACCAGTCTTGCTTATTTGATTATGATCAACCACAATGGCTATACTATATTTTTCAATGTCAAGTGCCCATGGTGTATTCACCACTCAACATCCAACTATTCTATACATGCTACACAGTCAACTCTCCCCACATTGTGGCCAAACTGGAAATCAAATCCCTATAGAAGCTTCAAGTGATACAAGTGTTGGTGATCTTTCTTTTAGCATGAGAAATATGCAAGAAACTCTCCAGCCTATTTGAACCATGAGGGCAAGACATCTCTAGCCCCACACTTTTTGATTGACCCATGTCTTCAAGCTGCAAGGAGATCAAGATCAACATCTATGAAAGAATGTGTGGGACACATGTTGAGCACGCACGTCATCTTGCTCAAGAGCGATCCCATCTCATACTACTCATCAAACTTTGCAAAATGAAGTGTAAATAGAATAGGTGCAAGGAGCGAGTGTAGACTACTGCTATTGTCTAGCTGCTCGAAGAAAGTGTTGCATAAAGATCCTCAATATGAGACACTTTCTTGGCATTAGTGATCTATTTCACTTGCACAATTGCAAAGCGACACATAGTTTTTTAACTACAAAACAAATTCTTAGACCATCAAGATGCGATATTATGGTGTTACATTGGAATATTACAAATAATTTCCAATCAATTTGAATAGATTTAAAAATTAAAGAATCTAGATTCATTGGATCCACACACACCCTCATCCACATCCAAGTTGAAAACTCCAAATAAAGCTACATGGCCAATGACAATGTAATCTAACTATTGTTGGATAATGTAATCTAACTATTTATGAGTATGAAGAAAGTGATGTGGTCATGAGCTTCCAAACAACAAAGATGTCAACTTCTTGGCCATCAAAAGAAACTAGAATAGCTCTCTAATGCCAACAATCTATCTCACACTGTCCAAATCTAAGCCTAACCAATGCAATTCCAATGCCTTGCAAATATCCATTGCAAATATCCAATCTTAAAGGTGAGAGACCTCTTGAGCATGCACAGATGCAACCAATATTTACATTAAAAGACACCATAAATTATATACGTGAGTCCTCATCAAGTCAAATACAAGACAATTTGTCACTCGACAATCTATTATCCTAATAATATGGACTAATGTATCCTCCCATCCCCCTTGTCTTGTGGTGTTGTCTACAAAAGTAACTAAACAATTAAAAAAATCCTTACCTTAAATAGCTCAAACACCCAACTTTTAACACATAGATGCATAACAAGATAAGTAACTTATACAACAAAAAAATTAAAGAAAAAGGGCATGAATAAAAGAAAGGTAATAGAACTATCAAATTTCTTGTGATCATTGTGCCTTCCCTACTCTAATCATGTGAGAGCATCGAGGTAAAAAAGCAAGATGGCAAAACCTAATGAATAACTAATACAATACCATGTGGCCTATTCTTAAAGTGGCCCTAGCTAAGGTTGAGTTGAGCTCCAAAGTACAGCCACGTCAATGGCCATTACATTTGTTTGAAGTGGACCTTGATTGAGAACCACTACAATAGCATTTAGTAGTATGCACTTCAAATAAGGTCTACAAAGTTACATGGAAATCTACACTACTATGATTAAGAACAACATTACTCAATGAAGCTATGATGATACCAATTAAGATTATTTAACATCACCTATATTGGAATCCAAGAAAAAATGAATCATATCAAAAAATGGTTTTCTTTGAAAGTTGCAAGGCATTTGATTAAATGTGACTCACATACAACAAGACAAACATAACAAGTCAATGTGTCAAAGCAAGTGTAATAACATGCCAACTAAGTCCATGTAAAAATTGATAAATGGTATGATGAGGTTCCATAACCTAGCAAATTTGTGATGTGAAATGCCATATGGTGATGATGTTACACCTATCAAAATGGTATGATGACAAATTGTAATGATGTACTAATAACACATCTTCCCAAAATTGAGAATTAATACTCATACATAGAGGCCATGACATTATTGGTTGTACAAAAAGTCGTGACATCGACAATACATCAATTATAATGGTTGTAAGTTTTTGCATCTAGAAAATATATTTGAGGAAATCGTATTAATGTCAACACCTACACAATGAACTAGCTCTTGGCCTATGTGGCTTTAGGATGATTGTCACATCCAAATAAGCTAAAGGTGAATAGACATAATACTACAATTGAAGGATCTTTCATGAATTCTTGCTTGGTTAATCTCAACTTTTGGCAACACAGTCATTAGTTACGTATATTAGGCACAGTATGAAGCTTGTGAGAAACATAAGTACGAATCTGAAACTCCAAAAAATGATCTTACAATTATTTTCATTCAAACTCTTTTTTTTCTAATTTATTTCCTAACAAAAATATTTGTTGAAGTTAAGATTGCAAGTGGATGTTATTTATTCCATATTAGTTTGAGTTTAAATTTCTCTTTTTAAAAGCATCTCTTCAAATTGCAAATATTAAACTTAAGACTCGATTTTTGATCAAATGGATAGAATGATTCCTAACAACTAATCAAGGAATGTTGATGTTTGTATACTTAAAGACCTTTAAGTGTACAAAACATGTACAAACTTGTACATTTGAATTTACTATGGATTGATACATACTCAATTTGCTTTATAATACTCCCAATAATTAAAGTTGGCATTTGCATCTTTTCAGATCTCATATTATCATGTCAATTTTAACAAAAAAAAGTGTATGCCCATATTAGATGATATTATATACAAGCTACCCCCGCCAAATATTATAATGGTGCATTCCTAATTATAAAACAACAATTTTTACGTTCGTTATGAACGTTACATTCGTCCTATAAACTCGTACATAAACATGATGTGTACATATGTAACAAAAAATACTTGAAACATGATTTCAAAAGGCATTGTTGACGTCTACTACAAGGATGGAAACCTAAATATTCAAGGAAATCAGCAATTATACTATCAAACTAAGCATGACTGAGAGCCTACATGGCTTATCATTTTCATTAAAAAAATCTTAATAAAAAAGTGAAAATAGATACCTACATAATGTGCAAGTGTCAGAAAATCCCCAACAAGATGTAAAATATGGTGAATCTAATTATCATGAAGTTGTATAAAATAGTTTTCGAAGGCCATAGATCCTCACTTGATTCATAATACATCTATCCACAACAAGCTACTACGAAATTCAATATTAATATTAACAATATGTATGCTTTGAGACAAACAAAAAAAGAAAGAACAAATGTTTTAATGTCTTTTCCATGCCAAAAGGCATGTAAGGCATAAAGTACATCCAAGTATGTTGGTAACACGATGGGCCCTATGTGATCAAATCTTAATTGGACACCAAAAATTATTAGTCCAAGATTATGTGATATGAAGACCATTTACAAATTCAACGAAATAACTCTTCATTTCTCAATCTTTGAACCTAACCTCAGATACAACTATCACACTAACACTATACGCCTTTGAAAATAACCATCCTTGTAACTCATACCTCTACCAATATCTTTAGCTTCTTGGAGGGCCTTTTTAAGTTCCACAACTTATACAAAAGTAAGATCTTCATCCAACAAGATCTTACCATCTTTTAGTTTATGTCATTGCCGCAATACTTCTTGTCTAGACTCCATTGAACTGAAGTGCAAGACAAGGGTGGCAAGTTCTTTCTTTGTATGCCAAGTTTGTGTCCAAACCATTGTCATGGTCCTGGGGATTATCTTACAAAAACTTTATGGCTCTCCCAAAAGCATTTTGAGAACTAGGGATGACCCTTACGTGAACATTGAGGGTCTTTTGCTCTCACAACCGGTTCTCAGTGACTCTAGCAAAAATAAAAGAAACTGAAGCGTCTTATTTACCTGGAGCTTTAAGGACGTCTACCCATGAATGAGCAGCTTTATGGTGTTGTTTGATTTGCTTTATTTGAAAAATATGCCCAAGACTGGACCGTCGTATAATGTTGCTCCACTTCGGTTTCGAGGTCCTAGGTCTTAGTTGCGGCATATACTTGCGAGGACGCTTCACTTTTGGTTGGTGATTTCTCGTCTGAGTTTTTCGATTGATGTATCCATTAGCTGAAGGTGTGATTGCACCAATAGGATCATTCCTTAATGGGAGTCCATCTCTTTCCAATGGTTGGCAAAAAGTTTGAATAACCTTATAGAATTTTCACGAAGTGCAAAGATCACCAAAAAGAGTGATTAAAACATCAACTCTTGATAAGCGACTAAGGGAAGAGCAATACTAGGTACGCAAAAATGTAAAATAGTGTTTGAAGGAGAAAGAAAGTCGTCGTAGAAAAATATGAAGTTGAAATGGAAGTAGGGAAAGAGGGAGAGCTCCTACTCCCAAATAATCTTCATGTTGCAACGATGACCTATCGCTACAACAATGCAACCATAGTAGATGTAGCAACAAAAAAGATGTCATTGTCAAGAGTAGCAAAAGCAACGATGAACGAGAATAAGGACAAGGACTAGACGTGAGGGAGCTCACAAGCTAGGCTTTTTCTTCATTAGAATGACAACATCTTATTTTGACATAGAGTGTATCTTCCTTGTGACAAAGTGACCATAAGATCCTTACATCACTTCAAAGAACAATGCTCAAAATCCTCTTCACACCAAATCATTTGCAATATTTATCTCATTAATTGCCACGTAATACATGGGGTATTATATTGCAAACTTTCAAAATAGACCATTAACAACATCCAATATGTAAAGCTCTTAATGAGACACACAAGGATGAAATGGCAAGTAAATTTTCAAAAATATAATAGTACCAACACTAAGGATTATCAAAATGAGCAAGGACATCTAGATTGATTAAATGATGTCTTACAATCATGTATTGTTTAAAGATTTCAAATACTATCTTTTACCTTTCTAGCAAATCATGCCACGTGCGAAAAGATTGAAATGTCCCCACATTTGAACCACTACTTAAAAGCCTCTACTCTCCCCAAAAGATGCCGTCTGAATGAAAACATGTGATGTGCTGTAAATATCTAAGAGGCCTTTAGCCGTTACTATTAAGTTATTAACTAACAATTGCTTTGCTTATGTTTGTAAATGGGGCTTCAACCTTGATTTTGTTATCGTGTATGTATGTTCCCATTCACGAGTGGAATCAAACTCCGAGGTGAAGACAAACATCGATCACTAGGTGCTTGGTATAATATGTCCACAATAGGGATTAATAGAATATTACAAACTAACCCAAAAAACCTTTTATCAAATCTCATACCATTGCATATCCATGGGACTGTGATAAGCCTTCCTAGCAAGAATGCATAGACACAACTCGCTACAAGAGTGATTTGATAAAGCACCATATGTCAACTTGTTTCAATAAATTTGAAGCTTTAGCAAGTGGCTTTTGTTTTACAACGGGGTGGTATACTAGCTACATATAAACACTATGCATGCATGCCTTTGCCCATTTGTCTAAGGAGAAGCTACCATCCACTCCAACTACAATTCATAGGCTTTACAAGTGCTTTAACCCATCACTACACTATCTACTATTTCAATTATAATTACAGCAATCAATGTACAACTGACATAGCCTATTGATAATTGTAGAGGGTCGAGGCATGGCTTACAACTAAATTAACATCTTCCTCAAATGTCCTACAAAAACTACAAGTCTTTGTTTATAGCTCCATTTTGAAACACAAGTGCTGAATTGAGCACGTTCTACTATAGTAGGTCACTATGGGAGATAATTTGACAGATTAGTAACACCCTTACATCTATCAAAAAAAAAAACACTAGCAAGCTATTGTCATATCAACTTAATCACAAGTAGCCTCAATAAAATGTTTAAGAGGTCCCTAAGAGGAAAAGGCTACAAAATTTTATAGCAACCCATACCAAGCTTCCTCTTATTAATATCGTGTCTATTCTTTGCTAGGGCCTCTTTCACATCTTTCATTATCCCTTGCAAGTTAATTGCTACTAGTCTTGTTGATTCATGGCTGAAGCTTTGTTATGCTAATCGCTGGGCACCATAAAATCAAGCTTTACCTTGTATGCCTGATTTTTCATCAATGTCTCAATTCACAATCACTGTTCATTTACATGTGGCCAAACACTAGATTTGTGATTTGTTTTCTCACCCATTTACAACATGTTGGGGCCCTTTCTTGCATTCTTGGGGTAAGTCCCACTCCGACCTTGTGTTAAGGTAGGAGTATCTCTCTATACCAAACCAACACCTATAATAAGGCCTATGAAAACTCTTTAAGAAAGCTCCAATTTCAACTATGACAATGTAGTAGAAAAGCTATTGGTTTTTCCGAACTAAACACACTTTCAAAGTGATACCATGTACTTTTAAGCATATATCAGCAGTTACAAGAAAACATGTGCTTTTTAATAATGCAACATAGTTATGATTAAGTCATTACAGGACTCTTTCTCAAAAGAAATGCCTTTGGTTTCTTCTATTGTCCAATACCATGCAATAAAGTGTTTAGATGGAAAACAAAATTCAGAAACAACTTGAGATGTGGTATGAGGATAATTGAGAGCGAGTAGACAACTCAAGTATATATATATATCTTGCAATTTGAGAAGCAACCAATCAGTCTATACCAAGTTACTAAACTTCAAAAGAAAACACAAGATATGGAGAAACTAATCACAGGTTAAAGCCATGAATTTAATATAAAAGTTCATTTCCAGGCTCTTACTAAAATTTACAAAAAAGAAAGCGAGAAGTCCAACTATCACAACTAAGCTGATTGAACAATCAAAAACTTCAGCTAATTGCATACGAATGTTGCGATTTTGTACAACCAATCAAAAACAGCAGCAAGCATCCAAGCAGGTCAAACAAGCTTACTAGGGTTCAATATCGCACTTGTGACAGTATTCCTCAAGATCCACTCTTGAAAGGACAAAGCAGATTGCCAATACTTTTCGATATGTTCATAGACCACAGACATCAATGGAAAAACACTTAAATCATGGAAAATTGAAGGCAAAAGGATGCATGTGTGCGTGAGTGTGTATGCATCAACACTAACAAGTTCCAGTGCCTGTTTTTTCAAACCCACCTAGACTAGCCCAAATTTCTTTTATCCTTCTCAAAAATTGAATGCTCTCGGCTTATAGGCTCACTGGTAACCTTCAACCTAAACCATACCTACATTTTCAAAGAACTAAACGAGTAATCATGGACAACACATGGGTGTTCTCAATGAATAGTCTTTAGACAATTTCTTTTTTTTAATGCTTGTGAATGGCTCTTATTGTTGAAAGAGAATTGTCATGAAGTGGAGTATCTAAATACAGATGCTTGCTGCACTTAAAAGATCTGTGAGCAACATGTCATGGTTAAGTTCTTACTTGTTACAATAACCTAAAACAGATTTCAAAGTTTCAAGAAAACAAATTGACAGAATCAATCACGTTGATCAAAGATACATGAATGTGAGTTTTCAGCAAATTCAGAGATAATCTATCAGCAAGCTGTCCACACGCCTCATATGCAAAAGAGCCCAGTGTGTCATGTAACACAATAATGCAAACTAGGTCTCTTTCCAAAAATGAAAATACATAGCATCAAAGACTGAAATTCTCCCAAAGTAAAAATTTTTGGAGTTGAAAATTTCTGAGTCAAGAAATTTTCCCTCGAAAACAAAATGCCTGAAAATTCTGGTTAAGCATTCCACCCAAAATATAACAATTTCTTCTGGAAAGGTACTACATATCAGATAGTTGCCCAGAAAGGTACTACATATAGATATCATAGTTGCCCAGATACGCGTTTCTGGATCCAGAATCGCTGGAAAAAATCAGAAACAGGACTTTAAAAATTCATAGGGATTGACAGAATCCAACAAGGATTGCTGCACCTAAACTGGACCACACTGTAAGCGAAACACTCGGCAACCTACATAAATGCAATGCGATTGATTAGAGCTTTAATTTGATACCCATATTGCCCACAAAAATCAATTTTTTTTTTTTAAAAAAAACGTTTCTGAGAAACGCATTCCCAAACCAGAAACGCGTTTCTGGAAACGCAGCGCATTCATAATCTATATATATATATTTATATGTGTGTGTGTGTGTGTGTGTGTGTGTGTGTGTATGTGTGTGTTTGTGTAATATGTATGAATCAAAGTACCCCACGGCACAGGTGCCGTACCACGGCACCGTTATACAGCACCTGTTTTTTTTTTATGATTTCTTTTTTTAGTTTTTTCCATAAAAATGACTTAAAAAAAATTTCAAAATAAAAAAAACAGGTGCTGTGGAACTGGTGCCGTGTGCCGTGGAACTTCAGTTCCACGGCCCTTGGAACTTTGGTATGAATATATATATGTATCAGACATGAGGGTCCGGGCCGGAATGCCCGCGTCCGCGTCCGGACCCGGACACGTCCAATTTTTTTTTCCGTCCAAGGGTCCGGACGCATCCGGGGGTCCGGACGCCATATTTTTTTTTTTTTACAAGTCTAAAAAAAAAATTAAAACATTTAAAGAAAAAAAAAACACTAAAATAAAATATAAAAGTGGGCTCCGGACCCCCGGAACCCCTAGCGCAATCGCACCCGGACGCGCGTTCGGACGCAGCGTCCGCTACCTTAGGTATGTAATACATATGGGTCCGGGCCGGACGCGAGCATTCCGCGTCCGCGTCCGAACCCGGACGCGGGGTCGGACGCGTCCATATATATATTTTTTTTTATTTTTTTAAGTCTACAAAAATCAAAAAAAAAAAAACCGGACGCGGACACGCGTTCGCACCCAAGGGTCCCTTCCTTAGGTATGATATATATGTGTATACTGCAGACATGAGGGTCCGGGCCGGACAGTCCGCGTCCGCATTCGCGTCCGCGTCCGGACCCGGACGCGTCCAAATTTTTTTTTTTTGGCTAAGTAACTAAAAAAAATCAAAAAAATTAAAAAAAAAACGGTCGCGTCCGGGGACCCGAACGCACCCTTGGCGCGTCCGCATCCGGACGCACGTTCGGACGTATGGGTCGCTTCCTTAGGTGTATAGTAGACATGAGGGTCCGGGCCGGACGCGGGCATTCCGCGTCCGCGTCCGGACCCGGAAGCGTCCGACTTCTGAACGCGAGGTTGGACGCGTACATATTCCTTTTTTTAGAAAAACTCAAAAAATCAAAAAAAATTAAAAAAAAAATAGCGGACGCGTCTGGGGACCTGGACGCACCCCTGGCGCGTCCGCGTCCGGATGCGCGTTCGCGTCCGGGGTCCCCCGTCACTTCGGTGTATACATATATCATAGATCCAGCGGTACCGGGATCCCGGTACCGCGGATCCATACTGGTACTGCGGCACCATGATGGTCCGCGGTACCATAATATATAATTTTTTTTATATTTTTTTTTTTTTTAATTTTCGTTATAAAAATAATAATAATAATTTAGTGGGAGTATGGGTATCATCTTGAAGCTCTTGACGAGAGCAGTGCATTTATGCAGGTTGTCGGTTCTGGCGAGAGTAGTGCATTTATGCAGGTTGCTCCAACTTCTAATGAAAGCCTCTCAATGTGGTAGTTATATAGTAGCAACCACCATCTGAGAGAGCGAACAACCAAAGGACCAAGGGGATGCAAAACACCAAAAAGTGTGTTTTCGCTCAGGGAGTCGGAAGGCCAAACCATGAAGAGGCCGTATTGTCGGGGTCAGGGTCTATCGGCAGCCCCCAGACCCTGCCGTTGGGGGGCTCTGCCCCCCAAACCCCCCGTCGGGGGGCTACCGCCCCTTGAACCCCCAAAACTTCCTGCTATATAGAAACTGTAATCTAGCCATCTCATAACCATCATGGTCTCACAGTAGACCCTATACTAACAACCGTGCCCAATAATGGCTTCTCCATAATGGGGCCGTTACAAATTTGAGCTCACAGTTAACTAGTGACTACTAAACTGAGAGGTGCATTATTTAGTTATCTCCAACACATTTTGTAGCTGAAACTAACGGCAACCTGCATAAATGCACTACTCTCGTCAAGAGCTTCAAGCTGATACCCATATTGCCCACTAAAAAAAAAGAAATTAATTAAACGTGCGGTTCCATGGATCAGAGAGGTATAGTTTGTTCTATTTGCTATGCTTTCTTCCTTCGATTCTGCTAACCACATCTCAACTACTGTCTAAACTTTTTAACTGGGTGTTTGTGTTGCAGATCACTTCTACGGCCATGCGCCTGGTCACTTTTGTCACCAGGAAGAGGCGTGTGTTGGCCCTATTCCGCACCTTCTCCACCCTAAACCTAAAGAAGCCCACACCCACGCGCTTTGCGTTTTACTTCTTGGTGCTAGAGCGATTGGTGGTGGTGAAGGACGGATTGCGGCAGATGGTTTCCAGCGTGGCCTTCCGGGACTTTACAGACCTCCCCCATTCGGCATTTTTCCAGTCCACTGTGTACGGCGACGAGTTCTGGAGAGCTGCTGAGGAGATTAGTGGGATCCTACTACCCATTTACAGAGTGTTGCGCCTGGTAGACCGTGAGGGGTGCACCCTCGGTCTCATTTATGAGTTCATTGACCGCATCGGCGGGGGGATTCTGTTGTCAGCCTTGGACGAGCACAGGTATGACTCTTCAATGTCTAGTTTGTTGTTTCTCACTCAAGTCTGATGCGTTTCTTTTATGCTATGGTTTAGTGATTGTTGTAATTTGTCTGCTACAGGAGGCGCGAGATCTCACGCATCTGGGAGGCCAGATGGGACTACTTCCACTGACCCATCCACGCCGTAGCCCACATGTTGCACCCCTTGTGGCGCTCTACACGAGAGAGGGACGATCCGGAGCTGCACCGGGGATGGGTGGAGTACACGGAGCGCGTATGGCCCGGACCAGGTACGTTCGGTTGGTAGCAACGTTACTGCAGTATTGTACTCATTGGTAGTGTCTGAATTCGAGGGGTCTTACATGTGCCATGTTTTTCCTTTTGCCAATAGGTCCGATGCTGGCCAACATTGCAAGCCAGCTGTTCACATTTGAGCGCTTCCAGTTTCCTTTCAATGGAGAGCAGAGTCGGCGGAGGGAGGATCAGCTAAGGCCCGTTACATGGTGGTGCATCCACGGGCGCAGCACAGGTGACCTGAGGCGATTGGCTGAGAGTCCTTGCACAGGACTGTTTAACAGGAGCTTGTGAGCGGAATTGGAGCACCTGGGCCTTGTATCACACGCAGAAGAGGAACAGGTTGTCCATCGAGCAGTGTAGGCGGTTGGTGTTTGTGAACACCAACGGCCGTATGCTGAGGCGCACACGAGGAGAGGGTCAGATGCTCGAGGTGAGTCACATCATCGCCCCTTTTTTCTTGGTATGCTTTGATGAATTGATTTGCTTTCAAAATATGCACAATACCTGCCTGACAACAATGTATTGTTTTTGGTTGCAGGTGGACCCTGACACTTGCTTGGTGGATTCGATAGCATCTGCTCCTCGGGCACCACCCACATAGGAGGAGATGGATGATGAGATCCATAGAGAACTCTACAGACAGGCATAGGCTGACGCACGGGCTTTACGGCGGCAGAGGAGGACAGAGAGGCAGAGGGAGAGGGCTAAGGAGGGAGATGACGAGGTCTCGGAGGGTGGAGAGATGCTCGGGGCAGACTATGTGGAGGAGGAGTGGGTTGAGGGAGATACAGAGGAGGACGAGGAGATGTGGGCGGAGGCACAGGGGGATGAACTGGCTGACCTGCTGGTGGACCCTGATGCAGAGACAGAGGAGGAGCCAGCCATTCCTGCACGTAGGCCTAGGGGGAGACCTAGAGGTTCTAGGAGGGGGGGGCTGATACTCTTTTTGTAGACAGGAGTGGAGCATCACAGGCAGCCATCGGCCAGGCATCATCACAGTGGGTAGGGCCATCCCAGGGCGTAGGGTCACAGCCACCTGACACACAAGCACGACGGAGTAGACACAAGGCTGGGGGCAGCCAGATGGGGGCCAAAGGAGGGGAGAGAGGCAGAGGCAAAGGCAGAGAGGGGGAGGGGGGTGGTCCAGAGCCAAGGCACGCAGCAGGGATCCAAAGCACGCAGCAGAGCCAGGGCCACACCACGGCATATGGCTCCCTCCAGTTCCTATTCATCTGCGGACCCATGGGACCTGCAGTCCACAGATTCGGATGATTTATCCTACCATGACTCTGATGAGCCTTAGTTATATAGTTTTCATTACGTTCATGGAACATCATTGTACCCCTTTTTGGTGCCATGTGTCTCAATATTATATATTATGATGATCCTATTCACAGCATTGTCGTGATTCAATATTGTTCTTTGTGGTTTTAGTTCAGTAACTTCGGTTTTATGGTTTATGATTTATGGTTGTAGAGAGAGAGAGAGAGAGAGAGAGAGAGAGAGAGAGAGAGAGAGTATGGTCGTTTTGTCAAAAATTGTTTCATTTAAGGCTAAAGTTCAGAATGATTCAGCTAAGTTTTTGTTCAGCATGGTTTTAGTTCCATTTGTTGTGAATCGTGATCAGAGAGAGAGATAGAGAGAGGGAGAATCAGAGAAAGGGAGATTCCTGCTATGTTCACTGGGAATGCCCCAATGTGTTCTCTTTTTTTTAATATGGGATGCAGCTTTAGCAGAAAGGGACCATCCTACACCTAAAACAGTCGGCAAACTACACAATCATATTCCCCTCGATCAAAGCTTTCATCTGATACCCATATTGCACAAAAAAATTTCAAAAAAAAAACAAAAACAATTCTACACGATTCTGGGAAAATCCCGAATCACGAATTGGGATCCCGATTCTGAATCGCGATTCAGAATCGCGCTGCAACTATGGTATGTATATATAGTGTATATATATGGGCGTTAATAATAATTGGGTGCCCAAAAAGACGTTAACAAATTCCCCCTCCCTCTCCCTTTATTTTGGGCTCATTTCTGAGGGACATATCTCTCTAATCCTATGTTGTACGCCGATACGAACCTACAACACTAAACTGGGCTCCAAATGGTTCAATACTCACAGCAAAACGTGCGTCCGAACCAAAAACCCTAAACGTAGTCCTAGGATTCTAGGCCCGGCGAGCTAGGAATTGGTCGGATTCAGTAAAAAACAATCAGAACTTTGGAAGGGAGGTGTCCACAGGTTCATGGGCTCAACACGAACCCACAGGAGCATTTGCAGCGCCATTTCAATGTCGTTTGTCCAGAAACGCCCTTTCTGTCAGGGGGAATGCCTCCCCGAGAACCGGTCCAGTGTCAACTAAAGGAGTCCATTTGCAGGAAGTCTATTCCGTCCTAAGCTGCACGCCGAGACGAACCTATAGGACTAAACTGAGCTCCAAACGGTTCAGTACTCACTAAGAAACGTGCGTCCGAGCCAAAAACCCTCAAAAAAGTATAGGGAAGTTAGGCTTGTCGGACCAGAAACTGGTCGAATCCAGTCGAATGCCTTCGGAACTTCGAACGGAAGGTGGCTACAAGTTTGTGTGCTCGACACGAATCCACTGGATCAGTTGCAGCTCGATTCCGACGTCGTTTGCTTGAAAAACATCCTTCGTGTCGGAAGGAACGCCATTAGGGCACAATGAATGGACTACGTTTTGGCATTCATAAGAAGTGGTCCAGTGTCGCCGAACGGAGTCCGTTTTGCCTGCCATTTGTTCCGTACTGTGCTGCACGTCGAGACGAACCCGAAGCACCAAACTAAGTTCCAAACGGTTCGATACTTCACTAAGAAACGCCCGAGCTAGAGTCCCTGAAAGTAGTATAAGAAAGTTAGGCATGTCGGACCAAAAATTGGTCGGATTCAATCGAATGCCCCCGAATCTTCGGACGAAAGGTGGCTACAAGTTCGTGTGCTCGACACAAATCCATTGGACCAGTTGCAGCTCGATGTTGACGTCGTTTTCTTGACAACGCCCTTCGTGTCAGAAGGAACGTCATTAGGGCACAATGAATGTACTACTTTTTGGCATTCCCGAAAAGTGGTTCACTGTCCTGAGATCTATCTTAGTGAAATACTGAGCTCCACCTAAGCGATCTACAAGGTCATCCATCCTCGGTAACGGGTATTTATTCTTGACAGTCACCTTATTCGACCCCTTGTAATCCACACACATCCGGAAACCTCCATCTTTCTTCGCTTTCAGAAGAATAGGAGCGCCCCATGGTGATTTACTAGGTTGTATATGTCCCATCCTCAGATAATTTTCTATTTGATTTGAAATCTCTATTTCCTCTTCCTGCGAGAACCTACGACGGTTGAACGAATTGGAGCTGTGAAGCTTTTATCTTCTAGCTAAATCTAGATGTGTTCACCAAAACCAAGATCAATATCCACTAAATGTGTTTTGGATCTTGTAAAAAAAAAATGAAGAAAATATTTGTGTTTGCAAATTAGTGGAAAGTTTGCATGTTAAGTCTCTCCCTAAAGCTTATTTTCCATGCAATCCATGTCTATTAGGTAAGATGTCTAGACTTACATTTTGATGTGTGTGGTCCACTACAAGTCAACTCTATAGGTGGAGCCAAGTATTTTGTTACATTCATTGATGATTTCAGTCGTCTAGCTAATAGTTTATTTCATGACTTACAAGTCAAAAGTGCTTTCAAAATTAAAAAGCTATCTCAATTTTGTCTATTCCAAGACATCCAACAAAGTGCAGCAGTTGAGAACAGATCGTGGCGGTGAGTACATGTCAGCGGAGTTTGAAACTTTTTGTAGGGAGCAAAACATTTCTACATCAACCTACAGCTCCTTACACATCACAACCCTATGGAGTAGTAGAAAGGTGCAACATAAGCCTTGTGGAAGCTGCACATTGCATGATGATACATGCAAAAATACCTGCAAAGTTTTGGACAGAAGCCATTAATACAGCGAACTATCTACAAAACGACACTCTTATCTCTCTAGACAAGACCAAGACACTTATGAAGTATGGACTGGTAAAAAGCCTAATCTCTCTCATGTTCTAATCTTTGGTTGTCTACCATTCCTTTTCATTCGAAAGCAAAATAGAAGGAAGCTAGATCAAACATCTTTTCCAAGAATACTTGTTGGATATTGATGCAAATTTGATGCCTAGGGTTAAAGGATGAAGCCCTAAAGTCTCAAACCCTTAAAAGAAAAGTGAGCGGAAGCAAATTTGGATCTTGGGAAAGTAACTACAAACCCTAAATTTAGACTAGTTAGACCCTTTTATGGAAAAGAGCATAACTTTGTCGTATGAACTCGGATTAGGCTGAAACTTGATTCAAATTTTAGCCCTCAGTCTCTGCTGTGTACCTGTCGCAGCCCGTACGGTACTGATCCTTACCGAGTGTACCGAATTTTCTAACTGCCAAAAAGTAAAAAATTCCGAAAAGAACTTTTTCTGTCTAGATCAAAATTGGCTGACTCAAAGATGAGATGTGATTGTAAAATGAATGTTTTCAGCAAAAGCATAAACTGAAAAATAGTTGATTTAGGCCTAATTTGATAGCTGATTGGTCTGGGAAGGTGCTAGGATGAAAGCATAAAAAACGCACAAAAGTGTTAGGAAAAGTATCTAGAAATGTTCTAGAGGATGTAGGCTGCCTACCACAATTGGAAACATCCAAATTGGATAAATAAATCCTAAGATATGACTTGTAGAAGCATTAGGAAAAAGAGAGATCATAGAACATAAAAGAGATAAAGCAAAGATGAGAATAGGACCATAAAGATCCAGCGATTGGATCTAAAAGGCCTTTGTTGGTGCAAAAAATGAGCGCCCTAGCCTTCTCCCACTCTTGACTCCTCGATGAAATGATCTTGAAGTTAGTCGTTGAAGGCTAGGGGCTGTTATTTATATTCTTTTTGGTGTCAAAAGCAAAGTACAAAGGTTGTGCATGATTCTCCAAAAGCTAAAAGCATGAGCTTTGGAAAAAGCAAAATCCCAAAAGCTTCTAATACTATCAGAACATTTTCCTTCTAATCTCCTTTTGACTAATCATCTCTAGAGATTGAGACACGCTAAAAAGTTGGGCTACATCAAGGCTTGAGAGACATTCTAAGCCAAATCGTTGTGGCAAATCCACCCTTAAGCAGCTTCACAATCATAGTGCTAAAAGGATATCCCTTATTCTTTGCTGGCTCATAAAATAAGAGCAAGACAAATTCACCACCTATATTCTTCCTAAAAGCATGAGAGCATAAACAAAAGTCAGACTGTATGTTGCACTTAAGGAAAATACAGTCCATCACATAAGGAGAACACCAAAACATATTATGAATCAGTTTCCCAGAAGTAGTGATCCGTGTCTGTCATACAGGGCCAGTAGACACATGACATGAAAACAGCAAAATGCTATTTGTAAGTGTGCATCAAAAGGAACGGGTGGTGGATAAACCAACCCAACCAAACCTAGATCGTACGGATCTAGCCCCCAATCAGAGTCATGGAAAGAGGAGTCACACCAACAGCATGTAGCTACTAATCACAAAATCAAGCATACACTAGTGAGAGCCCAGCAGGTATACTTATACCCTCCAAGGCCCATGCACCACTAGTAGTGCACTGTGACACCTCACTGGACACCTCTGCAGCCTATCTGGGCCATGTCATCCAGATCCCTAATGACTCACTGATAGACCCATACCAACACCACCACCATGTGTTTAGGCCTACAACCATTAATTATGACCATGTACTCATAAGGGCCCCAATTCCCTTATAGTCACAATTAACTTACGGGTTGTTGGTCTACCGGTCCCTAGCGTGGACACGCTACCCGAGACCAGTCATGGGCATGACATTCTTCCCCCTTTATTCAAGTTTTGTCCTCAGAACTTAAAACTGGGAAAGTTTCTCCTTAAACTTCCTTCTTGTTCCCAGGAATCGTCATCGTCCGTACATCCCCTCCATCGAACCAGATGCTCGGTAACTATACAATTCCTCAATCGTTTAGTTCTTGTATCCAAGATCTTTTCGGGTTCAAGACGAGATACACCCGATGATTCATCCAACAGGTCCAACTGATCTCCAGATCCATGATGCTCTCCTTCACGAAGACTCTTTTTGAGATGACTTACGTGAAATACGGGATGCATTTGCGATCCTTCCGGGAGTTCCAATTGGTAAGCTAAGGATCCGATCTTCTTCAAGATCTTAAACGGTCCTCTATATCTAGGGGACAACTTATAATGCTTGCCGGTACGCATTACACTCGAATCCTTCGGGATTCTCAAATATACCCAATCTCCCACATGGAAGTCTCTCGGTAATCTTTTCAAATTTGCATAATGTTTGTCCCTATCCTGGGCACTCTAGACATTTTCACGTGCAATCCGTAGCATTTCCTACATATCGTGTAGAAAATCCGCTACTTTCTGAAACTTGATCGTCCAAGTTTCAACCGCGATAGGAGACCTAGGCTCAAAACCGTACATAAGCATAAACGGGCCATAACCGGTAGCCGAATGCTTACTACTATTATAGGCAAACTCAATCAATGAAAGGTACTTTTCCCAATCAGATTGTCGTCTGGAAACATATGCCCGAAGCATTTGTTCCATCGTCTGATTTGTTCTTTCTTTTTGTCCATCCGTCTCAGGATGCTCAGAAGAACCCAAGCTTAATGTCGTCTCTAGTTTAGCAAACACGGCCGACCAAACGTGACCGGTGAACTTTGGATCGCGATCGCTCACAATATCACTTGGTAATCCATAAAGCCTAAACAGACGCTCTACAAATATCTGAGCTAAATCAGAAGCCTTCGCGGTGGTCTTTACCGGAATAAACGTAGCCAATTTGGTAAGACAGTCGACCACAACCCAAATTGCATCATGTTGTTTATTCGTCCGCGGTAACCCAACCACTAATCCATGGAAATACTATCTCATCTCTTATCAGGGATATCCAATGGATGCAACAAACCACCAGCCTTATGGCGTTCAGCTTTATTCAACTGGCATTGGTCACACTTGACCACATAAGATTCTACAAAGGGCTTGAGTTTTGGCCAATAAAAATCCCTTCGTACCAAATCCAATGTACGATGTATGTCGAGATGTCCTGCGCATGGTTAGTCATGACATTCATAAAGAATTTTATTCTTAACAACATCCACATCAGGCACACAAACCTTCCCTTTCCTGAACAATAGTCCATTTCGGATGAAGAAGTCATCAGTACCCTTTATATCCTTCCCTCCAGACTGATCACCATGATCATCAGTCCCGCTTGATGAAACTGCTAGAACCCTATTCCAGATTGGTCCAAAATGTGGGTCTTTCTCATAAAGATATCTCAGGGAGAGATAAAAGTCTGTACTGATCTTAGTGAAGGAAAGTTCGTTCACTTCACCAATTCGACTAAGTGCATTAGCCACCTAATTAGATGAGCCCTTGATATACCGCACTTCAAAGTCAAATTCTTGCATGAGTTTTGCCCATCTGGCCTTACGACCTCGCAAATCATTCTGATTACAGAAATACTTTAAAGGTTGATGATCTGTATTAACCACGAATTTATTACCATACAGGTAATGCCTCCATGATTTCAAAGCATGGATCACCGCAAAAAGCTCTTTTTCCTGAGTGGTGTACTTGACCTGCGCATCGGTTAGTTTCTTACTCTCAAAGGCAACGGGCTGACCCTTGTGTAAGAGAACAGCTCCAATAGTCGTATCACTCGCGTCAATGTTAATGACGAACGGCAAATCTGGATCCGCTATTCTCAAAACTGGAGCTGAGGCAATTAGAAGCTTGAGTTTGTGAAAACTCTCATCTAATTTCTCATTGCATCTGATGGGAGGACTTGGCCTACCTTTGCGGTTTTTCACTCCTTTCAAAATATTGTTGAGAGGCGCAGCAATCTTTGAGTACTACTCTGCAAATCTACGGAAAAACACAGTGAAACCTAAGAACGACTTAAGTTCACGCACCGGTTTAGGGAAAGACGTGAATGTGCTATTTGATTCAGGTAGTACTCACAATTTTTTGAATGCTTGACTTGTGCAGAAGCTCCGAGTGCCCACCATGGCCAGTGATCACCGTTACGTGGTCCGTCTTGCCTCAGGGTCGGACACTGAGATTTGGGATGTCAAAGTCTCCAATTTAGAACTATGGATCAACAGAGTCATGGAAAGAGGAGTCACACCAGCAGCATGTAGCTACTAATCACAAAATCAAGCATACACTAGTGAGAGCCCAGCAGGTATACTTATACCCTCCAAGGCCCATGCACCACTAGTAGTGCACTATGACACCTCACTGGACACCTCTGCAGCCTATCTAGGCCACGTCATCCAGATCCCTAATGACTCACTGATAGACCCATACCAACTCCACCACCATGGGTTTAGGCCTACAACCATTAATTATGACCATGTACACATAAGGGCCCCAATTCCCGTATAGTCACAATTAACTTACGAGTTGTTAGTCTACCGGTCCCTAGCGTGGACACGCTACCCGAGACCAGTCATGGGCATGACACTAATCATTGCATACAATTACAAGAACTCTTGCTTTTGTGTTTTGCAGCTAACACAAGATTGCATTCTTATGGATAGGCATTAATAGCAACACAAAAAAACAAGGTCTAGGCTTGATTGAGGCCCATGCTTCAGTTCACGAGAATAATATTGTAAACTTCTGTTTTTGTTCATTAGTATTGCTTCCGCATTAATGCAATACATGCAAGTCTGTCTAGGCCTGACTGAGGCCCATGTTCAGTCCACGAGAATAATACTCTAAACTTCTGTTTTTGGTGATTCAGGTGATTCGTTAGTATTGTTTCCGAATTAATGTGGAACACGCAAAGCAGACTTGCAGTAGCAGCCTCTTTTGTTGGGCGGACCCTCCGCTAATTCATGAGAATCGGCTGCGGGGATGCCAGTGTTGATGATAAGGAAGGAAGAACTGCTTTATCTGCGCTTATTGCAACATTACACTATTCGGGAAACTCATTTTCGACAGATATGCCAGGAGCATACTATTCCTAAAGTGAATCAGCATTTTCATAAGTTAAAGGGGCATTATAAATTCCAAATCCTTCTTTTCTCAGAAAAATTGGTAGGTTTAAAACACGTCGACTACTTTTTAGAAGGCTTTTTTTTAAAACCAGTCTGCTTTTTTATATTGCCAGGCAGACTTTTCCAAAATGATGGTAAATTGATTCACTGTTATGTTTATTATTATTATTGTGAGATATTCGAAGCACCTGACATCAAAAGTAGCGAGGGATCCGTCACGGACACATGCTCGAGAAACATTTTCGAGGATGTCCCAAGTCTTCACATAATTGCAAATATGTAACAGTATATTGCCAGATCCAAATGCTACATGCGCTACGCATTTTTGCATGAGTGGAAGTCTAAGTTGTTGATATGTGTAACCATAGTTGCAACGAATCGCGATTCGGGAATCGCGATTCGCTGCAGCGAATCGTGGACAGAATCGCAAAAAAAAAAAAAAAACAAAAACCCGATTTTCGGCCTCCTCCTCGCGCACAGAACCGCGCCAGTAGTGGAGGAGGCAAATTTTTTTTCTGAGAGCCGTGGGCGTCCAATCTTCGCAAGTGAATACTTGGCAGGCATCTACTCGACGATACGGAGTTGGTGTGCACGGTGCCGGGTGGGTCTGAGCTTCGTGGAGAGCGAAACGACCAAATTTCGATATTTGGTAAGTGTAGGCTTGATTTTTTGCAATTGTTGACATTGAGCTGTAGGCAACCAAATCGAGCGTAGTCTGGCTCTAGACCACCTTTCTTCACGCCCACAGTGATTTTTACAGCATCAGTTTCAGCCGTCACGACACGCCTAGCGAGATTTGAACACCACATTCCAAATGCTTGTGTATTTTGGCCATTTCCACAGAATGGCTTGTTGGAAACCGAGTGAGGTGATGTCTGAGCCTAGAATGCATTTCCACATGCTTGCACAGACTCCTCTGACCTCCGTTCCGCCCGTCTACGTTCGTATCACAAATTTCAATTTTCATGCCCTGATTCCATACTTTTTAGGGTTTAGACGTGGACCATCGTGCAAACATCTGCTAGGGGCGCGGTTTAGGCCCACACTGCACTCCTGTATGCCTGCACGGACTCCGACGCTAACGTCAGTCGCCTGTTATCCCTCATACAGAAATTATCCTATCCCACGCCCTAATCTCATGTTCTTCTTTGGCACTTGATATAATGTGTGAACTGGAATCGTTCTGATGTATGCTCTGGTATTTTGAGCTCTATTTGAGCTCGGTAATGTTGTTCAATGCAATGTATTTTTTTTTTCTACTGAACGTTTGCCTGATTATTTGTTGTTTGCAGGTTTAGGGTCGTGTTGATATGATGCCAGTGCGGGACCGAGGCCTTTGGGCCGAGGTTGAGCTTACCGACGGGGATGTGGGCACACACCATGGCTCAGGCACCTGCAGATGGAGATGCTTGCATTGCGGTGGTCACTTCACGGGATCACTCACCAAGGTTAGGGCTCACTTGCTGCGGGTCAGAGGGCCAGATGGGCGGACATTGGGCATATCTGATTGCCCCAGGATTTCTGATGAGGATCTGCAGAGGTTGTCTACCATGTACGGGCCCGGTACTGCATCACAGGGTTCTAGACAGGGACAGACAGCAGGAGCAGCTACAGTTAGGCATGCAGGAGGGCTCACAGGCAGACAGGCAGGGCCTACCATGGATATTGGGCCTAGTACATCACGGGCAGGGCATGGTATAGCTGCAGGGCGTAGTACATCATGGGTTGGGCATGGTACAGGTGCAGGGCCCAGTACATCACGGGCAGAGCATGGTACAGCTGCAGGGCCCAGTACAGCACGGGCAGAGCATGGTTCAGGTGCAAGGCCCAGTAGAGCACCTTCAGTTCCATCCGCAGCAGCAGCAGGACCATCAGATGAGCATGTTGGTTCAGCAGCAGCGGGTGCTTCTCGACCCTCCTCCTCGGCAGCAGATGCACCACATGCTTCGGCAGATGTTGCCAGAGAGAGTGACACACCCACAGATCAGCCATCCGTTGCGCATGCCAGACCACGAGCACCATATACACAGCAGAGAGGGGTTAGGCCCAGGCAGCAGACCCTTGATCGATGCGGCTAGCAGAGAGAGCAACAGGCCCGTTGCACTCGACTGTGTGGCCAGTTCTTTTACGAGTGCGGCATTGCCTTTGCTGTTGCTGACACTTGGGTGTTCAGGGAGTTCTGTGCACAGATGGCGGCCGTGGATGCTACATGGACACCTCCCAGGCGAGAGGCACTACGAGGCAGGTTGCTTTGTCAGGAGGAGGAGACCATCACGCGGGAGTTGAGTTCCATTCGTTCAGCTTGGCAGCAGTAAGTAACTTGTCTTTGTAATCTCTTTGCATGTGTTTAGGATTTACTGGTGCCGTAATTTTTGCATGTAGCTAATGGGTGTTTTGCGACAGGTATGGATGCACGATACTGAGCGATGGATGGACCGACATTCGTCGACGATCCGTCATCAATGTCTTGGTTTCTTGCCCGCTTGGCACAGTATTCCTACGTGGCGTGGATGCCACTCGAGGTGGTGACGCCATCACAGCCGATTTCATATGGGAGGTCATTAGAGATGTTATTGCTGACATCGGAGATGAGCACGTGGTTCAGGTTGTCACCGACAATGCCTCGAACTGCAAGCAGATGGGCGAGATTATGATGAGGGAGCACCCCAGCATTGTGTGGACACCCTGTGCTGCACATTGCATAGACTTGCTCATCCATGACCTATGTGCGCTTCCATGGATCAGAGAGGTATAGTTTGTTCTATTTGCTATGCTTTCTTCCTTCGATACTGCTAACCACGTCTCAACTACTGTCTAAACTTTTTTACTGGGTGTTTGTGTTGCAGATCACTTCTACGGCCATGCGCCTGGTCACTTTTGTCACCAGGAAGAGGCGTGTGTTGGCCCTGTTCCGCACCTTCTCCAACCTAAACCTGAAGAAGCCCGCACCCACAAGCTTTGCGTTTTACTTCTTGGTGCTAGAGCGATTGGTGGTGGTGAAGGATGCATTGCGGCGGATGGTTTCCAGCGTGGCCTTCGGGACTTTACAGACCTCCCCCATTCGGCATTTTTCCAGTCCACTGTGTACGGCGACGAGTTCTGGAGAGCTGCTGAGGAGATTAGTGGGATCCTACTACCCATTTACAGAGTGCTGCGTCTGGTAGACCGTGAGGGGTGCACCCTCGGTCTCATTTACGAGTTCATGGAGCGCATCGGCGAGGGGATTCTGTTGTCAGCCTTGGACGAGCATAGGTATGACTCTTCAGTGTCTAGTTTGTTGTTTCTCACTCGAGTCTGATGCGTTTCTTTTATGCTATGGTTTAGTGATTGTTGTAATTTGTCTGCTGCAGGAGGCGCGAGATCTCACGCATCTGGGAGGCCAGATGGGACTACTTCCACCGACCCATCCACGCCGTAGCCCACATGTTACACCCCTTGTGGCGCTCTACACGAGAGAGGGACGATTCGGAGCTGCACCGGGGATGGGTGGAGTACACGGAGTGCGTATGGCCCGGACCAGGTACGTGTGAGAAATCATTTGGTAGCAATGTTACTACAGTATTGTACTCATTGGTAGTGTCTGAATTTGAGGGGTCTTACATGTGCCATGTTTTTCCTTTTGCCAATAGGTCCGATGCTGGCCAACATTGCAAGCCAGCTGCTCGCATTTGAGCGCTTCCAGTTTCCTTTCGATGGAGGGCAGAGTCGGCGGAGGGAGGATCAGCTGAGGCCCGTTACATGGTGGTGCATCCACGGGCGCAGCACAGGTGACCTGAGGCGATTGGCTGAGAGAGTCCTTGCACAGGACTGTTCTGCAGGAGCTTGTGAGCGGAATTGGAGGACCTGGGCCTTGTATCACACGCAGAAGAGGAACAGGTTGTCCATCGAGCAGTGTAGGCGGTTGGTGTTTGTGAACACCAACGGCCGTATGCTGAGGCGCACACGAGGAGAGGGTCAGATGCTCGAGGTGAGTCACATCATCACCCCTTTTTTCTTGGTATGCTTTGGTGAATTGATTTGCTTTCAAAATATGCAGTGAGTTGCACAATACCTGCCTAACAACAATGTATTGTTTTTGGTTGCAGGTGGACCCTGACACTTGCTTGGTGGATTCGATAGCTGCTGCTCCTCGGGCACCACCCACACAGGAGGAGATGGATGATGAGATCCATAGAGAGCTCTACAGACAGGCACAGGCTGACGCACGGGCTTTACGGCGGCAGAGGAGGACAGAGAGGCAGAGGGAGAGGGCTGAGGAGGGAGATGACGAGGTCTCGAAGGGTGGAGAGATGCTCGGGGCACACTATGTGGAGGAGGAGGAGTGGGTTGAGGGAGACACAGAGGAGGACGAGGAGATGTGGGCGGAGGCACAGGGGGATGACCTGGCTGACCTGCTAGTGGACCCTGATGCAGAGACAGAGGAGGAGCCAGCCATTCCTGCACGTAGGCCTAGGGGGAGACCTAGAGGTTCTAGGAGGGGGGGGCTGAGTACTCTTTTTGTAGACAGGAGTGGAGCATCACAGGCAGTCGTCGGCTAGGCATCATCACAGTGGGTAGGGCCATCCCAGGGCGTAGGGTTACGGCCACCTGACACACAGGCACGACGGAGTAGACACAGGGCTGGGGGCAGGCAGATGGGGGCCAGAGGAGGGGAGAGAGGCAGAGGCAGAGGCAGAGGCAGAGGTAGAGGCAGGGAGAGGGGGGTGGTCCAGAGAGCCAGGGCACGCAGCAGGGATCCAGAGCACGCAGCAGAGCCAGGGCCACACCACGACATATGGCTCCCTCCAGTTCCGATTCATCTGCGGACCCATGGGATCTGCAGTCCACAGATTCGGATGATTTATCCTACCATGACTCTGACGAGCCTTAGTTATATAGTTTTCATTACGTTCATGGAACATCATTGTACCCCTTTTTGGTGCCATGTGGCCCGATATTATATATTATGATGATCCTATTCACAGCATTGTCGTGATTCAGTATTGTTCTTTGTGGTTTTAGTTCAGTAACTTCGGTTTTATGGTTTATGATTTATGGTTAGAGAGAGAGAGAGAGAGAGTAAGTATGGTTGTTTTGTCAAAAATTGTTTCATTTAAGGCTAAAGTTCAGAATGATTCAGCTAGGTTTTTGTTCAGCATGGTTTTAGTTCCTTTTGTTGTGAATCGTGATCAGAGAGAGATAGAGAGAGGGAGAATCAGAGAAAGGGAGATTCCTGCTATGTTCACTAGGAATGCCCCAATGTGTTCACTTTTTTTTATATGGGATGCAGCTTTAGTGTAAAGGGACCATCCTGCACCTGAAACAGTCGGCAAACTACACAATCATACTCCCCTCGATCAGAGCTTTCATCTGATACCCATATTGCACAAAAAAATTTCAAAAAAAAAAAAAAAATTCGATTCTACACGATTCTGGGAAAATCCCGAATCGCGAATCGGGATCGCGATTCTGATCGCGATTTTGAATCGCAATTCGCGAATCGCGGTGCAACTATGTGTGTAACAATGAATTTCGCTTTGGATACAAAACTAAGGTACATAATTGTTTGAAGTAAACGGGAGACATATATTTCTCTCTTTTATAATGTGCAATGTACTTTCAAGGGTTGAAATATCTCAGGGTCTCTCTCTGAGGCACGAAAATAAAACTAAAATTAAATAAAGCATATAATTTTATTTTTATTTTGGGGGAGGCATTATGTCCCCCCCACATTATATATATCCATAGAACCCACGGTTCTCAGAACCGTGGGTCCTGAGAACCGTGGGGTGAACCGTACCACGGTTCATGAACCGTGGTACGGTTCCTCTAATAAATTAATCAATTAATTAGTTAATAGATTAATTTCCATTTTCCCCCCAAAACCCCTCCCAAGGCATTTTTGGTCCTCATTTCACAGATTTCACAAATGGTACTCAAATTTCACAGATTTTTGGCATTACACAGATTTCACAGATTCAAATGATTTCACAGATGATTTCAAAGATTTCACAGATTTTTTACTTTACACAGATTTCACAAATTCAAATGATTTCACAGAATTTTTTGGCCTGTTTTTTGCATATTTTTGGGCTATTTTTGGGGGTGGGAAACGAAAAAAAAAAATTAATTGCACGGTTCACCACGGTTCAGCCTTAAATTTTTGGTGAATCGTACGGTTCACTGTACAGTTCTGAGAACCATGGTGAACCATCCACGGTTCTCAAATTCTATGTATATATCAAAGATTTTATGATACCGGTTTTTGAATATAAATTTGTTGTTGCATTATGTTTTTTTAGTTCAATTGGTGTACATACGAGAGGTTTTTGTGATGGCGTCGTTGCCTGAAAACGTCCTTCATGCTAGAAGAAAGCCATTAGGGCAAGCACATGCACGCACGCACATTATTTGAGGGGGTTAGGAGTGCCTTAATGGTTTATGAGATTCGGGGTGTGGAGATAGAACCGAGGTTGGGGGAGAGCTAGAAACATTTGGAACCGAGGTTGGGGGAGAGCTAGGAACATTCTTTGGAAAACGTAACATAGACTTTAGGGGGTGAAAAAGGAGGGAAAAATAGGGTTAGGTTTAAGGTTTAGAGTACAGGTAAGGCTAGAGGTGTGTTAAGAATTAGGGTTTGGGAGAGCAAGAGTGGTGATTGGAGCGGGGTTTGAAGGATATAGAAAGGGGGTGTAGAGACGTTTCAGAGGGGGTTTTATATGACATTTTAGAAGGCAAAAGAGAGGCGCGGCATGGGAAAAACAAGGTTAGGGTAAGCTTTTAGAGTTGAAATGCTTTTTTCACATATCAAAGTTATGTTATAAAACAACACTATAAGTTATATTAAATGTATGAAGTCAAAGGGGAGGGAAAGTGAAAGGAAGGAGGGTGGACAAAAAAGATTGTTGGGGTACGAAAGGGGGGGGGGGGGGAGACGGTCATCCCCCATTTTATATATATGAGAGAGAGAGAGAGAGAAGATGCCGAGGGTTTTGTAGATAAGTCAGGTTTGGTGAAAATGAGGAGGGGGGAGATTAGGTTGCCTTAGATCTTATACTAAGGCTATGATCAGTGCTCACTGAATTCTGTTTGCAGGATAGAGGCGCATGATTCTAACAATGTTAATTTTGACGCTTCCAACTTTTGAAGCTTTATATACAAAGATATTCATTCGGTTGTTGGTGTTGTAGAACCCTTGAGAGCTACCAGGCGATGGCAGTTCTTCGAATGCTACACAACTGGGAGCTTCAATGCTTCCCATGCACTGACATGCAATGTTTACATTCTACCATTTGCTATATCTTCTCTGTCCTTAGCCCTAAACTCTAAACACACAACTCTCTCTCTCTCTCTCTCTCTCTCTCTCTCTCTCTCTCTCTCTCTCTCTCTCTCTCTCTCTCTCTCTCTCTCAACCCTAAACCCTAAACACAACTCTCTCTCTCTCTTCCTTTTTCTAAACCCTCAACGCACACTCACACTCTCTCTCTTCCCTCCCCCTCTCTCTCAACCCTAAACACACCCAATCTCTCTCTCCCCCTATCACACCCTATCTCTCTCTCCCCCTCTCCCCCTCTCCCCCTCTCACATATTCATTTTGGAAATGTACAGATCAAAAAAAGAAAATGATCACCATAATACCTCTTACCGGGAAATTATTTGCACATTTTACTTAGTTACTAATCTGGTAGAAAGAGTCGAGGTCAGGGGACTTATCAGCAAGGTCAAGAAAACGGAAAAAAAAATTGAGTCTTGACATCGACGAGAATCACAAAGAATGCCTGAAGTTGCAATACATGAAGTTCATAGAGGACTGCTTTCACAATAGAATGTAACTGCTTTTCCTTTGCACGCTTTCTACAAAACACATACCTCTATCGACTGATTCAATCACCATAAAAATGCTGGGAATAAGATTTTCTAAATGAACATCAAAAGTAGTAAACCAAGATTTGAAAAAGAACAAATCAAGCTGTAGACCCCCAACCATTGCCAGGTTATAAGACTTAGCCAAATATACCAGGCTCGGATACATATATCTAAAGCTAAATTCTAAGAACAATCAGAAAAGAAAAAGTTGGCTTCATGTCTCCCATCTACATTCAGCCTATGTCCTGATTGATCTACTTTAGTAACAAAATTCCTTTCCTAGATAATTTGTCTCTGCCTTCAAATGCAAATCTACAATGGTAATTAGATCTTCAAGAAATCGCTTCTACAAAGTAGATAAAACTGAAAGCATACGAATGAAAAACTAGCTTTTTAATCCCTATTTCTGCAAATATTTCTGTCAAACTTTCAGGTTCAGTGAGAAAGACAACTGCTGCTTTCAGAATGGGTAATAAAAAACTCTACCACTAGATGCCAAATCTTCGACAGAATGCTTTGAGGTTGCCAGCATTCAACATTAATTCTATTACTGCAACTTGTCAAACATCCTCTGCAACAAAAGGCTTTGCCACTTGGAAAACATACCGAATTTCTGATTGATGAGCAGCATGGGAAGAATATAATATCGAGCATTAAGATGGAAACCCAAAGTCACTCAGGTAGCGATGAATGCTGTTGGTGAATTGCAGGAAAATCAGGAAACATTCAAATTCACTTGATTAAAACACCTTCCAGAAAAAAAGATTACATTACCAACAAACCAAGGAAATCCCAGAAAAAATGCAACTACAGAGGAACTAAAATTTAAAATACTAAACATTAAGCCTTTTGAAGCAACTAAAGAGTGAATGAAGAATCAAGTACTTTTGACTCCTAATATACCAGTTAAACTAGAAAGACTTATTGTTGGTTGTACTGGCATGTGTGCCAAAACATAACAAGCAGAGCATGGTTGTGCGGATTACCTGGTACATAATGTCCCATGAAACTACAACTTTTTTTCTTGCAATAGTAAACCATTGAACATAATGCTATCAAAATCATAAAAACCACGCTTGAAGCACACACACCCATACAAACCTAAAACTTAAGAGGACAACGCTTCCTTTGGTGAAAAAGCAGCAAACTACTAGGGCAGTAAAAACTTAACATGATCACTGGAAGTGAATTCATCCAGGAATCACATGATAGCCATTGAATTTATAATGAAGTATATTCCAAAAATATATTGATGGGAAAGCCATAGCTAAGAAAATCAGAATGAGAAGAGAGATTATGTGCATATTCCAACGTCACTTCAAACAGAATCTCTTCTTTGTAGCAAGCAGAAACTTGCTTGGAACGTGGGTGCAAGATTTGCCTGTCCTTTATACATCACTACAACCTTTTTGTTCCCTTTCTTACTAAGTAAGGGCTTTATAAGAAATGGTTGGCCTTGTATTAAGTGATATGATGATGATGAGGAAGGTCAGAAATGCACCCACAATTTTTAAACTTCTTGTGGACATAGTACTAAGTTGCAATAATTCATTGATGTTGGATTATGTACATGGTTGAGAGTTCCTATGACAGTTGTAAAGTGTTCTATGATCTATCACATCTTGAAGTACAGGAGAAAATCAAGCCTTTGGATGAAGGCAAAGGATGGTAAGGATATTTCAGCATGAACGTCAGGATTATTCTTCCTTCTCTTTTGCTTGGTGTTCATTCAGAGAAAATAAGAACCGATCAGTTACAAATTTGACGTAAAATATGCTAAGTCTGCTTTCAAGTCAAGTCCAGAAGAGCCTGCGTCTTATGAAGAAGCATCACGACATGAAGTGTGGATGAATGACAATACATGCAAATTAATTGGGTTACCTGCTCCTAAGAAACGTGGTATGGAACTATAAAGTCAAGTTAAACCAATAGGTCAATAGATAACCCTTCCAAACCCGATTTGATTGCTCGCCTAGAGCATGGATAATCATCGGCAGCAACACCAATCAATCATCTTGGTCTTCATTTTTCAAACATTGTAACAAACATATAGGGCTAGCCAAAATAGTAGACTTTCTTCAAAATTCTCTTCCTATAAAGTATGGTTCTTTCTTGCATTAGTACAAGTTTTTGTGGTAGTCTTAGCTCTTGACTAGTTGTTTGCAGCTGATATGTTCCACCATCACATGTCTATTTGCTCTCCAAAAATTTTGTACTGTCATAGTCTATATCCATGTACCATGATAGCCTTCCATATCCATGTATCAAAAACGCCCAAGTCATCAGATGGTCATGCTTAAAGGCTGCTAGACTAACCTCCTAAAATGCGGGACAAATTGACTGTGGTCTGACAATGTTAGCAATTTCTGCCTGTTTGCCTATGTGTCAGGGTCCTAGCAAGTGGCAAGCAATGGTGGATAACTTGTGTTCAACTAAGAACATATTGAGTTTTGTTCAAGGGTTTGACTTTGTTATCCAGAGTTTAGTGCCCATTTCCTAGTGTTCTTAAATGTCAGCGCCCAATTTTCAGCTCCCGAATTTTTCGAATTTAATTTTGCATTCAAATCACCAGGATCACACGATTGGTGCCTTGGGGTAGATCACTAAATCTTTACCACTAAGCATTGGTGGCTAACTTACGTGCACCATGTGTCAACTTAGAATGTGTCAGGGTTTAGTGGGTGTTCGAGGGTTTGGATATGTGGGCCTTCGGAGAGGCATTTCTCGTTCATTCATTCCTATGCAGTAGAGGTTTGGAGGAGGCTTGCAGCAATACTTTCTTAGGGGTTTTACCCTTTGACTATGAAAAGAGATCAATAAAGTAAAATGATTTGCTATCTTGTGTATTTGGGTCGAAGTTCGTTACAGTGGGTATCGGAGCTATGGAGAGAGAATTGCCCACCAAAATTCCATGTGCCTCTATCCAGAGATCTAGTAGCCATTTCCTAGTGTTCTTGGAAATCACTGCCAAATTTTCAGCCAAGGTTGAAAGCTAGACCCCAATTTTCGGAACTTTATTTTGTTATTCAGATTGCCAGAATCACACATTTGGTGCCTTGTGGTGGTTCAGTAATCTCTACCGCCTCCTAGGGTGTCTATGCCCTCTTTCTAGCTTTTCTTCCTCATTCGTTTACAAGAAACTAACCCTTGAAAAGTTTGAATTTCCATTATTTCTTGCTGAACAAGAGTATTTCAGATTAAAATCTCAGGTTAAAGGCAGAACACACAAAAAATCAACAGAAAACCACGTCAAACAAGTAACTAGTTCCTCCCGGACCAAAGAGGCCAAAACCTGAAATCCTTCGGATCCACTTTATGTTGCAAGGTGACTGATGTCAAGCTAACTATGTGAGCAGAATGCATGACTAGACTAAAACTTATATTGGAGGAGGTTGTAAAATGGTATTTATGCTCTTTCTCAAAATGGGTGCTCAAAATATGTACTCTATCAAAGGAAAGAAAAAGGTTCAACCAATAACGTACACTTAGGGCATACAATGTACCAAATTTACACTATGCAAGAACATGAACATAAACATGAACATGAAGCAAGCCAAAATCCATATTCTTAAAATAGAGGTCCATAAAAGGATAGATTGTCTCACCTGACATCTAGTAATATGAAGGCATGTTAGGGAGCTGACCAGCAATTTGGGCACGAGGTGCAGACGAAACAGGTAGCTGCTGAGCATTAGGATAGGATCCCATCAAGTAAGATGATCCTGCACCTTGCTGCAGAGGTACACCAGCTGTCTGCAATGGCACAGAGCTTGCCGCCATCCCATAAAAAGAAGTGGCAGATGAGGAATGATAATTTGCAGGCTGCCCACTCACAGGAAGCTGGCTATTGTAAGCCCCACCACCCCCCTGCACTGCATAAGCTGGTACTCCAGCTCTAGTAGATGCCTGAGGCTGAAGTGCCTGCCCTGCACCATGTTGAGGGTTTGCCTGAGCATGCTGAGAACCTAATGGAAAATTCAAATGAGGGTTTAGAGGAGGATTTAATGAGCTGGTGAGCTGATGGGCATTAGGGTTCCCGTCGGCAGACCCATACCCCTGATTCTGGTTCATAAGACCTGCATGCAGTGCTGGGTGGACATTTTGATTTGGATTACCATTAAGAGCTTGATTCATAGGTAGTCCTGGCATCATGCTATTTCTATTGACTTGACCATACTGCACATTAGAACCCCCCTGGATTGCAGCAGCTCCATACTGAGAGCCAAACCCTAGCAATTTTCCAGGATCAGCTCCCTCCTGAAGACCTGCCATGGTCACCTGCTTCTGATGTTGCCCATCGGTAGCAACTTTGCAGACAACTTGATGTCCGTCTATCAATTTCATGGGTTCCTGCAGGGCACTCTGAGCAGCTTCTGAAGATTTGAATATTATCAAAGCAAAGCCTCTGGATTTTCCTGTTGCTTTATCATATCCCAACGGCCCTTCTGCTATTTCTCCAAATTGAGAAAAGAAGCTCAATAACCTATCTGAAGGAAAATCTTGTGGTACATTTCCAATAAAGATCTTCCGAGTTGACAAATCTTCCTGCTGCACAGGTGCTGCAGAAGGCCCGGAGCTTGCTAGTTGACAAACAGTCATTCTGCCGTCAATTTTCTTGCTTGGATCTTTCAAAGCACGCAGAGCCCCATCCATGTGTCTAAAGGTCACAAAACCAAACCCTCTACTCTTCCCCGTTGCTTTGTCTTTGATCACTATTGCCTCATCAACCTCACCGTGCTGAGAAAACATGTTCTTAACAGTTTCAGTGGTCGTATCCCATCCCAGTCCCCTGACGAAGATCTTCCTATGTACTGGATCTTTATCGACATGCTTTCGAATCTCATCTAAAACATCTTCATGCAAAACAGCCGCGTTCTGTAGAATTTCATACAACTGTTCTTGGTTAAGAATATCCATCAGCCGTTTGACATCCTCTTTTTCTACTTCATTGACCCCGTTTTCCTCCAGCTTGCGCTTCTTCTGGTCCATGGCTGTTACAACCACAAGCCAACACGAGGGCGAGCGAAATATAAGGCGAATGAAACCCCTAGCTATGCAAAAACAAAATAGTAGCTATAGAACAACAAGATTCACACTCAATGTTACGTTATATTAATGTCACATCAAATGCACCAAACCGTGCAATGCCTGAGATGGACCAAATGAATCAAATAACCAAACCTACCAAAGCAAGCGAATGCTGCAAGAGCCCGGAAGAGCTAAAGCATGAAAAAATATAACCAGTTTCAGAAAATGCAGGAAAACGACCTAAAAGAACTGTACACCGAGTCGTAACGACAGAGATAAAGGATGCATTTAAGGACGCCGGAAGAGCTAAAGCAGATGAAACGTATAACCAGTAGGAAAAGAACTGTGCAGTGATACATATAAATGATGCATTTGAGGAGGAAGAGCAACTAAGTCAAGAATAAGACGATGCGCTTCCGGATGGCGATCTTTGAAGAAGGTGCAGCATCCATTACCTGATGATGAAGACGAAGACGAATACGAAGACGATGAAGATCGTTCGCCTAGGGCTTCCTCGAGAGTCGAGCGTGCAAGAGAGAAAAATAGCAAAGCGAACGAAGGAAGGTCACCAGATTGGATAGAGTGTCCATGTCCACCCGCTTATTTCAGAGCCCCCCATTATACAGCCTTGGAGTTTGACAGCCGTATTAGAGCCCCCCATTATACAGCCTTGCAGTTTGACGGCCGTATTGACTGTCAAAAGCCATTTTGGCTGTAAAAATACAGGCTTCCTAAAACTTTGGCCGTCATAGCAGACAGGCACATACAATTCAAATACGTCATTTTGACATGCACCTTTGTTTTTTTACTTATATAGCTACCCGTTACAACTTAGGGACTCATCTTTGAAATTAGTACTCATTTCTAAATTATTAAATTTCATTTCAGATTTGAAAGTCAAATGGTTTATCAAACCGTCATTGAAAAAAAGCATGACAGGCAACCTAGACCGTCAAACTACAAGGCTGCCCCCATAATCTCAGTCGCCCCCAGCTTGCACCGCACCCTGCCTGCCTGGCTGTGCCTGTGGCTCGTCCTTCCGGCTGCTGCCTGCCTGCGCGGCCCGTGGCCTCTCCTTCCGGCTACCTGCCTGTGCCCGTGGCTCATCCTTCACGATACATGCCTGGCACTTGCGCCCGGTGACTCGCCAGGGCTACCTCCAGTTTTGGACGGTCCCCATAAAATAAAGAACCGTCCTTATATCAAACTCTGCTAAGACTAATTGTAGTAGAACAGAGACCACACAACATAGAGAGGGAGGGAGGGAGAGACACATACAGAGAGAGAGAGAGAGAGAGAGAGAGAGAGAGAGAGAGAGAGAGAGAGAGAGAGAGAGAGAGAGAGAGAGAGAGACAGGTTGTTCATTTCCACAATTCCATGTAATATCATGTAATGGTTGTTCATTTCGACAATTCCATTGGATGACATTGATATACATTCGAGTGAGGTTAAACACATTGAACCTCATCGTTCAATTCGTCTTATAATCCTAGAGAGCAGATAGCCATCCCTTTTATGTCGAGAATTCAATTTGCATGCGAATTATTTTGTAGATGTGTTAAGCATAGAACTCGGAACCTTGTGGTGAACCGTACCACGATTTATGAACCGTGGTACAATTCTTGTATTTAATTAATCAATTAATTAATTAATTAATTTTTTCCCAATTTCTCCCCAAAACCCCTCCCAAGGCATTTTTGTCTTTATTTCACATATTTTGTGGTAGAGATTGAGAGAGAGGGACCTGCTTTGGATTTTTTTTTTCTAAGTATGCTAAATAATTATACTCCCTAAACAATTCTGGTTTTTTGGCCTTTTTTTAACATTTTTTTGGGCTATTTTTGGGGGTGGTAACTAAATTTTTTTTTATTAATTAATTAGTATGGTTCACCATGGTTCACCCTTAGAACCATACGGTTCACTGTACGGTTCTGAGAACCGCTGTGAACCGTACACGGTTCTCAAATTTCATGGTGTTAGCTATAATAATACATCCGTAAACTTTTTGCAAAATGGTAACAACATTCATTCGATTAAATACCTACATTAGTTCCACTAACAAATATGGATGTGCTTTTCAAGCGATAACAATAAAAATATAAGATCTTTGTTGGGAGGCATATAGCAATAACGTAAAATAAACAAATTCAAATGTAACAAACAACAAGAAAAAGACTTCACATTCATTAGTAACTATATCTCCTGCAGGCCAAAATAGTAATTCATTATATTATGCATCTGACCAAAGTACATCAATAAGCATGTCCCGCCATAGAAAATGATCTCAATTGCATCAACTTTCATTCGCACTTATCAAAGAAGATCATGTTTTAAGACAACATTCAACTAGGTTAGCACATGAATCGAATAAAGACTATTAGTAATTGTTGCAAATTTGCACTTACATTAAAAAGAGCAAAACAAAACATGACATACCAAGGGCAAGTTAGTTCTTAGGTGTCGTCATATGAAGAGTCGTCATATTTCGTCTACCGGTACGTGCACTTGGTTCCCTCCATGATTCTGATTGCTCATGTGTATGAGCATGCGATGTCTTCTTTCGCTTTCCACCAAGAATCACCTCAACTACTGGTTTTGCCCTTTGCAAGCTATTGCCAAAGCCATCATCTACTGGTTGAAGTGGCTCCAAGTAAGCTATCTCCTCAGTATGTCTTGAGCTACTTGCACCACTTTGACATATGCCTCTTATAAGACGAAGTTGTGATATGATGTTGTCTATTAGCAAGCTATCTTTACTTGTAGAAACCATTCCATTGATCTCTTCCATAATTTTCTTGGCTTCCAAAACTTTTGACCTTAAGTATCCTTCACTCCTTTCTTGGTCATCACATGAATTTTTGAACTTTATAAGAGAAGGATTAGGATCTTCGTTTAGGTCAAAAGATTGCACTCTAGTATGCTCATCAATATTGATTTCGTTCGGAGTAGACTCAGGTAGTTGAGAGAGGCCACCATGTTGAGTTCCCCATCGAGTGCCAATATGTTGCACAATGCGGCCCTCTCCTATTCCAATCAACATTTGAAGCACTTTCACTTGGTGCTTGCAAATGTTACCTTTTTCACATGTGCAACAAGCCCATTCTAAAGCAGCATTGTATACTGAATGCAATTTATTGAAATCAGACATGCTAATGACTGAAGGGATATCTGGATCAAAGGAAAGGGACACGTGGGAATCTCCATTTTACGTGCTTGAATCAAAGCATGTTCGACTAACCTCTCCTTTGTGCTATTTGTGATAAAACCATAAGTTTTACAAAAATCTAGGTATGTGTAATGGTTTTCCACATCAGTCAACAATACATGCAATAACCAATCGACCCCACCTATTTCTCATTGCTTTTTTCGTGAGAAGGTGATGACCCTTCAAATTGGCATGGAAAGCTTCAATGGCACCATTTGTGTCTTGGTTTGCTAAAGGCATAATCCTTGTTGTCCTTATCCACATATCTGAAACATTTCAAAAAGTTAGATGCGTTTGTGTTTAATTGCTTATTACGATACAAAAAAGTGCAAACATGACTTGAATATGCAATACACACCAATTTTTGAAAGTCATGTATCTTTGAAGTACTTCATAAAGATCTCTTCTTCTTTGAAGGTGTCCATGAAAAAGTTGAGAAGTTCACGTCTACGTTCTATGTTTTCATCTATTGAAGGTTTGCCATAACACCCAATGTACATATTTCTCCTAATATTTTGAACATTTTTATTCTCTTTTCCCAATTGCAAACTTTGCACATTATGCTTGAACCAACATCTTCGAACATGCCAAAGACACAAGAAGATGTGGCATCGAAATACGCATCTACAAAACAAAATACACGCTCTAAAATGAGAAGACAAAAAACAAACAAAAACATGAAAACCAACTTTTACATAGACGTTCGCTAGACAATTTTTTTTACCTTAACGCATTTTTTTCACAGTCAACATCATCCACCATAAATCCATTTGGCTGTCAGTTCACATTCAACTCACACATCTTGTCCTTTAGTTTCTGCAACCATGGAATGATATCTTTGGTCTTTGAACTACTAGTGAGTACCCATGCCACTGGTACGCCATTTTGGAATGTGTCGAATGCCAACATTGTGAAGAGTTGATACTACGAACCTCACATTGAATTTGAGAATTTAAAAAAAAAAATTATTTACATGCAAAGGAAGTAGATTGCAATTTTTACATTTATTACTTTGAATCTATTAGTTCCAAATGTGGCATCCATGGCTAGAATGCTATTGTGACCAAGCAACAACATCCTCTTCATTTGAAATTTAGTTTAAACATCCAAAATAAATGGAGATTTGTCTTTCGTACTGAAGATTTGGTAAAAAAAACACTTTCTTTTGATTTTGCATTGTCCACAAGTGCACACTTCGTGCATCATCTTCATGTAGTTGAAAGTTTCCATTGACAACCTCGCATAAAAGTTCGATATGTCTTGTTTGGTCAAAAAATCATCTCTACATTGAATATAGTCTACATCAAAATTCCTCTTGCTAGCAAGCATTGCTTTATACTCATTCATCACACCTGGCTTTTTCATAAAGCCTACATAGTAGCCATCTTTTTTTCTCCTTTGACAGCTTGCGAGCAAATTGGGCCCTAGAACCTTGCGATGAGATGTCAAATGTACCATGACACGGGTTTCCGTTTTTATTTACATGGCGTCTTTCATAGAAGCAAACCTCAGCCACATCTGGACATAGGTACAATTGCTTGATCGAGAAGTTACATTGGCAACTCCTTGACAAGCTCTCACCTCTACTAATCAAACTCCGTCTACATTCTTGGCCATGCTTGGGTCTTAACGATACATCTTCCAATTGAGGCGTCACATTTCTATGATCATCAGGTCCAAACGAGCACCAATACCTAAAATGGTAAATCCAATTTTGAGTTAGTTTGCACAGACAATTATATTTAAAATACTACTTTCTTTTTTTGCATTGACTTCGGATGTCACAAGAAAGATGATTATAGGAAAAACCATGAACACCTCAAGAAGCTTTCTACCAAGGGATGTTTTAAATTTTCTGGAGAATTCACTTTTTGTCGTCTCTTTGTGAAGTTTGTAGGTGCACTGTCATTTTTTTCTTTGTCCTCAATGAAATCCTGAACTCGTGAGAATAGGATATAGGCAACTTCAAACTCCACTCCCCTCACGATTTCATGTTGTCAAGTTTTTCCACTCCAATTGTGTTGAGCAGATCGTGCCAATAGGTGGTTCTTGCACAAATTGGAAAGGAGGCTTTATGGCGCTAGATCCTGAATGCAGTTATTGTAAAAACCAATATCACATTCCAAACCAGCAAACGTGCAACACAAGAAAATCAATAACGAGTGACCTTGAATGGAATATAATCACCTCTACAAGAAGTAGACCTCGATGTACATTCAGATAACAATAGCGTGTTATCAATGTTGCTAGAAATGATGCAAGTTCTCTTTGACTGAAAAATTTCTTGATATGTCTTCTGGAGAATAAAATAATGTTATGATTCAAAAACATAAGGAGGTAAAACATGAGAAGTAAATCATTAGATCAGAATACAAAATATGACAAATTCTCATCCTCCTTGCCAGTAATCCATTGATAAAGAGATCACATAACAATAAAAAAATAAATGATACAACTTGAAAAGCTTTACAACCAATCAACTTATTTCAAATTGAACCAATAAACTATTTTCCCAATATTGCAGCAATATTTGAACTTAGCATTAGCAATGTATAGACAACATTTGCAATTGCATACGCCAAAACTGAACTACAAATAAAGAGCATAATTTGGCCAAAAATTGGCTAGCACCGCTTCACATGGATTATTCTTTATATCACCTTGAGGTCCCCATAATTGGACTTGCAGCATTGGGATATTAATAATGATTACTAATAACAAGCTTAATGTTAATACTTGTGGAGATTTATTTATCAAGCTAAATATTTAATGGAAGGTGATAAAGATTCTATGGTTGGAATAGGCTTATTACAAAGGCAAGGCACATTAAGCCCTCCAAGTTCAATGGTTACTAATGCACGTTATTCATCTTAGAAGTAAATACAAAGGCATGACTGATAAGTGTAATTGATATGACCATGTTGTTGAATCCTTTCCTCCTTTATCCATCACTTGTTGCATCTATGTGCTAATCCTATTGCTGAGTTGAAAAAGATTTCATGTCGGAAGATCATTGACATTGTCCATGTTTTGCTACCCTATGACATCTATAGCATACTCAATTATGGTGATTTTTTCATGTGTTTGCTAGAGAGCATGTTTATCACCCTAGAACTAGTTTTCTATATAGCCTACATGCTAAAATAAAAAGCAGTTGAATTTCCAGTTAAATCTATTCACACATAGTGCAAGTGCAAGTGCACTTCTCAACTTGAATGGAGAACTCCAAACAAACAATGGCAATCTTCAAGTCAGGATGCTATGTATGTGAGGAGCAATGACAATTAATGGTGAAACCCTGTATACAATGGAGATTAGTCATCCACATTAAAGATCAAAAACTATACGTGGGGCATAAGTTAGTTTTGGTTGTTATAAGTTTAGGTTCTTCACATAGGAAGAAATCTTGATCTTACGAAAATCGGATAGCGCAAATTTGATGCCTATCACTCGGAATAACTCAATTTTGATGTCTAGCATGCAATTTTAGTTTTTATGGCTCAATTTTGGCCCTTACCATCCTAAAGTGATTGAATTTATGAAATCTCGAGCTTAAAAATTTTAGATAGTTGAAATTTGATGCTAATGAATCAAGCTAGCTCAAACTTGATGCCTAACATGTGATTTTGGTCCTAATCACTCGACAGAGTTCATTGAGTGTCAAACTTGATCAATCTCAAGTTTACGACACTCAAATCACTTGATTTCGGTCTGACTTATTGATGGATTTTTCCCTACAATCGAGATGGCTCAAATTTCATTTCTATCACTCGAGGTAACTTGAATTTGATTCCTATACATGAGAAAGCTCAATGTTTGTTCGTCATCACTCAACATGATTCATCAAGTGATAAAAATCAAGTGCATTCATATTGCTTGATTTTCACCTTATTGGTGAAATCGGCCCCTATCAAGTAAGATAGCTTGAATTTGATGTTTGTTAATTGAGATGGCTCAAATGTGGCCCATATTAGTTGAAATTGTCCTTTTTTTTTTACTCAAGCTAGTTGGAATTTGATTCATAACATGCAAGTTTGGTCCTTATCATTCAGACCAATCTCATATTTAGAACATGCAAGTTTGGTCCTTATCATTCAGATCAATCTCATATTCATAGAATTGGCCCCTATCACTTGAGGTAATTCAAATTGATGCCTATCAGTCTAGATAACTTAAACTTCATGTCTATCACTCAAGATAACTTGAATTTTATGCCAAACATGAGAAGTATGAATATGAGATTTCCCGTACACTCGAAACGGCTTAAATTTCATTTCTATCACTCGAGGTATCTCGAATTTGATTCCTAAGAAAGCTCAATGTTTGGTCCTCATCACTAAATATGATTCATCAAGTGATCAAAATCAAACCAATATTGAGTCAAGTGCATTCAAATTGCTTGATTTTTAGCCCTTATTGATGGAACCAATCCCTATCAAATAAGATAGCTTAAATGTAATGTTTGTTAATTAAAATGGCTCGAATATGGCCCGTAATAGTTGAGATTTGTCCATTGAGCAGTCAAACGGAGGAATCTTGAGTTGAGGATAGTAGATACCTAACCTTTCATTTTTTTTACTCAAGCTAGTTGGAATTTGATTCATAACATGGAAGTTTGGTCCTTATCATTCATATCAATCTCATATTCATAGAATGGGCCCCTATCACTTGAGGTAATTTCAAATGGATGCCTATCAGTCTAGATAACTCAAACTTCATGTCTATCACTCAAGATAACTTGAATTTTATGCCAAACATGTGAAGTATCAAATTTGGTCCTCGTCAATAGTCATGACTGCCCAAAATTAGTGCATTCAGATTCCTCAAGTTTGATTCCTTATCAATGAAATTGGACCCTACCACATGAGATTTTAATGTCTATAACTTCAAGTATCTCAAATTTGGCCCTTATAACTTGAGATTGCCAATTGAGTGATCAAATCCAAGGAATCTTTACTTTAGCACATTTAAACAACTCGAGCTCAATCCTTTTTTTATGGAACTCACCCTATTGAATTTGATGTCTATAATTTGAGATAGCTCAATTTGCCTCTTGTCAGTTAAGATTGCCCATTGAGTGCTTAAATTAGAGGAATCTTGAGTCCAGGAATAAAGCACCGTAAAGCAAAACCTATTTCAAGACATCCAGTTGGTACCTACCACCATCTCACTAGACAAAACTACGCAAGTTAACACACTTAGGAAGACTATAGGTGTCATCAATGCTGAATGTCAGTTGTTATCCATGTACAAAATAGCTGAAATTTCGATAGAATTTAGTGCAGTATGCAGATCACATCAATCAATCACCATAGCCACTCCTCACTGTCGAAAATTAGTGGGTTTGTGAGCGGAAGCTTGAGCGAGTGGGCAGTAGGATCGGAAGCGCACGGTTAGTAGTGGAATGTTCACAATGAAGGAATAAAGAATGTGCAATGGAGCAACAATTGAGTGGAGACAAAATGTACTCCGATTAATATCCACAAGGAGTACAATCGCATGAAGTGAAAACTTCAGTTGGCTACAAAATGAGAACTCTGATCGATTTGTGTTATAACACATGCAATGGAACTATCTGAATTAATTGACAGAAACAATTATCAAATGTTTTATATATCAGATTATCAGAATCCATGAAAAAAATTTCTAATCAAGATACTTATCTTTGTTGGATTTATCTCCTCTACTCTCCTAAATCCTATGTTAATCTGCCTCCATTCTGCATTTTTACTCGTGTTGTCGCACAGTCTGCATATTTGAACTGTTTGTCGCTGCAGTCTGCATAAATACAAGTAAATTTTCACAGGCAAAAAATGCGACATTGTGTTTTTACACGTAATTTATGACAGGCAAAAAATGCGACACTGCCCTACAAATGCCAAAGGTGCCCTTATAGAAAGACGAAGGTACCTTGCAAATCCTTTTTTAAGGCATTGGACGGAGTGTCGCGATTTTCGCATTTTCACCAACGTGGATTTTAGCGAAGCCCGACGTCACGGCCTTCTCACGCTTGTTCCATGCACTGTGCAATCAGATTTGACAACGACAGCAGCCACCCACGATCTCCCATGGACAGCACAACCACTTTTGTACCTTCTTCATCTGCACACCTGTAAAACTTATGTATATATTAAATACCATCTCAGTATTCAGCAACAACAGAAGATTGAACAAGGCATGACTTGTAATTCAAAGACAGACATTGTAGATGCCTTCGCACATTGATTCTTTCTTTCAGATGGTTCATCACCTTTACAGATTGTGATTAGCTTTGTGAAGCACGTGGTTACGTCTGCTATTGTTTTATGATCACCTGCATTATTGACTTGTATATTTCGTTATACTTAATCTGATTACAGCTCTGTACAAGTGGGCAGAGGTCAATACCAACACATATGTATTGTCATATTCATGACCATTTCTAGTTCAAACAACAATGATAACCCAAATTAAACCACATTGAGGAGTAGACATCAATAGGAGGCTCACCAGCCACGCAAGTGACTTGTACGTAACAAGGGGGTGTCTATCCTATATATGAAGAGATCAAAGAGGAACATGGTGTATAGGCCTATGGCAATCCTTGAGTCTGACGGTTTGTAGCATCGAAGAGAGAAAAAAATGCTGTTACTTCGAAATCAAGAACGTCAACGGTCTGCACACCATATGTCTCTTTGGTCTCTCCATTTTTAGGCAAGACACCCAATCAGCACAGACAACTCGATCGAGGAGCCAGGTAGCCCCCCTTGCATCCTCAATGGATTCGTGTGTTCACCAATATTGTTAGGTGTTATGGTTTGTGATTGATTGGAGATGGAAAAATGATTTATATGTTGGTATTGCCCTCGTAACTTTGACTCAATACCTATAAAAGGTCAGACTATACTACGGGAACTGCGCATGCACACACACACACACATGAATAAATTAAGATCTTTCAAAGTAGGGTATCATGAACTGGTAAACATGAAACATATACGAACGACATCACACACACACACACACACACACACACACACACACACCCTAAACTCTAAAACCTAACACATGAGGAGAAAAAAAAAAAAAGGTCATAGTAGAGTGCTAACCTAAACTCCCAAACCGAACGGTTATATCCTACTCTAGAATGTCACCACATGCTCCCTCCCTACGACATTTGGGCTTTCTTGTGGAACTAATCGTCCAACAAGAAACAATTGAACCACGTCTTTAATGGAAGAAAACAAGGGCTACACACCTTCCTAGAATTGGGAATGTTGGTTACCTTTAATTCTTTCATGATCTCTCTCTCTCTCTCTCTCTCTCTCTCTCTCTCTCTCTCTCTCTCTCTCTCTCTCTCTCTCTCTCTCTCTCTCTCTCTCTCTCTCTCTCTCTCTCTCTCTCTCTCTCTCTCTCTCTCTCTCTCTCTCTCTCCAAAACGTGCATCTACAACAAAAGATGAGAGATAAATATTTATGTAAAAGTTTATGAGCGGAGGTATATAATCTAGCATCTATGAGCTGGTAACAATCTAGCATATAATATGTTTATGATCTAAATATATATATATATGAGCAGAGGTCAAAATCGACCTCGGAATAACAGATGGTATACTGAATTAAACAGAAACACATATTCCAAGGTCTGTTCCGACCTCCACTGATTTCCACCCCACTTATCAATAGATTCATCAACAAAAAGTACAGATTTCTTTCTAGGATGTGTAGATCTGTTTTCATTGATTCTAATAAAAATAAAATTGAATGTAGTCTTACACTACAGAACGTGCATCTACAACAAAATATGGGAGATAAATATTTATGTAAAAGTTTATGAGCAGAGGTATATAACCAGCCTCAAATCCAATTATTAATTAGCATCTTGAAAACTTTACAAAACCCAAAAAATGGAAGGCTCGAGTTTTTCAGAAGATCAAAAAATCTAGTATCAAATTTTTCCAACCCAATGTCAAGCCTAACAAATAGAGATTTTTCGACCCTAGATCGGATAGGATCGAGGCAGAATTATTCGGGCGTCTTTGACCCTAGATCGGGACGAATCGGGTCTGATTTTTTTGACCCTGACTATATTTTCGACCCAATGTAAATTGATCATTTGTATAAGTGATGAAATCCATATTGATGCGTCCCAAAAAGGCTCTCTCATGAATACCATTATAGTAAGTAGAGGCTCCGCAAGGTTCATCCACTGAGTGACCATGCTTGTGCTAGGAAGAATCATAATGTCCGTTGCAGATGGGACATCACGATGGATAGTATAGCGCGGAGATTGGAAAGTATCGGTAGAAGACATGATGATCAGAAAGGAATGATAACTGCGTGAGAGTGTATCAGAAGGCAATGCAGGAAATTTGGAAGGCTTTGGTCGCAAGAAAAATTCGCAAGAGCTTCGCTAGCACAAGTGAGGAATGAATCGAATTCAACCAACTTATAGGTGAATTTGGTGGGTCCATTACACTGAATAGTAGAAATTTGCAAGCATGTACAGTATTGTAAAAATAGGCTATAAAAATCTCGACGAAGGTTTCTAGGGATCTGAACCTATCAGGCGAATGTTTTTCAGGGCTGACAAAGGATGAACCTTCGCCCAGGAGGGTCCTTCACCCAAGTACTGTCATAAATACTTTTTCCCACAATCTGAACCCATGGACAACCTAATTTTGACATTTTAAGATCATCTAGCAGGTCGACGAAGGTTCATAATGACGTTATGATGCTCGACGGAGGCTCCCAAAATGGCATATCACTGAACATTCGCCTGACTCAAAAATTGCATTTTCTCTTGTCAGAGACCTTCGCCCACCTCAATTTAGATAAATCAAGGGTGGATGTACAGTCTGAGAGCTCAACAAAGGTTTTTGATACTATATTGGCCAAATCGACCCAAAATAGTGGTTTTCTAAGTCATTTTCCATCAAAATACTATGCTTCCGTTTTCTTATGCTGATGACTTCCTGACTTTTGCTCATCAATCTTTCCTTATTATTATTTTTTTCAACTGTCCTTTTCTAAAAAAAGTCAGCAAATTAAATACTGAAAACAAAAAATTGAAAACAAATAAAATGAAAAAATATATTGAGATCAGGCTTGCTGAACTGGCGGAGCAGACTGTCGAAACTTGCGTAATCGACTGCCATTTACCGGAGTATCAAATCGTTTTCCATCCAAGTGCTCAAGAATTACTGCGCCATAGTTCAAGATTTCCTTCACTTTATACGGGCCTTCCCCAGTAAACTTCAACTTACCCTTGATCAGCTTGGTTTTGTACATCAATGCAAGATCTCCTGCTTCCAAATCTTTCTTGTGCAATCGCCGATCGTGCCATGCCTTGCGGCGGGCTTTCTCTGCTGCTAAGGCATGAACTGTCATCAATCGGGTTTCACATAATTTGTGCAACGCATCGTGACAAAGTTGTAAAGACTGATCATCATTTAATCATTCTGTTGCTGCTATGCGTAAAGATGGGATTAAAAATTCAATTGGTATAACAACATCTTGACCATAAACCAGTTGAAAAGGTGTTTGATTTGTACTATTTTTGTGAGCAGTTCTGAATGCCCATAATGCTGCATACAGTTTATGTTTCCAATCAGACCGACTCGCTTCAACTGTCTTTGTCATAATGGTGCAAAGAATCTTATTGGAAGATTCAGCTTAGCCATTCCCTCTGAGATAATAGGGAGTATTAAATCTGTGTTATACAAAAAAATCTTCCAGTAAACACTTTATTGTTTGATTAACAAAGTGTGTACCCCGATCACTGACAATTTTGATCGGACATCCAAATCTGGTTATAATATTTTCATATAGAAACTTGGCCGTAGATTTCGCATCAGCTACTTTGACAGCTTTGGCTTCAACACACTTGGTCATATAATCGGTTGCGACGATAATGTATCGAGCCTGAGATCCTTGAGCAGCGGGATGAATAGGACCAACATAATCCAGTCTCCATTTTTCAAACGGTGCTTGCGATAAAATCGGATGTAGGGGTTCATAATTTTGTCAAGTAGGCTGTCGTGCTCATTGGCAGACATCACATCATGTGAAAACATGATTAGATCTAGTACTTCATGCGGTAAAACACATCTTTGTAAAATATTATCTGATCCACGATGATACAATTGTCCTGCAATTAATTGATAAGGTTGAGCCTTATGAATCAATTGTCTTTTCTGTACTTTTGTCAAAGAGTCATTCGGTTGTCCTAGCATCAGGTACTCAACAATATCTGTCGCCCACTCAGGTATTGCTTCAACATAGAACAACGCAGCATCTGGCAGTTCATCATCCACTTCAGTATTAACTAGTGCGGATTCAATTCATGAAACGTGATCGGCTAGATAATGTTGCTTCTCCTTTTTGACCACAATTAGTTAGTCCCTTTTTATAGTAGAGAGGAGGACCCTGGCCTCTGAATCCTATTGGTCCAGTCTTGCCTCTCTTTTTATTCAAATTTAAAAAAGTGTGAGAACCATCAAAATTGGAGGGAAACCCAACTTTATTCACTAACTTGACATTTAAGCCCTGCGACATTAAAAGTCCCACAAAAAGGCCTAAAGTCCTTTTATTAACATTCTAATTAATCAAATAACTATGTGATCATTGGGTTGGACTTACACATGCAGGGTGCCAAATCTCTCTCACTTATTAACTAGGGTTAGGGTATCACCAAAACAGTTCGGCGCCACAGTGTCTGAAGGGTTTGAAGAGGAGGATATTTTTGAAGAAGAAGAGACCGTGGCACCTATACCACGCCAACCGAGGACGGTACCATCAGGTCCTCCTGCTGCTGTCGCCGCCACGACCATCGATTCTGATGATGCTCTAGGACTGGTTTCAAGCCTTGGGCAACTAATCTAGTCTATGCTGGATAAGAAGAAGAAAATGGAACAGAGAATCTCTGATCTGGGGTCCGAAAACACTCTAATCAGCCAAAAAATTGTCCAACTGGATCGAGAGTTGAAGATAGCCAAACAACATGAAGATAAGACTGAAAGCGAAAAAAAGTTGGCCCAGCAACAAGCTGATCGCTTGGAAAATTACATCAGCTCCCTGCAAAACGCCCTGACAATCGCACAAGATCAGGTAGATCAGGTAGTGCAAGATGCCAAGCAACAGGTGCAGCTGCTACAGGGGCAATTACAAATGGCTGAACAAGATCGCATGCGGCTTCAAGGTGAATTGGATGCGACCACCCTTGAGCGTGATGCCTATTTGCAAACGCAAATACCTGATCATCCGGTCACACCGACGGAGATTGAGTATTTATTCATAAAAGTGGAGACATACAAAGTGGCCCTTCAAGGATTCCAAGGCCGCTTTGATAGGTTCAAAGGAGCAGCTTCAACCAAGTTGGCCAAGGCAAAAGAGACGATCACCGCCTATGAAAAAGCAACCGCTCAAGTGTTGGAAGCTGGACCACAAATCCTCGTCTCGGTCATGCCGCAATTCTCCCCCCCCCCCCGCGCCAAGAAGCTGTACCAATAGATGCAGGGATTGATTCGAGCATGGACCAGGGGGGAGCTCCAGATATAGCAGATCAACCGCCAACCATACCGGCAGTACAAGCAGGTCCATCCTCATCAAGAACAAAACCTCTATTCAGAAGGCCCATCAGCGTCGAGGACCAGGTCCAGACCTTCTTAAAGCAACATCCGCATGAGTCCTCGCCTGGTGGATGGGTTATGAAACTTAAGACCTCCAAAATCGAGGCCGACAAAGAGTTGGACAAAATACCTGCATTGGGAGGGCAGCCGACATGGAGAATCACGATTTTTGAAAAAACTTTGGAATCGATTAGGAGTTATGTCGCCAGCCCTCGCCAGTTGCGGATAGATCCCTATTACGTGCCAATGCCGCGAAGAAATAAATAGAAAGATTTGGGGTTGGCTATGGACAAAATCACCATCCGTACGTCCAATTGGCCAATCATCCATCAGCCTTACAATTGGACCATTTCAGTGGACTTCCACCATGCTTTACAAGCATATCAGAGAGAGTATGTCCACTCTCCAGATCCAACGGTACGACAATCGGCAATGTTTGCTAAAGATCTAACTCTGTTGGCATTAGTGGCAACCAAATGGGACGATTGCCTCCCTCCTCTGGCATTCAATCCAAATAAGCCGATGGCCTCGGACCAAATCAAAGATTAGTTGTCGGTTGCTCGTCTCTACTTTCGTACGGCTATGATGGGAGGCTCTTGGGAATCCCGCTTCACCTCATGGACAACCTCCAAGTGGATTGCCGGAGCCCACCGTTGTTTTCTGTCCCACAATTTGGATTTCAATATTGCATGCCTCGACTTTATGGAGAAGGTGCAGTATCATTTAATCAAAATTCGGTGCAAAGCCAATAAAATTCCCCAATAACTACATATTGCAAATGTCATGGGACCGCCACCAGTTTTGGTGGGAGATACTGTTGGAGGGTTTGCGGATCCCAAGACAACCCTAACCCTAGTTAATCAGTGAGAAGGATTTGGCACCCTACATGTGTAAGTCCAACCCAATGATCACATAGTTATTTGTTTGATCAGTTAAAAGTTAAAAAAAGAACTTTAGGCCTTTTTGCGAGACTTTTAATGCCGTAGGGCCTAAATGTCAAGTTAGTGAATAAAGTTGGGTTTCCCTCCAATTTTGATGGTTCCCACACTTTTTTAAGTTTGAATAAGAAGAGAGGCAAGACTGGACCAATAGGATTCAGAGGCCAGGGTCCTCCTCTCTACTATAAAAAGGGACCAACTCGAGTTGCTCTTGATGTTCATTGCCTCATTTCAATAAAGCAGACTGGTTCTCTTTAGAAATGGAATGATGAATGTCCTTGCTCTTCCTCTCTTTTCCTCCATTTCTCATGCTTTCTTTGGATTTTGCTAATTGCTGGATTTGATCATTATTGGAATTGCTATTTTTTATGCTTTCTGTGAGAGAGAAAGGGAGAGAAAGAAAGAGTAAGTTTCTATCATTGTTGTGGATTTAGAGTTAATGGAAGTAGGGTTAATGGATGTAGTGTTAATGCTTAGTGTTAATGGATGTTAGTGTTAGATCCTTCATTCATGTTGAAATCTGAACTATACTATCGCTCTCATGGGAACGAACCTACCCGTGACAACTAACTTCATCTCCTTGATGCTAGATTGATTAGATCTTGGGTTGAGGATAGGCAAGGAAAGAAACCCACTACATGCATGCATATTAGTGCAAAAAAAAGATGACAATAATGATGATGCTGGAGCTCCTAAGCAAAGCTGATCCATCAACCAACGAGGTGCAGGTTTTGGCATGCCATATCAAGGTTCCACAGTTGGCTCTCTCCTCAAACCTGCCGTGGACGACTCCACTTATACCCAGTTGCCCCACCCGCCTTCTTGTTTTTCTGAACCATTTTCATCCTACCAACCTTCAGCACTTCCATTCGCTTGTTCAACCACATCCACTTCTAACACCATACCCCCTACATCGTCTCTTAAAATTGATGACCATTTTCTAAAACAATTCATTTCACCAACAGCTCAGTATAATCTCATAACTAACCCACTACCCTCCACTCGTAAACTGTTTTTGCTTCCATTACCACCTAATTTTAATTTTTTAGATCAAGGTCCACTTGATGAGATTGTGCAGTCTACTATGGGACTTTCTTCATCCTCTCCAGAAGAAAAGAGCGATATCTTCACTGGATCAAAGTCCTAGGGTTCAACACCAAGGATTCTTGATATGAAGAGTGCCATAACCTTGGACGACTATTTGGCAAGGCCCTCAAGAAATCTGTCCAAGAAATCCATAGAAAAGAAAAAAAAAGGTATGACGATCGAAAAGAATCTGGCGAATTCCAGAAGACATATAAGAAAGAAGAACGAGGGGGGGCAAAAAAAGTAACTACAGAAGAATATCCAAAGCTCAGCAGCCTCGTGAACGCCTTACGTCCACAACCCTCCTGGAGGATGATGCTGAATAATGATGAGCAGCTTTAGGAGTACCTAAGGGCACCAAGTTGGAAAAGGGTCGACCCCTACTATGCACCAATTAAGAGAAGAGATCCTTGGGAGAAAACAAAACCAGTCTCATGACATTGGAGTGCTACTGGGATAAGGGGCTACCACCCATAAAGTTGGATGTAAATCAACCTTTGCAATCAAAAGATGCACATCTAATGATGGCCAGACTTTATTTCCGAGCTGCATTTACTTCCAGTCAGTACGTGCAGATGATCGAGAAGTGGTATGAAAATAAGCTCATACTTGGAATAAGGCCATACCTAGGACCTATTTCGTTGGGCACAAAGACAAGATTCATCACATTTGAAGCCATCGGGAAGAAGGACGACTACGAGAAATCTCTTGATAGAAGAAAAACTGAAAAGAGCAAGCAAGAGACTCTCGGTTACACAGGGCTATTGTGATAAGCTGCTGCACCTTTGAATTTTTTTAAAGAAGAGCAACAACGAAGCCAATAAGTTATTGGTTTTACATAGGCAAACGTTGATCTATGCCTTTCCAAGAATCAAACGTCGAAGCTGAAGCAATGTAGTGGGACCTGCAACACCATAGGGGGAAGATAATGTTAGCTGATGCATGTCACGAGGTGTCGATGCAGAGCCTCTCCACTCAAAAGGGCTTCTAGTAGAGATGAAGTTGAGAGCTAAGTCTGAGAGCATGAGAATTATAGTGCTAGGCTAAAATATACAATGTGAGCCCCATGTTACGTCCCGAAAAATGGATAACCATGTGGGAGCTAGCAAATTAGATTATCTCAACTTAAGTTATGTTTTTTTAATAAGGAGGCCTCCTATTATCTAGTAAGAGGTGGAACTCAAATTATTATAGATTGTGATTCACTCTGTTGCAAGAGGTGGACTCTAAAATATTATGCAATTGAGTTCTACAGCTCGTGGGTATAGATAGGAGCCTCCTCTTCGAGTTCTAGAGCATGTAATCTGTACTAAAATGTTGTTGCTTTGTTAATTGAAAATCATTCTACATGTATTTCTTCCCATGCTCCATCTTCATACATTTTGTTTGGGTACTGATGTATGAATGTTCTTGTTGATGCTTTCTTCTCTTAAAGTTTGGTTTGGAATTAGTATCAGGTAGATGTGCAAGACTTGGAAATTGATCTATCATTCCACTGTTTTCTGATGTCTCCTAGTTTCTACTCTCTAAGAAGTTCTTCTTACAATTGTTGAGTGACAGTTGTAGGAAGCACCTTGTAGGATTTCCATTGCTTTAGTCTAAAATTTGTTGAGCTGATGTTGATTCTCTGATTTCAATAGGAGTAGATTTAGTTTAATTCCCTGTTCTTGCTTAGTTTAGTTTAGCAATAATTTGCAGTCTATAAGTAATAATGAATCAATTTGAAACAGAACTGTAGAACAGTGAAAAATTGAGTCCTGATAAGATCACTATCCAAGATGAGCTACCATTGTCAAATAAGATTCTGAATTAGGTCATTGTTGTGCCACTGACAGGCGGGTACAACACTCTTATACTACAAAATTAGAATCTGAGACTGAACTGTAGCTAAACTGATTTGTAGTCTCGTGAATCCCTGCCATGCTGACCCTCTGTCAAACAGAATGAGAATTATCACTGAGTAGATTTAGACAGAGGACCAGTGTGTTAGTCATTGAGAATCAAAGCTAGTAGATTCCAGCGTTGCCAGTGTAGGAGCGAGTAAAAGAATCCACTGTTATTTGAGTAGAATCGATGCAAAGAGTGAGTAGATCCTGCTGCAAACGTTGAGTAGATGTGGCAGCAAACATTGAAGTAGAACGAGACCAATCAACAAACATGGACTTGAAGTTTGTTGTATGCTCAATATGAATTGGCTTTTGTATTATGTAGTGTTACCTTGACATTTTTTGGTATGTTTGATTGTGCATTCAGGAGATTGAAGTTCCTAGCTTGGGCAAATAATCCAATGGATTTTGTGCAAAAACATAGGGCAACACTTGAAAGTGAATATGTATCTGCACACTTACATGAATGGATTGAACTCATCTTTGGGTACTTTGCGTAACTTTCTTGTTCTTGCAATTGGATGAAGTTGATCAAACTTTTGGCAAGATAGATGCTCATAAAGGAAATGAATTTTTATTTATGAGCTAATGGTGGTCCAATTTGTTGGGAAGCCAAAATGTGACTTTCACGTTGTCCATTCTAATCTATTTTGCCCTAGAGCACTTATTCTGGTGCAACACAAAATCCTAAGTAGTTGTTTCATTTTTATATATCTCAAAATTTTCTTTTTATTTGGGAGTATATCACTACATTAGTTTATAGAGAAAAACTTAATTGTCACAAACTTTCTTTGCTGAGATGTTGGAGGTTTCTTTATCATCAATCACAATTATGACTTGTTGTTCTGAATGCAAGAAATCATCATATATCATGAAGTGAGTCTAATCAACATTGAATTACACTAATCATAAATAAGAGAGTTGTGTTTATCAGTTTCAAATGTAAACTTTATAATTGACATAGACTTTTTTGTGTTTATCATACAAATTAACAACTATGAAGTTTAATGTTTAGGCCTATTTAAATTTAGAAATCTCTTTTGGTAGATTTCAATCAAAAGCGTATATTGATGTATAATTTATTTTTTATAGGAATTGATTTACAATTTGTTCAAAAAAATTTCATTTCACAAGATATTAAAGGTTGCATTATCAGCTGTAGGATTAGCTTGTTCAAAACTGTCTACTATTACAATGCTCACCTAATTTTCATCCATCAAATTTTTCTCGCACAACTTATAAGGTAGCTATTTTAGAAACCACTTCAGATTGAGATTATCACCAATCACCAACTGGCTACAAACATAGCACCATCTTCCCGCACCTACTCAAAGATCCCTACTCAAAAATCAGATTTCATATTGCATGTAAAAATGTCATGATTTTTATGAGGTGCCATAACAAAAGAACTGCATGAATACAACTACTTCGCATCAAGGGTAATCGACCATCATGAACACGTTACTTGGTCGTCCGTCAACTTCCGACCATTTTAGATCGCAATAGGACTGCCCATCACCCAAATGTGAATAGGAATACTCAAGGTTTTCCAAAGACTCGAATGTTTCCAAAGGTTCGAATTTTTCAAACGACTCGATTTTTTTTGAAGACTCAAATTTTTTTGAAGGTTCAAATTTTTTGGAAGACTTGAATTTTTTTTAAGACTCGAATTTTTCAAAAGACTCGAATTTTTCGGAAGACTCGAATTTTTCGGAACTCGAACTTTTCGAAAGACAATTTTTTTTTTTGTAACGACTCAATTTTTTCAATGGATCGAATTTTTCCAAAGGATCATATTTTTCCAATAACTCAAATTTTTCCAATGGCTCTAATTTTGTCAATGAGCCAAATTTTGTCAATGACTCGAATTTTTCAAAAGAATCAAATTTTGTCAAAGATTCGATTTTTTTGAATGACTCAAATTTTTTGAACGACTCAAATTTTTTCGAACGATTCAAATTTTGAAAAGACTTGAATTTTTGGATCTACTCGAATTTCCGGAAAGACTCGAATTTTTCCCATAGATCAAATTTTTTCAAAGAATCGTATTTTTTCAATGACTCAAATTTTTTCGCTGACTCGAATTTTTCATTTATTCGAATTTTTTTAAAATATAGAATTTTGCAAATGACTCGATTTTTTCCAATAATTTGAAATTTTTGAATGACTTGAATTTTTTCAAAAGATCGTATTTTTTGTCGACTCGAATTTTTCTAATGACTCGAATTTTTTGGACCGACTCGAATTTTTGGAAAGACTCAAATTTTTTGTAAATGATCGAAATTTTCAAATGATTGAATTTTTCCAATGACTTGAATTTTTCTAATACCTGATTTTTTCCAAAGAATCAAATTTTTCAAATGACTCAAATTTTTTTTAAGACTCGAATTTCTCCAAAGGATTGAATTTTTGAAAAGTTTCGGACTTTTTCGACGACTCGAATTTTTTCAAAGACTCGAATTTTTTCAAAGATTGAATTTTTCCAAAGGATCAAACTGTCAACTCAAATTTTTTCGAAGGATGGAAGGATCCTTTGTACTATTAAGTCGAAGTTTTCAAAATTCTCGAATTTTTTCAAAGATTCAAATTTTTTCAAAGACTCGATTTTTTTTTTCCACAGACTTGAATTTTTTTGAAGACTCGAATTTTTCCAATGGCTTGAATTTTTTCAAGGACTCGAATTTTTTCAATGATTCGAGATCCAAATCATCGACCGCCACCTAGATCGACCTCCATTGTCCGTCAACGACGGGCACTCTTTACTAGTATATGTGTGTGTGTGTATATATACATATATATGGTTGAATGAAAGCATATGAACGAAAGCAGATCAGATCAATAACATTTAGCACAAAAAATGATATTGAACGAAAGCAAATTGGATACAAAAGATAGTTCTCCGTAGATCATAGAGCTTTGCACTATGCTATATGAGAAAACACTATAAGAGAAAAATACTGCTAGGTTTTGAGTTACAAATGAGATGAGAGTGCTGATTCACCAGCTTCAATGTACGAATTTAATGGCGCACTATGCAAGTGAGGTACTAATCATTAACAGCTGAGTGATAGCTGGATTGCACTACCAAGATGTTTCGAATATTTTCATAGTGGGGTATGACATGAGCTTCAAGAGTAGAAAATGACATCATCATATGACAACATCGAGAGTGGGGGAATGACATCCTCGTTGGTGGTGGGGGATGATATCACTTGTGGGGTCTCCTTTGATGGAGCTAGTTGGATCTTTTGACAAGCTACTTTGACCAATGTCAAGGTAGGAGATACATGTGGATTTAGAGAATCAGCTATGTTATTTTTCAACCCAGGAATATGTTGAGATGTATAGTTGAAATGCTCGAACTAGAGTGACCCGCGAATCAAGTGGGCATTTCCAATGGCTTCAATGTTTTTGCTTTGTAAGAATGAATTGAAATTCTTTAGGTCGCTTCGAAGAAAGAAGTGCTTTTGCAAGTTGAAGATGCGAAAATATGTAAACACTTTTTTTGCAGCAAGTATTTCTTTGTGGGGGGGTGAATACCTACTTTGCATAGGGGTGAAGGAGTCGGATGGAAACCTGCAGAGACAACCAAAGTACGGTCTGGTTGTTCTTCGCATAAGATACCTCTCCATGCATGGAGTCTGGCATCGGTGCATACAATTAACTGACCAGTAGTTGGCAGTTGCAAGGGTGGCAGATTTGAACAATTATGTTATATTAGCTTAATACATCATTGATGTTCGACTGTCCATTGGTGCTGCTTGCCTTGCTTAGTTAACAAATGGCGGAGTGGTTGGGTCAACATTGCAAGATTAGGAAAACTCTAGTTGATCCAGTTCAGACATCTAAATTTCTTTTGCAAATCAGATACTGACGAAAATTCATATCGGTGATCTTTCTGAGAAAGTCCTCCTACAATTTGATCTTATAAAAGTTTTTTCGGCCAGTCTATTTGAAAAGTGAGAATAAAATGATTTCTAGTCGAGAATTTTAGAGCCTGTATAGAACAATCCAACTATTATATCTCTTTATTATAGAGAGACAAAACAGGTGAGATTATCGGATATACATTTTTAGTGGAGCGATTTTTTAGATTCTATTGATATTAAAAGTTATTAGAGTTTTTCTGCTGTGACCGATAAAGAGATGAAGATGGTCCAGGAGCTGGTGAAGGAGACCTTCACCTCAGCTTGCAACCAAAGATGGGGAGAGGTAGGGCACCCCCCTTCCAGGGATCTAAAGTTGACTTTCCGGCTTTGAATAGATGTGTTTTTTCAGGAGAAAGAGAGAAAAATCAGTCAGCATGAAAGGAGAAACAAGAGGAAGCAAGAGCAAGAGCCACGAGCAAGAGGAAGCAAGACAAATGTAAGTCCTCTCATCTTCATCTTCTTCCTTCTCCTCCTCCTCCTCCTCCTCCTCCTCATCATCATCATCATCATCATCTTCTTCTTCTTCTTCTTCTTCTTCCTTCTCCTCTTCTTTTTCTTCTTCACATGTAACCTAAAACCTAAAATGTAATGCTAAATCTGAATGCGTAATACATAATTCGTAATGCCTAAAGCCTAGTGTAATGGGCCATAAAGGGCCATTACATAGTACATAGACACATGCACCCTATCACACACACACACACACACACACACACACACACACACACACACACACACACACACACACACACACACACATCCCTAATGGTAATGCCTAAAGCCTAATGCCTAAAACCTAATGCCTGAAATACAATCGTAACGCCTAAAATCTAATGCCTAAGTCCTAAAGCCTAATGCCTAAAATCTAATGTCTAAAGCCTAAAACCTAATACCCTAATTACTACTTGTTGAATTCCAATTACTTCAAATTTTTAGATGATGTTACCACAACGTTATTTTGTCTCTTTTGTTAAAATCCTTATTGAATTAAAAGCCTAATTGAGCATGATTTAATCGAGTCTAACAATCTAATCATTCATAAACTAATCTATTTAATAGCATAATTGTTCACAGCCTAATCAAGCCGAACCGTTAGCAAGAGAATGGGCGATACAATGTGAGGGAGGGGTGAGAACCCTAGAGCTAAATGGCATGGTGTCAAACCTATCGCCCGGACCACCTAACAACTACCATGTTGAAATGGGCCATTTTGAATAGTTCTAGTCAAAAAAGGTAGGCTTCACATTTCATAACTACTATATGAAATGATATCGTGTTGTACAATGAATTTGTGTGGGGGAGATAAGCCCCCATTACAATGAGGTTAAGAGGGGGTGAGAAATTATAAGAGGGGAATAGCACAGAAGAAAGGAGAATTGAGATGGAATGAAAAGATGTGTGTGCATGTGCACGCGTTGTGTGTGTGGGGGCCGAGGGATATGGTAAAACTTAATCCAAAAAATGGAAGAGGGTGAGAGAAAGGAGACTGGTCGGATTCGTGCTAGAGATGTCAAAGGTGGCCATAGGTTCGTGAGCTTGGCACGAACCTAGTGGACCAGGTGCAGCTCAACTTGGAGGTCATTTTTCTAAAAACGTCCTTTGTGCCGGATGGAACGCCATTAGGACACAAGAATGGACTACTTTTTGGCATTCCAAAGAAGTGGTCCGATATCATCGAACGAGCTCTGTTTTGCATGACATTTGTTTCGTCCAATGTTGCACGCTGAGACGAACCTACAGCAACAAAACGAGTTCCAAATGGTTCCATACTATATAGATAAACATGCATCCATGCCATAAACCCTAAAAGCAATATAGGAAACCTAGATCTGTCGGATCGAAAACTGGTCGGATCATTTGTGCTAGGGATGTCAGAACCTTAGACAGAAGGTGGCCACAAGTTCGTGGGCTTGGCACGAATCCACTGGACCAAGCCCAGGTGAACTTGGATGTCATTTTTTTGAAAACGTCCTTCATGTCAGGTGGAGCGCCATTAGGCACAAGAATGGACTACTCTTTGGCAATCCAAAGAAGTGGTCCGATATCGTCGAATGGGCTCTGTTTTGCATGTCATCCATCCAGTGCTACACGCCGAGACAAACCCGCAGCAACAAAATGAGTTCCAAACAGTTTCCTACAAACATGCATCCAAGCCATAAACCCTAAAAGCAATATAGGAAACCTAGGTCTGTCAGATCGAAAACTGATCGGATTCATGCTAGAGATGTCAAAACCTCGGACAGAAGGTGCCCACAGGTTCGTGGGCTTGGCACAAACCCACTGGACCAGCTGTAGCTCAACTTGGACGTTGTTTTTTTGAAAACATCCTTCGTGCCGAATGGAGCGCCATTAGGGCACAAAAATGGACTACTTTTTGGCATTCCCAAGAAGTGGTATGATATTGCCGAACGGGGTTTGTTTTGGATCCTATCTATTTTGTCCAATGCTACGCATCAAGACAAACTTGCAGCAACAAACCGGGCTCCAAACAATTTTGTACTCATAGAGAAACGTGTGTTCGAGCCATAAACCCTAAAAGCAATATAGGAAACCTAGGTCTGTCAGACTGGAACCTAGTCGGATTCATGCTAGAGATGTCAGAACCTCGGATGTAAGGTGGCCACAGGTTCGTGGCTTGGCACGAACCCACTGGACCAGTTGCAGCTCAATTCGGACGTCGTTTGCCTAAAAATGTCCTTCATGCCGAAAGGAGCACCATTTAGGGCACAACAAATGGACCACTTTTCAGCATTTCAAAGAAGTGGTCCAGTATCGCTGAACGAGCTCCGTCTTGCAAGCCGTCTGTTTCATCTAGTGCTGCATGCCGAGACAAATATGGGATTGAGAGTGTGTGTGTATGTCTGTGTAGATGGTGCAGGTTGTGGTAAACTATAGGATAATTGTGCGAGAGATAATGAAGCTATTCTATTTTGAAGATGATGTTTATCCATCAGTATTATCTGGGTGATAGACCAATTCACCCAATTTTTGTATTATCAGCAACTTTGCCAAAATTTTCTTCCTCAAAAGAGATTTTATTGATAAATGTAGATGAATTTGTTAGTAATATGAAGTTATATTTGAAGGATATGTCAATTGTGAGACTGAGTTGAATTACATGAGAGTGGAACTTTAGATGTCATGGTGAGGCATTTTCCATTTTTAATTGAGGTCTTGCTAAAGCTTGATATTGCATTGATTGTTTTGACTAGCAAAAACTTTGTTTTGTCAAATAATCTAAAATTTGTCTCACTAGTATAGTACTAATTTACATTTATTATAGTTCATCTCTTTTCTCCATTAATGAATATTTAACCTTGGATATTTATCTAGATACTAATATGTGTCCATATAAAAAAAATTCATTAGAAAGTGACTAGTCATATGCTCCTTTTGATATAGCATTTTGATATAGCAACGAGGCCTAAAAGTGATCCTTTTATATTGACTATTATTTTTTAAGGTGGGATACACAACATGCCTTTTAAGTTGTACTGCCATAAATGCTATAAAGTTTATAAAAAGAAGAGAATGATGACTCACGCCCCTTAGATATTACATCATCCATCTAGTGAGAGATGCTTGCAAGCACACTTATATCAATAGTTTAGTGATGATGTCAAACCATCCTAGACTAACATGGAATATGCGGGCACGTGCACAAAGCAATAAATATATTGAGTATGAAAATCAATGTTATATAAAGTTTATGATAACATCTAGTCCACGTAAATACTTCTCCTCTTGGGCAATCTGGATTGAGAAAAGTAAGAATTATAGCATGCAATTATTCCCATAAAACACCAGCATCAAAAGCCCATCCACACCATATAACATAACTTTCTATAAAGTATATGCAAAGGATTACAATACTTGCAAGTATTGGAATAGATTTGCTTGAATAGGTACTTCTTGGGAATTATAATGTCTTTTGAAAAAGTGTTTTGCTAGATCAAGCAAATATTCCAGATCACTCTTGCTCAAAGCCACGCACACTTTTTTCTTTCACATGAAACACAAAAAATAATGAAAATCACTTGCATCACTGGCACGTTGCTTTATGCATCACAAGAAACTTGAACCTTCTCAAGCTTTCAGTATATACTGTTTTGTCATTCTGAGCCAAAAGTTTAGCTGAACAGATCTTGTGGCTTTACAATACCAAATCACAAACAAGACCAACATTGACAATTACTCCTAGAAATAAAAATTCTCAATTGTGAGTCACCTGTAGCAGTGTTTCAATTAGAAATAGGAGCCGTTTCTGATCAGAGGAAGAAGCAGGTACATACAGTACTTTCAGAAACTTTTCTGCTGCTAAGATTGAGCTCTTTCATATGGAGGAGAGCCGCTAGCACAGTTAAGTTTACGACAGCTTTCGCGCAACCCTTCTAACAGTGTAGTCACTTTTAGTTTTACTTTTTTCATATGAAACTTCCATGAACTCTTTCTAGTTCCTGTTCTTATATCAGCTTTTTGTCGGTTTCTTGCAATCAGCTTGCTTGCAAGCTCGCGCCTTTTATTTGCATGTCTTACGTCTGGTGTAGGGTCTAGCCATTCGAATGAATACAAGCATCCTGATTTTTCATTACCTTCCTCAGCAGACGGGCAGACCTTTGTCTTCGATTCCATGTTGCAACGAAGTCGTAACACTTTCGGCCTTTAGGAACGGTGAAGGTTAAATTGACGCAAACTCTCCTTGAGCGCTGTAGATGAATCAAATTGTAAAACCATACAGTAGCATTTTCACTGCGAAAATAGATTATATATTTCAACTTTGCGAATGCAACATACACAAACCTGGGAGTTTCAAAAAACGATTGATGTGCTTTTCTTCGACGTGATGATATGATAAAGGATAGCTGCCATGGCTTACCTCAGCAATTAGCTGGCCAGAGCTTGAATGATTGAGCCACAAGGAAACTAAGTCAAGTTGAGCTTCATGAAATTTTTTTGTTCGCAAGGAAAGTTAGTACAGCTAACCGAATCGAAAGATCACGAGTTAAACCTTCTTGAGAAGCCGTATCCTCTCGATCAAAACCTTGCGAACAGCTGATTGACACCCTTTTCCTTCTGCAATATATACCTCAAACCATTAAACCCAAAATCATATCTACTGTTATAATGAGATTCAACACGCCAGCTCAAGCATTCCATCCATAGATGCACTTTTGAGTCGCAGCTGCCTGCATGCGCTTATAAGCTCTTCATTCACTATTGTTTAAGGATCAAATCAAGCGACCCACATACTCACTTGTCTGATATGCTACATGCTTCAATATGTATCTTGTTAGCTTTCAATTATCCTTTGGACAATTCGTGACATGTTTGTTAATTCCAGATTGCTCTTTGTAGATTGTTGAGCTGAAGACAACCAAACAGGCAGACACGCACTAGACTGAGGACCATCCTTCCTCAACAACACTACAGGATGAGCGTGCTTTTCAAAGCAAACGCAACAAAAACTGAAGAACAACGCAAGTGCCACACACTCAGTGCACCATTACTACGTGTTCATGAACGTTTAAACAGGGTAGCCTAAGGATAATGCAAAGCAAATAAATACGCTAATACCTGAATTTTGTGAGCAGCAGCGCATTCAGCTCCACATAACAATCCAGCAGCTGAAGCAGAAAGAAAGAAGATGCGAGCACATAAGGAGGAGAGAGAGCAAGCGGAGGAGAGTATAGCTACAGCAAGCGGGAGTAGTATCGCTGCAGGCGATGGATGAGAGCAAATTGAAGGCGTTGAGTTGGCTGCTTGGCTTCTCCAGCAAAATGTATACCATGACTTGAGGCAGTTGGCTAGGAGCCCTAATGTATTGGGGTAATAGAATGGGGACCTTTCCGTGGGTCATAGTGACCTTTTCACCTATGCTTGGACCTTTTCGCCTATGCCTGGCAATTTCATGTTGTGCTTTCCATTGGGTCACTGCACTCAGTGTCCCACAGTATGCTTCCACGGGGTCACTTTGGCAATGTCACTGCTCTCAGTGGGTCCCTGGCAATTTCACAACGTGCTTTCCACTAAGTCGTTGTTTGGAGTGACCTTTTTTTCACCGATCCTAACCATGAAATTGACCTAGTTCACTTATATGGCCATTAGGTCGAGTCATAATTGAACGTCGTTGAATTTGATGTAAAGAAAATCTTTATGACAAAGATTCTACTTTACGGTTGAAATTTTATTAATGCCCAAACTATTTGACTTACTATAAGCTCTAATATAACTCTCCAACTTGTTTATAGATTTTTATGGGCCATAAAATGATTTTTTTGGAAATTTTCATGGACTTAAATGTTTATATTTTGTCGACATGTCAATTTTATGTGGTTTGCATTTGTTTTACAATCTCAAGAATCATCGAATATGTGGAATAAGATGAGCCCATTTTGCACCATGACTGACTTCTCAAACATGGTGCAGCCAAAGTCAGTCATCGGTACCACCATCTTTCCAAGATGATGGTATGTATAGCTTCCAACCCTTAGATGTGTGGGAGCCCACCATTGTCATTGCAATGGTGATGTGTAATATGTTGATCTTATGGAATCTATGTGGTGTGGAATATGCTGATCTTGTGGAATATCTGTGCAACTCCTTCAATTAGTGATGGATGCCATTCTTTGCATAGCTTAATGCACTCAAACAATGGGAAATAAGCCCCTACCGATCATTTAGTTTAGTGTATAGTCTTCATTTTAGTACAAAAGAATTTAAGACAAACAAACAAGAAAATTTACAAGTATATCAATGTATGGTCAAATCTATGTGGTATGGACTACAATGATATTGTGGAATCTATGTGCAACTCCTTCAATTAGTGATGAATGCCATTCTTTCCATAGCTTAATGCACTTCAACAATGGAAGAAAAAGCCCCTACCGATCATTTAGTTTAGTGTATAGTCTTCATTTTAGTAAAAAAAAATTAAGACAAACAATGTATGGCCAAATGACTTTGAGTGCATAAGTTCTGTCAAACACTTTTTGGGTTTGTGAGAACAAAGATTGACATCACCTTACCTTCCATTCGAGATGTGCCTCAAATGCATAAAGATGTGGTTCAACAAAGTATACAGGTAATTAGATGATTACGCTTAGTTATATATTTCATAAAATTAGATGTAAATAAATAATAATGCATATATTTCTAACACTTCTTTTAAATGTAGGCATAATACGATTGCTCTTTTTCATAAAAAAAAAATTAAATCGTTCTTGTCAAAACATTTTTGAAGATGAAAATTTAGCATAGCATCAAGTATTGTATTAAATGCCAAACCAAGTGGAGTTGAGCCAATTAAGCCAATGTACTCAACCACATGTGGTTGAATGAAGAGCAATCGAGAAAAAAGGACTAATGACGAGAAATTTTAAATATAACATTTTGAAGTTTGTTTATTTCAAATACTATTACGTGTAGTTGTGGATGATACACAATTACAAAATTATTTTGTGGAGTATAAAAACTGAATAAATTTGTTTTGATTTAATGTTGCATGGGAGAAGAAGATTAGCCAAAAAAATAAAAAAGTGCGAGCCAAGCAAATAAATTTAGTTCATACAAGAAGAGCTAGTTACATGGGAATAGAAAATCGATCAATTGGTATGTAAAAGTTTATATTTCTGATAAATGTTTATGTAGATTTCTAGAATTCAAAAATTATTATCTATTATTATACTTTGCGATACATTTAATTTATTGTGTTGGCATGCCTTTGTAGATACAAGAAGGAAATCCTAGTCCTACTTTTATGCAAATTTTTAGAGACGACCAAACATGATAAGAGTATGGAGAGCATAAGAAAGGAGAGATAAGTCTTTTTTTATGTAGATATACTTCAGGTATTCATGTAAACCGTATATCAATAATATTTTTTTATATCAAAATGATGATAAAATATGTACATTTTTCTTTTTTGATTTAGTTTATTATATTTATAGTTAAATCACTACGTTATATTCATGAGACTTTTATCAAAGGTTTTATTATGATAATTTAGTATGCATGTTGTAGCATAAATATGAAAAAAAAAACAACCAAGAAACGAGTTCCAACACGATGACCAAAAAAAAGAGAAATGACATGGAAACCCATTTATCGATTTTTTTAATTTTTAAAAAAAATACTCATATTTAAAATGCTTCAAATAAAGATATTATAATGCTAAAAGAATATTGTATTTTGCAAGAAAATTAATCAAGCAACTAAATTTTGTTAATAGATTTATTAATAACTGCAAATTAGCTTATATGAAATAATAATACTATTCAAAATAAAAGCATTAGACACACAACCACTAAAATAACTAAAATAAAATCCTTTTCTTATTTAAAACAAAAGTTTTTAGACTTTTTTTATTTTGAAAGTTTTTTAAATTACAATTCTTGCATCAAGAAAAATATTTTTTAAATTATGACAAAATTTTAATCAGTATAAGATTCTTTACTTATATTTAAACATTGAATGATTGCAAACGAAATTATTTCCAAAACCTTATTATATAAACACAACAAAAAATTAAAATATTTAAAACTTGATAGTTCGTTACAATTTTAGTTTTGCCAATATTCAAATCATTAAAAAACTGCTAAATCTATCTTTTTAATACAAACAAACTTAACAAAATTAAATTAATAAAAAAGATTTCAATACACAATACTTCAAGAAATATAAACGTTATTGTTTCTTAAAATAGGAGAAAAACTATTACTCCCAAAAATCATCAAGGTCATTTACATCTTTCTCTTTTTCATGAGGAGCCACTGGAGTGTCAACTGACACCTCTTCCACAATTTCCTCGACAACTGTAACCACATTATAGTTTTGAACTAGGGCATCAGCAAACTCTCCTGTATCACCCACTTTTCCGCTAGCAGGAGGTTGGGGTTCTTTGGACAAGGGAATTACTGAGTCCTTGTTGTCTGAACTCTTTCCTACCTCAACCAGTTCATCTGGCAAAATCGAAAGAAATTTTATTCTCATTTTTACAGTATTTACTAAATTGGAATCTAAATCTACTACAGCAACATGTCTATCTTTCTAAACAGCACATGCGCTCGTAGTGCCGCTACCACTAAATAAGTCCAAAATCCAATCAGCTGGGTGAGAAAAAATATCAATTGAATGATTAATTAATTGTTGTGGCTTTTGGTAGGGACAAGCCACGTAACCCGTTTTTGGATTTTTAAGTTTTTTTTGTCACGGTTGGATATTGGAACAAGTTGTCAAAACTTGTCAATCCGAAGGTGTTGTAATGAAGCATCAAACGCTTGTCGTCCAAAGAATAATAACCAATGGTTATATATTCTATTTCATTGCAAAGTCGCGCTCCTCTCGAGTTTTTGACATTGGGCTTGTATCTGAAAAGAAACATTATAGTTAAAATAAATAAAAAATTTCAAATTGTTTAAGTTAATATTGTTGCTTATACTACATTCAAAATAAAACTTTGAATTATAATACGAATTAATAATTCACGAACTTAAAGACTGTACTGAAGCTGATTGCCAAGAGGAACGAAATGTTGTGATTTCAAGAAACCCTTGCATGAAACTATGGATTTTAGTGAATTTGAAAGCAGAATCATCATTTAATGATTCTTTCATCTGAAATCCATATAGTATATCGGCAATGCAGAGTGTGTAAGGCCTTTTCTTTAAGAAATTTTGAAATTTCTCTACAATCGCCCTCCTCAACTGTGTAAAATCATGGTTGATCATCGATATTTTTGGGAAGGTAGGTCTCTAGAAGATCCTCCTCCGCAATGATCTCACCCCATGCTAGTCTTTCCCTATCCTTTTTTTCTGTCTTCGCTTTCAAAATTTGTCCTTTGAATTGCTCAGGAAGGACTTTGTTTTTCTTATCTTCGGGGGACTGAAAAAAAAAAAAAATCTATGCTTAGCATAGGAAATAAAACATAGAAAGACAAAGAAGAAGTTATGCTTAGCATAGGAGATAAAACATAAAAAGATAAAGAAGAAGCTATGCTAAACGTAGGAGACAAAATAGAAGGAGATAAAGAAGAAGCTATGCTTAGCATAGGAGATAAAACATAAATAGATAAAGAAGAAGATATGCTTAGCATGGGTGAAGTAAATACCATGTATGTAACAAAATAAAAAATGAACTTAATGCCTCGTTTCGGCTGCTCAAATAATAGAGCCTTTGGCACTCATTGAAATCTTGACAGTTTAACTCTCTCACAAGGGCTTCTTGAACTTTCATAAACAATTTATGTCTGCATTTAAAAAAATGTAATTGTTAGAAATCCTTCTAAATCTTGAGAATCGTTTTATTAAAAAAAAAAAAACTTGAAAATAAATATTTAAATCATGAAAAATTACTTCTGAAATTCCTTTTTCATTTCTGCAAGGGAGAGTTGACCATCTGCAACTTTAAAAACAACACTTATTATTAGCTCTGACGAACTAATCCCTTGCATGTTCTTTTACTATGATATTCTCATTTCTGTAGGGAGTGGCTTCAGAGTTTGAGAATTTTTTGTTTCTTTCCTTTCAAAGCACCTTGAGCAGGTTGGCCTTTTATTTGAAAATTTTTCGACTTGTCAAAAATTTTATCAACAAGGGCCCATACCTAGAATCAAAAGAGATTTTGATTATTTAAAAGCAATTAAAAAAATATTAAAATAAATTTCAAAATTTGAATCTAATAGCATAAATTATGAATAGAGCATTCCAAGCCAAGCATTAAAAAAAAATTTCCTGGCCACTATGAAAAACAAGTTGAAAAAAATTGTCGTATTTTGTAAGGCTCTGTATAGGATTTTTTAAATCAAACAGCAAGTTTGTTTCTTGAGCACAAAGTGCCTTCAGCTCCAATTGATTCACATCTCCAATTTTTTAGACTCTCATATAGTCCTTATGAAAAAACCGAATTCTTTGTATTACGGTCATTTTCACGCAGTAGTCTTAATCAATATTATGATCACAGATGAGCAATTTTGTTTCTTCCACTGTTAGGCCAGCAAATGCAATGGCTCTAACAGTTCGGAAAGAGGGAATATGAGGATATTCTTGGGATAACTGTTTTCGGGCTTGTAAACTATGTATGCCCCCAAGAACAAAAAATGATAAGAATCTAAAATAGAAATATCAAAATTTGCAACATCTGTGCATTCTGAGAGGTTAATCAAAACAACAAAAGATATTACAATGGCTTGGGTATGATCTTTAAATTTTATTTTAAGATTATGTACATGTGTTTCATTAGGTTCTCTTACTTCCATTGGCCTATGTCTAGTTATTGGATCAACATAAGGCCTATCACATTGGTCTATATCCAAAATTAAAGTTGTTTCTCTAAATTTTTTTGTTTTTATGAATTTCATCTCTTGATTTAGCAATTTCAGAGGTGTCTTGAAGGGGGCGAATGGAAGCACCAGATAAAGACATAGCGGATTCAGATACATCTTTCTTGCTTTCAACTGAAGGAATGGACTTATGGCGATATGTAGCCATGGTCTTTGGGCGGGACTTGGGTCTCGTGGGTGAGGATTCAGAAATATTGTGTGATCTTTTTTTTTTTTTTGGTGAGGGGCAGCTACGGTGGCCTCAACATTTTCAACGGTGGGTTTTGTGACCTGAGCAGTGGTAGAAGCAGGCTTCCGAGGTCCCATAGATACATATTTAGCACTCCGTAATGAATATACCGAATCTTTCCTCTCCGCAATAGTAGCTAGCACCAATTTTAAGCATTGCTTCATGCTCTGAATACAAACAAAATATAGGTCTACAACATAATGAGCAAAGAAGTTTATATGAGCTATGCTCACCATAGGATTACTCAATTTTAATAAGAGATCTATTGCTTGCAAGGTGCTAGGAATTTTATAATTAGTTAAATATTATGCTAAGCATGAAATACATGTTAATAAACATGATTTATGATTACATACCAAAGTCACAAGAGCTTTATCAAAGTAAGTTTTGATAACATCATCTTGGCAGAGTCGAATCTTAATGATAGTCTCGTTCAAAATGAAAATAAAATGAGACTTATCCGTCTCTTTTACCAGGATGTTCACAAAACCTTCATCTTCATCCTCATCCTCATCCGGTTGATCAGCAAGCAATCTGCCTTGAATATGAAATTGTGAATCCCCCCTACCACGCTTCTCTACTAAATGAATAAAAAACTCAGAGAGCTTTGTGTTGTTAACTCCTCTGGTAAATTAGTACATGAATTTTTTCTTGTCTTTCAATGGGATATCTTGAGGTTTGCTCGATATTTTGAAAGAAATCCTCGACATTTTGAAAATTAGCAAAAAGATGACACAATCTGCAAAGAAGAAGGTTCCTGAGTAAATTTTCAAACATGACCTTAATAAAAATATTGAAAACTTAAAAAAGATAGGTAGTTTTAGACTAAAATCTCTAAAAATCACTAAAAAACATGTAATTTCTGTAAAATTTAATAATAAATTCATATGATTTACAAGTATCCGAGACCAAGGAGAAGCACATATTCTTGCAAAAATGTCTCATAATTTTCGCTTTTGAGAAGTTGAGGCTTGCAACAACTATAGAATACGAGACTTGACCTATGCTGAGCATAGGTCGCCTCTTCGATCCTCTTCTCACCTATGCTCAGCATAGGTGGTCTCTCGAGTAATCTCCAACCACCTATGCTCAGCATAGGATGTCTTTAGGCCCCTGAATCTCACCTACTCAACCCCTCTCAACTATTCTATTAAATATGTTCATTGTATTTTCAGTGGATGCTGCAAAATCCCTTCAAGTGCATAGAGATCAACAAAGAATTGAAAGACAAAAGTTGGCCAAGCACCGAAAAAAAATGTTTGGAATGTCCACAAAAGTATTTGGGCCTTGTTAGTGACAACATGGATCAGAAGAAAACAATGTTGTCTCATATTGTCAGAGTGCCTAAAAATTTAAACGAGGCAGATTTTATTCAGGTTCATCTCGTTGGAGCACTTGTGTTTAATGGCACTTTGGAGTCTGTTTTTTTTAATTATCCCAACATTTGAAACGATCCAAATTTGATGATTACCATTGTACATAAGATAATTTGCGAATTTGGTGAATAGCTCCCAGAAATACTTTAATTGCAACTTGACAACACTGCTAGGGAAAATAAAAACCAAACTGTTTTGGCATATTTGTCTATGCTAGTAGAGAAAAAAAAAATTCAAAAAAAAAAAAAATAGGATTTTTGTTGGTAGACCCACAATCAAATTGATCAAATGTTTCGTTGCTCTTCTAAGAGGTTGAGACGCAATAAGGCATTTTCTTTACTAGTGCTTCAATTGTCGAGAAATCGTATGTGCCAAAGCCAAACAGACACACATATGATTTTTGTGATTATGTTAAGGCGTCCAATGAAACAGAGCTATGTGTAGCTAATATTAATGATATTAGCTTTCAGCACTAGTTTGAAATCAAATGTAACAAATCAGGCAATATATTATTATGGGAAAATCTATTTTCAAATTCAATTTCATGGCTGCCTCTTGAAGGAGTTTAATTTTTGCTTAACATTCCATCGATTCAAATCAAGCTTGATGTGTTGTCTCCCTTGAAGTCCATGCTAGAAGAACAAAAGGCGCAAAGAGAACATCATGAGATTGATCCATTTGCCTCATTAAATTTTTTGAAATTAAGTATTCAAGTAGCTTATCATTTTTTTGATAAGTTTGATCAGCATTGGTGGATGGACTTTTTCAAGGAACAAAAAATCAGTTTGCTCAATCTTGAACATGCATCAACAATTGAAGAATTTCATTGGCCTCATAAATTAAAAACTTCAACTACAATTGTTGAACCTTCAAATCTTCCTCGAGATAATGATTTCTCGCAGCTTGTGCAAGGTGAGGAACGTGAAATTTATGTGGGCTCAAGGAAGAATAGGCGAAGTGTAAAAGCTGCAAAGATTTGAATGAATTCCAAATTGGAAGTCTTGTTGCACTTCTAGCTTCAGAAAACAATGAAGGACATCCATTTCGGATTGCCAAAGTACTTGGTTTCATTCAAAATAGCAATTAGACAAAAGTACTACATGTACATTGGTTGTTCATCACTTCAACGAATGCTTTTTTAAGAAGGTACAAACTCGAACTGTTGCAAGTAGATCGAAAGGGCAAGAGAAAGAGATTGCCAAAAAATCAACCAAGAGTCGACAATTTGAATTTACAAGATGTAGATGTTTTGGCATTTAATTTTGAGTTAACAATGACCAATCATCTACAAAAGTCAACTATATCTGTATTAAAAGAACGACTTGGATTAACTGGAAAACCATCATCCTCCACTCGTCATCAACAGAGAAAAGTTGATTTACAAGGTTTTTTGTCAACATTAGACATGAATTCTGAGGAAGATATGCCAGTTGACTCTGATGAAAAAGATGGGTCTTCCACTTCATCAGCTGAAAACGAGTGTTGAGAATATGTCAAGTTCTGAATTGAGAGGCGTCAGTGAAAATTCTATAGAAAATGTACTTTAAAAAAGAGAAAGTACAAATATAATTTAAGTCGTTTCGTATTTCAATGGGATTTCGAGTTTCAAAAATCATTTATTATTATTTCATTTGTAATTATGATGGTTTTATGAAGTTTACAACAAAAAACTTATAGTTTTTTATTCAAAATATGCATTTTTTGGTTTTTTTTTTTTAAATTAGAGATTTATTAAAATAATCCATAATTTTGGCCTAAAACTAGAACCATTAAAAAACACCAAAAAAGGTTACTCTTTTTTTAAGTCAAAGTCCCAAAACAAATGTCATCATGTTTTTTCAAAATAATGATATGAACGCCTCATCTGCTATGCTTAAAATTATTCGCAAAAATTTTCGTGGAAGAGTTAAAGTGAGAGGCATTGGAGCAAATACAAAAAATTGGCGTGTGCAACATGATAAATAATCGATAGGAGCTCTAATGATGAAAAACAAACAACTACAAATTTTTTTGTTTGGTATGGATCAACAAATGAGAAGTAAGTATGATTATTTTAAAGTTATATTGGTTCATCGCTCAAATTCATTGATTATTAGATTTGTAAGAAATTTGTTTTGATCAAACAATGTTCAAGTTTGATATTTATTTGTGGTTAAATATTATTACAAGAGAAAACATTGGAGACTTTTGAACCTACTTCTTCAACATTACCATTTTTTCCACTTTCTACAACTAATTTTCAAACACGGGAAGGTGAGTGGAGGTAATATTTGAAAGATGCATACTTTATGTTTATTACAAAATTTGTGAATGATATATTTTGCATGATTATAGTTTAAACAAAACCTATATAAAATAGGACAGATTTTATATATTTTTTAGATCAAAATAACCTAATGTATTTTAATGATTTCTGTCAAAAATTTACTAAAAAGTTTTATTTGAAATAATAATATTTTTTGATTCATTTTTTATCCTTTAAAAAATATATATTTTGTATACATATTAAGATTCATTACAAAATTTATGTATTTATTTTTTTTGTTCAAAAGAGACAATATTTGTTGTATTACACTTATAAATTTTAAATTAATTCAATTTTGTAACTTTAAATTGCTGAAATTTCATAATTCTAGCTTGGTTTTACCACTTGTAAATTTTTGTAATGTGGCCATGTTGTGGGATGTGTCAAAGTACAGCAAAAAGGACCAAGAATGGATCCAAATCAGATCCACGAGTGTGATTGGGTGTTAGATTAGATTGATCTACCAATCTACACAAGATTAGATAGCACTAGATCAAATCTACATCAACAAATCTAACAAGAACAATCAAATATGATCAAAACTTGTACTTGCTAGTTTCACAAGTGTGAAGACCTGTCAGAGTACGGACTACCAACAAATAATGAAGTACACTAAGCTTAGAAACCATTAGAAGCATAAAATCACAAGACAAATGGAGAGATTACTCAAGAAATGCACCAAAACCAGAGATTTAGCTTTCTTGTCAATTATGACCAAATGAGCCACCATATACGCACAAGAGCTGATGCTTACTCAGCTGATTTGGCACGTGTGAGAGTGCCTACTCATCAAATGATCCACCAATAATTATCAATATGGCACATGGACCAAGTTTCCTAACTTATAGCCACCTCCCTTGATTTTAGGCAATTTTCCTAATTTATAGGGACTTGCACAAATATCTACTACAAGTTGAATCTCATCTACTACTGATGTTTTCACACATGTGAGCAGTCCTTGGCACGTGTGAGATCACTCCTATCCATGTGAAATAGCTTTTCCTACCAATAAAATGATGCCAAGTGGCACATAGCTAGAAAACTAGATTTTGGCCATTTTAGCCGCTAGATCTCAAATGAAATGGTAGGTACAATTTATATGACTCATCTAAATGATAAATACATTTATTTCACACGTGGAAACAGTTAGAATTAAAGTTAAAATCACTATGTGACTGTAAGTGGGTCCTATCAGTGGATAAGGATCAGTTGGCCTCGCCAAGAAGCAAGTCGACGGGACACGCGTCCCGCCAACGGCAACCTGGGTCATGCATGGGTTGCCTGAGTGAATAACTATATGTACAGTGTAATTTCATTTTGAGAAATACAGTTGCTATGTGAGCTTGCTGAGGAGAGTGATTTTTCGTCTGTGTTACTGTGTAGCATGATCTGTGTTCCTATGCAAAGCAAATTCTAAGTTGGTATCAGAGTCGTACAGGGAGTGTACACAGTACAGTGTCGCCATTGAAGAGAGCTTCGGGAGAACTGTCTTCTGAGAGTTTGGGGTTTTACGGCGGGTTGAAGACGGAAAGAGAAGCATTGGTGCACGGTTTCTAATTTATAGAGGCTTGCTAAGCTCAGCAGAGGGATTATTAGCCTGTGCATAGCATCAGACAGGGAAAAATTTGGTGAAAAATTGACAATTTCGAAGCCAGCTGAAAATTGAAACCGGACTTGGGGTTACAGTTTTTATACATAACTGGTGATTTCTTCGCTGTTTGTGCACCGTTTTGGATGCCGTAAGGACAGGAAGGAAGATAATCACACTATCAATCAGCCATGCAGAGATTCTGAGGTTTATGTTAGAGATTTGTCTTCAGACAGTTAACCTAGCAGATTTGCGGTAAAAAGGTGAAAAAGCCACTTTGTCAAGTTGAGCTAAAATCACCGTTTCTCCACGGAATTTCCTGACTGAACATTCTAAAGTCATGGATTCAGTAGGGCGACCCTGCTCCAAGCCTTAGATCGTGCTCAAAACGATCCATAGGAGAGCTTGATCCGATCTTTTTGAGGGAAGGGAGGCGCGACCGCAGGCAGGGAAGTCCCGGGTAGTTCGCGCGTCCAACACGATGAAGAACTTAGTGTATCGAAGTTCTTATCATATGCAGGAGTTTGGTTCGATGCCCAGATGTACTTTGAACCTGTAGATGAGGTGTCAAGTGAATCAACGGTCCAGCATCTGTGATGGGAGAGAAATTTGAACCACAAGATTTGGTTCAGCCATTGGATGAGCTTTAAACAGGGTCCTGAAGAATTGAAGTGCACTTTGGCCTTCAACTTCATTAAAAATTTTCATACTGAAAGTTGAGTTGGGTCCCTTCACAAGTGAAGAGTGAAGTTTCTTCAAAGTGAAGAAACAGTTCAAAAGCTAGAAAAGTCCCTATTTTTGGGTCATTTGCCCGTTTTGACCCAAACGAAAGGCTATAACCTCCAAACGAAGGGCACCCAGATTGTACCTGCAAGTACGGTACAGCAAAACAGAGCGGTTGCAGCGGAGAAAGTGTTCGGAGTATGCCAGAAGTAGTTTCACCATTCCATTGGGCACGTTGTTGGGAATTGACGACTGAGTGCATTTCGGAAGGCGAGGCCGATTTGGCTTTCAAATTGGTGGAAAAGCGGCGAGTGGCCTGGTAAGAAAAAAAGTGCAGGTCATTATTTTCAACTTCTGACATCACTATTGGCCTCGACATACTGTTCTTAGCCTAAGGCAGAAGTTTTAAGCAGTTTTGCGATGGCAAACATGGGAGAGTCCATTTTGAGTGAAAGTAGCAAATTGGACGGGATTTCCAACTATGCAGTGTGGAAATTCAAAATGAAAAACATATTGATGGAGAAAGATGTGTGGGAAGTCGTCACAGGTGATGAGAGAAGGCCGCCAAATGAAGCAGACATCAAAGTGTTTGACAAAAAGATGAGGAAAGCTTTGACCTTCATTAACTTGTCAGTGAAGTATCACATCATTACCCACATTTGTGATGCTATTACACCCAGACAGGCATGGGATGTGCTAAAGGAGCAGTTTGAGACGTCAAATCCATCAAGAATGATGTTTCTGAAGTCAAAGTTGAATAGTGCCCGCATGGACCAAGGAGAGCACATTCAAACGTACATGACCAGAATCAAGACAATGAGAGATGAACTGCATTCTATTGGAGAACGCATACGTGATGTGGAGCTGGTGCATAGTGCATTATGCGGCATTGCAGAACTCTATCAGATGTTTGTGAGCGGAATAGCATCAAGAAAAAGATTGCCAACCTTTGACGAGCTCATAGGAATCTTGATGCAGGAAGAGCAACGACGAGAAATGGTGAAAGCTAGACGTCAAAATACTGATGATCAGGCACTTGCGACATGCCAAAAACAAGGCAAGGGCAAGGGCAACAAGGAGACTAAACAACAATTTGCCAAGTCTCAGGAGGATGAGAGATCTTCCAGCAAAACTAAGAAGAAAGGCAAGTGCTTCCATTGTGGTAAAAAGGGCCACTGAAAGAGTGAATGTCGCAAATTCCTGGCGGAACAAGGCAAGGGGAAACCAAAACAAGCAGGTAACCTTGTCGATGAAGGTGAGATTGAAGACTCTAGCATCTTCATATCTGCATTGTCATCTAATCAAGATGATCAAGCATGGTATATTGACTCAGGAGCCACAAGACACATGACAGGTAACAAGAACTGGTTCAATAGTTTGAAGGCATTGGATAATGGAACATCTATTTCACAAGCAAATGGTGAGGTGTGCATGATCAAGGGGATAGGCACAGTTTCAATCCAACTGCCTGACGGCAAAAGCAGGATGATCAGGGAGGTACTTTACGTACCAGGTTTGAAAAAAAATCTACTTTCTGTTGGAGTCATTACTGATCAAAAGTTGAAAGTAGAAATCGCCCATGATCATTGCTCTGTGAAGGATGCAAACCAAAAGTTCAAATTTATTACGAATGGAGTAAGAGAGCCCAATACAAAATTGTACAGGTTGAATGCCACAATCAAGGGGCAACATGGACTTATATCATCCGTTCCTTTGCAAACTGAGTTGTGGCACAAGAGGCTTGGTCACTTGAACTTGGGAAGCCTCAGTTTGACGATAAAATTGGAGATGGTAACAGGACTACCTACAATAGAAGATCACTTGAAATCGATGTGCGAATCTTGTATATATGGGAAGCAGCATCGAGAGAAGTTCAATAAAGGGGGTGTTGCAAGAGCAAAGAACATCCTGGATTTAATCCACACAGATTTATGCGGGCCCATGAGGACCATGTCCTTAGGAAAAGCCTTCTATTTCATGACCTTTATTGATGATATGTCACGTAAGACGTGGATCTACTTCTTGAAGAAGAAATCAAATGCTTTTGATAACTTTAAGAACTTCAAAAACTTGGTCGAAAATCAGACAGGTAAGAAGATCAAAGTCCTAAGATCAGATAGTGGAGGTGAGTATAAGTCTAATGACTTCAATGATCTTTGTGATCAATGTGGGATTAAAAGACAATTTATGCAAGCTCATACTCCTGCTCTCAATGGTGTAGTTGAGCGCAAATATTGTACGATTGTGGAAAGTGCCAGATCTATGCTAGCTGAGATGAAATTATCAAAAGATTTTTGGTCAGAAGCATGTAGCACAACAGTCTATCTTCAAAATAGAAGTCCTACCATTGCCATACCAAAAATTACACCTGAGAAAGCATTCACAAAGAAGAAGCCAAAGGTGAACCACTTGCGAATCTTTGGATGTAAGGCCTTTGTACATATTCCTAAGGAAGAAAGACGTAAACTTGATGTAAAAGCTATCAAGTGCATATTCCTAGGATATGATGACCGCGTGAAGGGCTATAGATGTTTTGATCTAGTCGAAAACAAAATCCATATAAGCTGAGATGTTATCTTTGATGAATCCAAGATGTATGAAGACGAAGATGCTGAGAAGATAGACACATATAGTAGGAAAAATGGCATAGTGAGGATACCACCTGATGATGATCCATTCATTGACCTTCCGAGTGATGAACATGAGGATACATCTCAAGATACTACTACTCAATCTCAAGAAATAGGTTGGAGAGGTAGGGACAAACCTTTTGGTGCAAGAAGGATTGAAATTGCAGGTGACAAACGCAAGGAGAAAGATGTACCGTGGGATACATTTTCACCAGGAAGCCGATCACCTGACAAAAAACTCCCTAAGTGGTTTGAGAGATTGATGAAGGGCCGCAATATAGATGACTTTCCAGGATCATCTAACCAGGGAGAGCTACGAAGATCAACAAGAGAGAAGATACTACCTGAAAGGTATGAAGCAAATTATGCTCTGTTATCCAGCATTATTCAAAACAAAGAACCTTCGACTTATGGTGAAGCGAAGGATGATAACATTTGGATCAAAGACATGGGAGAGGAGATGGAGTCAATTGCTAAGCATAGCACATGGGACTTAGTAGAACCACCAGTTGGCAAGAAACCCATTGGTTGCAAATGGGTATATAGAACTAAGTACCATGCAGATGGAAGCATAGCAAAGCACAAAGCAAGATTGGTAATCAAAGGGTACGCACAAAATAAAGGCATTAACTATGAAGAGACCTTTGTGCCGGTGTGTAAGTGGAATACTCTACGTCTACTTATTGCTTTAGCTTCACATTTTGGTTGGCCTTTGCATCAGAGGGATGTGAAATCTGCTTTTGTAAATGGTGAGTTAGAAGAAGAAGTGTTCATGGATCAACCTAAAGGCTTTGTAACGAAAGGACAGGAAAATAAAGTATGTCGCTTGAAGAAAGTGCTTTATGGTCTTAAACAAGCACCACGTGCGTGGTATAGCAGGACTGATGCCTACTTTCGTTCAAAGGGGATGGTGAGAACACATTCTGATCCAAATCTATATGTCTTATGCTTTGATGGTATGGTTGCTTTGATTGCTCTTTATGTTGATGACTTGGCCTCATGAAACAATTTGAGATGACGGATCTCAGCCTGATGCATTACTGCCTTGGAGTAGAAGTGTGGCAAAAAGGACATGAAGTGGGTTTAACACAGGTGAAATATGTCAAAGAGTTACTACACAGGTTTAGGTTGCAGGATTGCAAACCAGTAAACACTCCTATTGAACCAGGTAAAAAGCTTTCTAAGCTTGATGAATCACAATCATTTGATGCTACACTATATAGACAGTTAGTAGGGAGCTTCATTTACCTTACCACAACTAGACCAGATATATGCTATGATGTTGGCATTGTAAGTCAGTTTATGGCAGCACCTACGGAAATGCATTGGAAAGCAGCTAAACGCATTTTGCGTTATGTGAAAGGCACATCAGAGTATGGCTTGATTTACAAGAAGCATGATGGTTTACCTGAGTTGTGTGGCTATGTGGATGCGGACTGAGGAGGTGACTATGATGATCGTAGATCCACCACAGGATATATATTTCAGTTTTGTGGTAATTGCTTTTCCTGGTCTAGTAAGAAGCAAAGTACAATTGCTCTTTCCACCACAGAAACAGAGTATAAGGCAATGTGTAGTGCTGCACAAGAAGCTATATGGTTGAGACAAATCTTGGAAGAGATTGGCATGAAGCAGAAAAATCCCACAACTTTACATAGCGACAGTCAGATTGGCATTCAGCTAGCAAAGAATCTAGTGTTCCATGCGAGAACTAAACACATTGAGATTCAATATCACTTCATACGTGAAAGACTGCTAAGTCGTGAAATTCATGTTGCTCATTGTAGCACAGAAGAACAACTAGCTGATATTTTCACTAAGCCACTTACTGGAGAAAAGTTTGATAAGTTTAGATCAAAACTTTCTGTATTTTAAAGTTTGTTGACTTTAAAGCTATGTATATGACTGTATAAAAAGTGACTCTACTTTAAAGGAAAGAGTTAGAATTAAAGTTAGAATCACTGTGTGACTGTAAGTGGGTCCTATCGGTGGATAAGGATCAGTTGGCCTCGCCACGAGGCAAGTCGACGGGACACGCATCCCGGCAATGGCAAGCTGGGTCATGCATGGGTTGCTTGAGTCAACAACTATATGTACAGTGTAATTTCATTTTGAGAAATATAGTTGCTATGTGAGCTTGCTGAGGAGAGTGATTTTCTGTCTGTGTTACTGTGTACATGATCAATGTTCCTGTGCAAAGCAAATTCTAAGTGGAACAGGCTTCACACATGTCTAATGATGATATGTACTACTCATAATGGTATTTACAAGATTTGATCAAGTTAGCTTTCGCCAATTTTAACACTCCTCCTCAGAACTAACTTGATAAAAATATGATGATATTGAGATTGACTCCATGGGATGAATTGGTCTTCAAATATGGATCCTTGCTGGTTCAAAGGTGTGAAGACTAGCCAGTGAGCTTGATGTCGATCCGAAATCACCGTATCCATGATAATGCCTCTTTGAAGTTGACTTTTTTGATGAACTTGAGAGCTTTGCACCATCCTAGCACCTCTTTCATTGATTTGTTCCATCCTTGAAGCATATGGTTGATCCAAAAGCTCCTCCTCCTTGAAAATAGCTGCAACTTCATGAGAAAATAAAGAGTCCTTCTTGAATCATGAGGATCGCAAAGATCCAACATCATGTTACCAAGATCTCAAGGATTAGGCTCATCAACATTGGCAAGACTATGCATGCTATAATAACAAAGAGTTTGTATCATATCTTCATGTTTGGTTTCCATGCTAATCTCAGATCTAATGAGGCTAGATACTTCATTATGGAGATAAGTTTCCTTAGAGAATGATTCACTTTCTCTCATAAAGAGTTTACAATTTGCCTCAATACATGAAAAAAGACAATTTTTCACACTATGAGTGGACAAATCACTTTTGCTCTTGCAAGACTCAAGAGCATACATTTGAAGAAATAACCATTTGCTTTCTAATTGATCTAAAATCAATTTCAAATCATTAAGAACATCAACTATGTTCTCAATAGAGACATCATACTCAACTAGTATGGCTTTACTCCAACTTTGAGATGCAAAAGTCTCACTAAAGCAAATTGATTCACCAAATGACATGTATACTACTTGAAATGTGCTCCTCTTTCCCTTGAAATGTGAGCCATATGAGCTCAACCATGTCTCTTGATATTCTTCTTGGAATCATAACTTGAGAAGGACTCTCCTCCTCAATCCTTGGCACACTTGAACCTTGAGATGACTCCTCAAGATCAACTTCTTGGTGCTCCTCCTTGTTGGAAATCCAAGACCTCCATGTCTCAAAATTATCACAACAAACATGATCATATAATGTGCAATTCATATGATAATCAACATTACTTATGCTAGAAACATAAGTCCAAAAATCACCACAACTTGGCTTGATTTTTCTAATATTGAAATCAAGAAGTATTTCCATTTCAATAAGGCTAACTACTTGCTTATGGATATAAGTGTCCACTTTGGATGCTTCACTTATTCTCATAAGAAGTTTACAACTTGCCTTTAAAATTGAAAATTTACAATCTTTAACATTATGAATGAACACATCATTTATGATCTTATTGAAACCAACAAAAAATACATTATGAAGACATTTCCATTTCCTTGACTTCATATTCAATGTAAGTTTACAAGGAAAACATGCTTTGCTATTTATTTAGGCATCACACTCAACTAGTATTGCCTTAATCCACCTTTGAGATACAAAAATCTCTTCAAAGCAAAATAGTTCTTCATAAGATTTCATGAGAGCATAAATGAAACTATTTTCATTTTGTGATTGCTTCTCCTTAATCTTTCTTGGTTTCTCTTGGATCATAACAATAAATTTGAACTTTTCTAAAGTTCTAAGCAAAATGCTTTCCAAGGACATGAAATAAATCCAAGTGACACTTATCTTTGCATCTTGAACCAAACAATGCACTTCCAAATGAAAAACTTCTAAAGGTTTGAAATGTGTGATGATGGACTTTTGAAGACAAATCTTGTAAGTCCTTGTGAGACTCCAAGCCTCATGCATCTTTCCACAAAGGAAACACCTTTCCTTGGATTTGTCCTTATTTCCTTTGCACTTTGAAATTGAAGCTCCATCCTTCACCTCGGCCCCCTTGCTTTGGTTCTCCTTGGATGGATTGGTCTTCATTTTGTAGCATCTTGAGACAAAATGATCTCTCTTGCCACAAAGGTTGCATTTAGGATCCTTACTTTTCCTCCAATAGGTTGCCACCTATTGATGCCATGATGAGGAAGTAAAACCTAGTGATATGACTTTTCAGAATGTAATTTGTGACTCTCAAGAAACTAGATTTGAACACATTCAACAATCTAGAAGGATCTACACAAAATCTAGACCACAAATTTTGAATCATATCTCTTTCAACCTAGTCAATTGGAAACTAATCTTTGTTTTGATCACTAAGACAAAAGCACTCGATCAAATTCCAAAAATCAGATCCAGACCCCTATTGGACTCAACAAATACCAATGAATCTTCCTCTTGAGAGTTGGAATGGATTTGAAAAGATTTGACACCTAGATTTTCCTTTTCTCTTGACTAGTTCTCTCAACTTTTGAGATTCTTGAACAAAGTATGGGTTTTGTTTCAAATACTTGAAAATCAAACTTAGTCACTCCTTTTGGACTCACTCTTGACCCAAATAGTCTCACTCTTGAGATTTGGATTGAATTTGATTTGATTTGACATCAAATTAAACCACTAACTTTCACAAAAAAGGATCTACACTAGATCACAAAAACTTGACATGTATATTTGATTCAAACACACAAAGGTCAAATCCAATCACCCCTTTTGGAATCCTTCTTGACCCACAGAATCTTACTCTTGAGATTTGGAATGGACATGAAATGGTTTGATAACAATCTATGTCAATAATTTTTCACTTAGACATCTAGATATTCACAAAGATCCCAACCATGCATGAACACTCAAATATGTACTCCTCCATGTTCTAGACTCCCAATGGGATCACAACTTGACCCTCACACTTTCTCAAAGAAAGTTGGATAGAACTTATTTGAGTTTCATACATATAATGTCAAAATTTTGCTCAAAAAATTGAATTCATTCACCCCTATTGGACTCCACCAAGTGCCAATGACTCTACCTCTTTAGAGTTGGAATGAAATTCAAATTTTCAGAAATGTGATGCTTCTCTCTCACTAAGATATGTGCTTACAAAGAGCTAATGCCACTTAGCAAGATTTGATCACAATGAAGAAGACAAATTTTCCACCAAAGTCAAGAATTGAGTTACTAGTTCTTGCCCTCTACAAAGGAAGGATCTCTTGGAAATTTTGGATCAACCACATGCCTCACTCACCTTTATGACTTTAATTCAAGCCAAAAACACACTCACACACTTGAATAGGGGTGAACAATGTGATTTGGATCTCAAATTTTTCTCCTAGTACTTGCCAACAATTCTTATCACATAGATAGATTTTGCCTTTGAGTGTTTGTGCTTTAGAAATTCACTAAGATTTCACTTGGAGGACTGATCCAAGAGTGTCTTCTAGCATTTAGATGCTTCTAGACTCGGCCCTTTCACTCTTGAACAAATCTACAATGAAGGTATAATGGATTTCAATCACTCCCCTTGCAAATCACTCCTTAATCTTTGGTTTATAGCACTCTTTCTCTCTCAACTTCAATGTACACTCCAAAAATCAGAGAATCAACTTCAACGTACTGTAAAAAAGATTTAATCCATCTATATGATTGATCTAAACCAAGAACAAATCAATGGAATAGAAACAATGCAAGTGAAAGCTTGAAAAATGCACTAAATTGACTCAAAATTGGGTGTATGAAGCTCAAAATGCACCAAACTGAATTTTACTGTCAAAAATAGGTCCTATATGGCCCCACACATGTGGAAAGTACACCTGCAGCCCACAGCAAGATTTGGTACAAATATGATGGTTCTAGCTATCCATTCAACCTCACTACCTCAATATTAGCTTGCTTCCAAAAACCTGCCAATTTGGGTATAGTTTAGATCAATGCCTTAAATGCACTTGTACTTGGCTCTGATACCATGTCAAAGTACAAAAAAAAAAGGACAAAGAATGGATCCAAATCAGATCCACAAGTGTGATTGGGTGTTAGATTAGATTGATCTACCAATCTACACAAGATTAGATAGCACTAGATCAAATCTACATCAACAAATCTAACAAGAACAATCAAATATGATCAAAACTTGTACTTGCTGGTTTCACACGTGTGAAGACCTGTCAGAGTACGGACTACCAGCAAATAATGAAGTACACTAAGCTTAGAAACCATTAGAAGCATAAAATCACAAGACAAATGGAGAGATTACTCAAGAAATGCACCAAAACCAAGATTTAGCTTTCTTGTCAATTATGGCCAAATGAGCCACCATATACACACAAGAGCTGATGCTTACTCAGATGATTTGGCACGTGTGAGAGTGCGTACTCATCAAAGGATCCACCTATAATCATCAATATGGCCAAGTTTCCTAACTTATAGCCACCTCTCTTGATTTTAGGCAATTTTCCTAATTTATAGGGACTTTCACAAATATCTACTACAAGTTGAATGTCACCTACTACTGATGTTTTCACACATGTGAGAAGTCCTTGGCACGTGTGAGATCACTCCTATCCATGTGAAATAGCTTTTTCTACCAATAAAATGATGCCAAGTGGCATATAGCTAGAAAACTAGATTTTGGCCATTTTAGCCACTAGATCTCAAATGAAATGGTAGGTACAACCTATATGACTCATCTAAATGATAAATGCATTTATTTCACACGTGGAAACAGTTAGAATTAAAGTTAAAATCAAATTGATCAATGTGTTACTGTGCAAAGCAAATTCTAAGTGGAACAGGCTCCACACATGTCTAATGATGATATGTACTACTCATAATGGTATTTACAAGATTTGATGAAGTTAGTTTTTGCCAATTTTAACAGATGTCACACGTGCCAAAAAGCATAGGATACTTTTCATAACTTTTATTCCTAACATAGCTTTGGAATTGCACCTTTAGAATGAGGCCAAATTGTGCATAGATAGGCTAGAGAGATTCTAGGAGCTAAAAATAGCAGTTTTCACATTGTTTTGGATCTCAAGATCTCAACCCCCAATTAGGTTGGATCTTATGACCTGATAGGCTAGACATTAGGCTTAGGTCTTGGATGGATTAGAGGAAGCTCTAAATGCTCATATCCAAGGCATTCACGTATAAATATGTGATGGATTTGCCATCTAATGATGAGTAAAATTGAGATCTTCCTTCATGACTAGTTTTGTCTATCATTTGAGTGATAATTACTATTGGCATTTGGTTTTATTGTAATTATTAGAAGAGTTTGAAGGTGAAGGTATAGTACACAGGCTGCATCTGGCCCTACATCCACATGTGTGAGGTGTTTAGCATGATTTTGGAGCAAGTTTGTGGAGTTCAGAACAAGATAAACTAGAATTCAATACATTGATTTGTAATCTAGCTATTAAATCTTGTTTGGATTTTAAATATGTGCTTTCTCAATCATTTTTCTAGGATCAATTGGGTTTATTTTGCTGCATTTTCAACATGGTATCAGAGCCATTCCTAGAAATGAGCTATAAATCGTGCTAGGATCATAGATTGTGATGCAATTCAAACATTGATTGCTATCTAGACATAATCTATGATTAGCACCTCCAATTGTTTATGTAATTGAGTGAAGACAAATCTTATGGAATCTGATTTACAGGTCTTTTAGCTTCAAAATCCGAGTTGAGGTCATCTCTTATCAATGGATCAAAATAACAAGTTTTTTGTGCTTCCTTCTTTTAGATGCTACTCATTTTGTGGAGTCAATCACAAGGAATAGTTTTCAATCATTCAATAGGAAGGTAGATCATCATTCTTGGTGTTGTAATAGGTCGTTTTTAGGCTTATTGAGGTCCTTGAAAGTCATTTTTGGGGTTTGAGCTTTCTCAAGTCCCTAGGTAGGAAGATAGCTATTTTTTCAATCATTTCTATTTTGCATCCATTTTTTGTGATCAAGATCTTGATTAGAGAGAGATGGCTTCCATAAATTCATATCTCTTGGATCCAAATGATAGATTGAATGCTGCTGATTACTCTATTTGGAAGCTAAGAATGGAATCAATTCTTGTATTACAAGATCTAAGGGATATTGTGAGTGGTGAAGAGGATGATCCCATTCACCCTCAAGAAGCTACAAGATACAAGAAGAGGTGCCAGATTGCCCTCCATTGTATAAAAATGAATGTAGCAAATGAGCTTCTTAAGGAGGGGTGCTTGCACCTCGGCTCAAGAAGCATGGAAAACTCATCAAAAATATATATGAATCTAAAAACACTTCAAGGTTGATATCCTTGTAGAACCAAATCCTAAGAGGAGAGTTCACATGAAGACTCTCTCATGATGTCAAGTTTTTCATCTTCAAGCATTAAAGGAGAAGACCCTTGGTGGATAGATATTGGGGCTAGCTCCCACATGACAAGCAAGAGGGAGTATTTATCAGCTTTCTCAACTTATTATGGTCCCATCAAGTTATTATTTACAACAAATGATTGTGCTTGTAAGGTAGAAGGAGTAGGATCAATACCTTTATGTTTGGGATCTTCAAAGAAGATCAAGATAGATGGTTTACATTTCTAGCATCACTAAGAACTTACTTAGTGTAGGCCAATTGCTTGTTGACAATGGTTTCATTATGGAGTTCTCTACTAATGTATGCAACATCAAGAAGAATGGGAAGATCATAGCAAGAGGAAGAAGGTTTGGGAGGTCGTCCAAGCTTGATGCTTTTGTTGATTCTAACCAATTTGTGATGGTATCCAAAGAGGACAAAATGACTACAAACGATTTGTGGCACAAGAGACTTGGTCACATCAACACCAAGTCTATGGAAGCCATGTGCAAGTAGAAGCTTGATCTAGGCCTTCCAAGATTCATGGCAAAGGAGGAAAAGGTTTGTAAAGCATGTGCTTACAATACACCACAATAATCACACATTAACCACAATAACTTTATAATCAATAAATTAAATATTTCTACATGGTTTTAGGGCCAAATACATTTCAATTTCATAATTAGTCAAGGTTCAAGATTACATAAAAAAAACTAGCTGCATCAAAAGATGGCTAGCAAATGTACGAATAAAAACAATAGATGTAAAAACATGTACACAAGCGTCTGTAAACATGGAAAGGCTAGCTATAGAGCCAAAACACTAGCTAGAGCTATCTAATTCCTCGTGATCATGTCCGTCATGTGGAGCTTGTTGTTCTTGCACGCGCAAGACACATGAATTAGTCTTCCGAACAATCGTATGGGAGTGAGAGAGAATAGCAAGTTTAAAAAACATAAAATACATTTCATGTCGTACCTGAGGAGCAGCATCCCAGTATATACGCATGCCCTGCTTCTCCAATAACTCGAGTACTGCATGCGTACCATGGGAATACGCATACATGTACTCATCATGTGTGGCAGAACGCCCCACGACGAATCACTGCACAAACATTCTAAAGTTCGATCATATAAAGAGAGCATATTACTCCAACGTGTCTTACAAAAAACTCCCAAGAGCAAAAAAAAAAAAAAACAATCAATAGCCAAATATCACAAATGGATATAGGGCAGACTTACAAAGTGGGCCCGAAAATATCCCTCGTCGCCACTGCCCAAGTGAGAAAGATAGCTTATTTTGTCTAGTAGTCAAGCATTCATTGATCCGAGCCCTACAGGTCATGCCGCAATTCTCCCCTTCACGCCAAGAAGCTGTACAAATGGATACAGGGGTTGATTCGAGCATGGACCATGGGAGAGCTCCAGATCTAGCAATCAACCACCAACTATACCGACAATATAAGCAGGTCCATCCTCATCAAGGACAAGCCATTTATTCAGAAGGCCCATCAGCGTCGAGGACCAGATCCAGACCTTCCTAAAGCAGCATCCACATGAGTCCTCGCGTGGTGGATGGGTTCTCAAATTTAAGACCTCCGAGATCAAGGCCGGCAAAGAATTGGACAAAATACCTGCACTGGGAGAGCAGCTGGCATGGAGAATCACAGTTTTTGAGAAAACTCCGGAATCAATCAGGAGTTACGTCGCCGGCCCTCGCCAGTTGCGGGTAAATCCTTATTACGTGCCAATGCCGCGAAGACAAAAATGGAAAGATTTGGGATTGGCTATGGGTAGAATCACCATCTATATGCCCAATTGGCCAATCATCCACCAGTCTTATAGCTAGAATATTTCAGTGGATTTCCATTGGGCCTTACAAACATATCAGAGAGAGTATGTCCACTCTCCGAATCCAACGGTGCGACAATCGACAATGTTTGCAAAAGATCTAACTCTGTTGGCGTCAGTGGCAACCAAATGGGACGATTGCCTTCCTACCCTGGCATTTGATCCAAATAAGCCGATGGCCTCAGAGCAAATCAAAGATCAGCTGCCGATTGCTCGCCTGTATTTCTGTGCGACTATGATGGGAGGCTCTTGGAAATCCCGCTTCACCTCATGGACAACTTCCAAGTGGATTTTCGGAGCCCACCATTGTTTCCTGCCGCATAATTTGGATTTCAATACTGCACGCCTTGACTTTATGGAGAAGGTGCAGTATCATTTAATTAAGATTTGCTGCGAAGCCAATAAAAGTCCCCAATAACTGCATATTGCAGGTGTCATGGGACCGCCACCAATTTTGGTGGGAGATACTGTTGGAGAGTTTGCGGATCCCAAGACAACCCTAACCCTAGTTAATAAGTGAGAGGGATTTGGCACCCTGTGTGTGTAAGTCCAACCCAATGATCACATAGTTATTTGATTAATTAGAATGTTAATAAAAGGACTTTAGACCTTTTTGCAGGACTTTTAATGTCGCAGGGCCTAAATGTCAAGTTAGTGAATAAAGTTGGGTTTCCCTCCAATTTTGATGGTTCCCACACTTTTTTAAATTTGAATAAAAAGAGAGGCAAGACTGGACCAATAGGATTCAGAGGCCAGGGTCCTCCTCTCTACTATAAAAGAGACCAACTCAAGTTGTTCCTCATGTTCATTTTCTCATTTCAGTAAAGCAGATTGGTTCTCTTTAGAAATGGATTGATGAATATCCTTGCTCTTCCTCTTTCTCCTCCATTTCTCATGCTTTCTTTGGATTTTGCTAATTGTTGGATTTGATCATTATTGGGATTGCTATTTCTTATGCTTTTTGTGAGAGAGAAAGGGAGAGAGAGAAGAGTAAGTTTCTATCATTGTTGTGGATTTAGGATTAATGGAAGTAGGGTTAATGGATGTAGTGTTAATGCTTAGTGTTAATGGATGTTAGTGTTAGGTCCTCCATTCATGTTGAAATCTGAACTATACTATCGCTCTCATGGGAACGAACCTACAAATGACAACTAACTCCGTCTCTTTGATGCTAGATTGACTAGATCTTGGATTCAGGTTAGGCAAGGAAAGAAACCCACTACAACCCAAAGTCTGGCTGGGCTCTCTTGTGTGTGAGGTTGTTGGCTGGCATCTTCGACACCAACAGTAGATTCATGGATATGTCCGAATCCTCTTCCAGGGGATTGCGATTCAAAGGGCACTGGGCTCTGGGGCATTTCAAAGATTTCGTTGGCCCCAAGGGGGTCGGAATCATTGAACATATCCATAAAGAGCTGTGTGTTGGGTGAGGTGGCTTCGGTGTGCGAGGGTGAGGTGGCTATGATGGGAATGGTAGGCCCAATGGTCTCAAACTGTCCTTGTATGGGAGCAAAGGCGAGAGAAGCATCAGAGGCTAGGGGGATGGGAAGTTCAGTGCGAACAACAGCAGGGGTTGGAAGCGCAGCTGACGAGGTATGCCTAGTGCGACGTCGTGACGCAGAAGACGAGTCAGTAATTACGATCTCGCTGCGTGGACGACGACGAATATGAGAGCTTGAGGCTTGATGGGATGATTCTGCCAGTGCTTCTTTGTAGACCAAAAGCACAGAATCCAGGTGGAAGCCATGGATTCTGTTTTCTAAGTGAGAAGCGGCTAAAAGGGACAAAAAAGAGCCAGCAGCGAACTGCTGCTTAGTATTGGCCTTAATAGCTCGTTTTAGCTCACTAGTCTTGAACCAATTATTTGGTTTAAGAGGGGCTTTGGCCAACTTAGTGTGGGATTCCACTATCCTGTGAAAGATTTGAGATGTGATGCGATCTTTCCTGTGAAGAATTGCCCAAAATTGGCAAATCTAGCTTGATCAAAACCCATGTAGAATAGTGTAAATTGTTACACAAGTGGGTCCCACACATGTGAGGCCATGATGCCACATGGGAAACCCATCCTAATGTAGGTTACGTCAAGTCAAGAGAGTTGGTCATGTCTATTTGGTGGTCATCCCTACTTTATAGGACCTACACCTAAGTTTAAGGTGAAAATTTGATCAACTAGCTACCTACCAAGCATAACTCTAGGAAATAGACTAGGGTTTCATTTTAGGTCAAGGAGAGTGAGTTAACTTCCTTATTACATGCTGGAAATCCACCTAACTTCAAGAAGGAAGTCGAATTTGCTATGTATTCCCTCTCTCCATAGTGAGAAGATAGAAAATTTTTGGAGCTCATTGGCAATCTCAAGCTAGTTCACTATGTACATTGAGTTTTTGTGATCCAAATGAAACCAAATCAATCTCTACTTGTTTCTCAGGTTGAAGGCCGTACTACAGCCTGTATTACAAACATGTGGGCTCGGATTTCAATGTTTATCAATGCTTTTGATTGTTAATGCTTGTTGTTTGTCAAATTGCCAATCTAGATCAACTTTTTTGTGTCTAGTTTTTTGATAGATTGTTAAGCAAGCATCCAATCACTCTTGTGGATCTTTTGTAGATCCATTTATGGTACTAAAGTACATTACTTTCACATGGTATCAGAGCCAAGTACAAGAGCATAAGCCATTGATCTAATGCAAATCCATTTTTAGCAAGTTTTGGTGCTAAAAACTAGTATTGAGAGGGCAAGCTAGAATCTTGATTTTGGTGAGGAGATTTGATCCCAAACTTGGTAGGGGTCCAAATTCGTACTGTCCACATGTGTGGGCACCTATGAACCTGCATTTAATGCATGATATTCATTTGATCCAAAAAAATTCAATTTGTGAGCTGTTGGTGTAATTTTTGGTGGAGATCCTAGGATAATCTACCAAGATCATTTGCCATTGATTAGATTTGAATCTGTTTCATGGAATCTAATTAATCTAGGCTGAGTTCAAGTCCTATTAAGGTTAAAAACAGGTCTTGAAAGTACACCAAGAAGGAAAAAGAGATTAAGTCATTTTTTTGTCCAAAAATAGTCAAATTTGGCAAGATTTGATTGTAAGTAGATTTCACATCATCTTATCTTCATTCCAACTTTGTGAGGGAGTGCTAGAACTGAGATTATAAGTCCATTTGTTGGATTAGAAATCTAATTTGATTGAAAAACTACAAGAGAGAGAGAGAGACCTTAGTGAGTTTCTAGAGACAATCAAATCCATTTCTTGGCAAGATTTGTTTGAAAGTAGTTTTCACTTCATCTTATTTTCATTCCAACTTTGTGAGGGAGTGATAGAACTGTGATTATAAGTCCATTTGTTGGATTAGACATCAAATTTGAGTGAAACACTGCAAGTGTGAGACCTTTGTGAGTTTCAAGTCAATCAAATTTATTTCTTGTTTGTAGAAGTCACTAGTAAGATGGGATCTGCTGGAGCATACCTTCTAGAAGCTAGTGAGAGATTGAATTCTACAAATTATGCTATTTGGAAGGTTAGGATGGAGTCACTCTTGGTGCTCCAAGACCTTCATGAGTTCTTGATTGAAGATGAAGATGAACCTCTAGGTGCACAGGAGTTAGCTAGATACAAGAAGAGATCTAGGCTTGCACTTCATCGTGTGAAGATGAATGTGAGCAATGATTTGTTGAGAGAAGTATCAGCATGTACTAGTGCTAAAGAGGCTTGGGAGTCTTTAAAATCAATCTATGAATCTAGTAACACTTCAAGAGTACTCATGCTTAGAAATCAGATTTTGCAAAGCATGAAGAGAAGTGAGGAGAGTGTGAAAAACTCAGATCCAAAAGATGCTAAAGTTTCATAAAGATCTTGGCCATGGAAGTTATGCACATCTAGATTGAAAAAATGATAGAAATTGTGATGTTAAGCATACTAAACATCAACTAAACATCAAAATCTGATCATAAGCTTCCACAAACAGAAACTTGCTGTCCCTGTCCGTACTTCAGAGCCTACAACCTGCATTTCACACGTGTGAAGCCATAGCAACAAAGAAATCACAATTCTAGTGGCTAGAATGCAAGATATGAACAAAAAAGTGAGAGAGAAGAAGATGGACCTTCAAAGAGCATAACATTCATTCAATAGAATGAAAATGAGATGTGTACATACTCGTGGAGATGGCTATTTATAGCAGCCATAGTGCCTCTTGGCCACTTGTCTTATGATAGGCTAAAATTGGGGTCCAATAGGATTCACCCATATACCTAGAAATTTGGTCAAATAGGAATGCACCAAATTATGAGCCAATAGAAGAGCTCCACACTCGACCTCCTCTAATTAATGTGACCTCAAAAGTAGTGTACACATACTTTGGGCCTCTACATACATGTATGAACCTATCTCTAACTTTTATTTGGCCATAGGCCTACAAAATCTCAAGTTAGGAAAATACTACTAGTTGACAATTTTTCACACTCCCTCTTCAACTAGTTTTAGCATAGATTTAGAAAGTACACCAAGACTTGTTCTATGCTTGAAAAATAAGTCCTTTCCCAATGCTTTGGTAAAGATATCAGCCACACATTCCTTTGATGGGACATGTTCAAGCTTGATCTCTTTTGCCAACACTTGTTCTCTCACAAAATGGTAAGCCACCTCGATATGTTTGCTCCTTGCATGGAAAACCGGATTGCTTGCTAGACTTTGGGCTGAAAGGTTGTCACAAAAGATGATTGGACTCTCTGAAAAATCCAGCAAATGAAGCTCCATAATCATCCTCTTGATCCACACCATCTCCTTTGTGCATGATGTCAAAGCTTTGTACTCGGCCTCACTAGAAGAAAGTGATATAGTTGCTTGTTTCTTCGACATCCATGAGATAGCTCCATCACCTATGAAAATAGCATGTGCATTTATGGATTTTCTATCCATAAGGTCTCCTGCAAAATCTGAATCTGAAAAACCAAATAAGTTAGGTGATGAGCCTCTATAAACAATGCCAAAATCTTTTGTTCCCGAGATGTATCTCAAGATCCTCTTTCCTAGTTTCCAATGTTCTATGCTAGGATCTTGCATGAATTGGCTTAATCTACCAACACAATAAGATAAATCAGGTCTTGTGATGGTTAGATATATAAGAGAACCTATTAGCTTCCTATAGAGAGTAATGTCCTCGAAGGATCTTTCATTACCTCTTATAGTTAGCTTTACATGTGATTCCATAGGTGTATCAATAGGATTTGCATCTACCATATGAAATCTATTGAGAATAGAAATAGCATACTTCTCTTGTGAAATAAAAGTGATTTGAGAAGTTCTAATTACTTCTATTCCTAAGATATAGCTCAAAAGACCAAGATCATGCACTTCAAATTCCTTTTTTAGTGCTTTCTTGATATCTTCTATATCTTCCTTGTTCCCTCCACTTAAAATAATGTCATCCACATAAATTAGAAGGATTGTAACATCATTAGCACTAATTCTAAAGTAAAGTGAATGATCATACTCACTCATAGTGAAGTTTTGAGAAAGTAGAAAAGAGTTAAGCCTAGCATACCAATTCCTTGGTGCTTGCTTAAGACCATACAAACTTTTTTGTAGAAAACACACATGATTAGGCTTGCTATGAGAAACATAGCTCTCGGGTTGCTCCATGTAGACTTCCTCTTCAAGATCACCATTCAAGAAAGCATTAGAAATGTCTAATTGCCAAAGATCCCATCCATAAAGAGTTGCAAGGGAAATGATTACTCTTATGCTCACCATCTTTGCCACGGGTGCAAAGGTTTCCTCATAGTCAATGCCATGCTCTTGAGCATAACCTTTAGCCACCAACCTTGCCTTGAACTTGTTGATAGATCCATCTTGATTTGTCTTTACCTTGAAGATCCATTTGCATCCAATTGCACTTTTGCCCTTTGGAAGCTCCACCAATCTCCATGTGTTGTTCTTCATAAGTGCTTCAAACTCAAGATCCATTGCTTGGATCCATTCCTCTTCTTGCCTTGCTTCATCTACACATGAAGGTACATCAAAAGAAGTTAGGAAAGCATAGTTGGATCCATCCACCACTTGCTTACCTTTGCCATCATAAGTGAGCCTTGAGGGTTTCACTTTATGCCTTGGAGTTCTCCTTGGAATTTGACTTGAAGAGGCTTCTTCAACATCCACATCCAATGTGTCATCAACTCCATTGTCATCAAGCACATTAGTTGCAACAACACCATCATCACTTGAAACAACTTTTGGAATGTTACCTTCATAAAAAATGACATCCCTACTTGTGAACACTTTCTTGATTGAAGGAACATAAATCCTATATGCTTTGCTTACTTCACTATAACCAACAAAAATGCCCTTTCTTGAAGATGGATCCTCCTTAGTTCTATCATCAAGAGTAATGTTGAAGTAGCAAATGCATCCAAAAGTTCTTAGAAACTTGACATTAGGCTTCGTACCAAACAAAGCTTCAAAAGGGGTTTTTCCTTCCAATACAACACTTGGCCATCTATTGCAAAGGAAATTTGCACACAACAAAGCATCACTCCAAAAAGGTTTAGGAAGATTAGCATTCAATCTCATTGCCTTTGCACTCTCACACAAGGTTCTATTCTTCCTCTCGGCCACTCCATTTTGTTGTGGTGTTCTTGGACATGTGTACTCCCTCTTGATCCCATGCTCATCGCAAAAGGCTTTGAATTTGTTAGAAATGTATTCACCACCATTGTCGCTCCTCAAGCATTTGATTTTGGTTGTAAATTGAGTCTCAATAGCAACTTTGAACTTGACAAACACATCAAACACCTCATCCTTGCTCTTTAGTAGATAAACCCAACAAAATCTACTAAAATCATCAATGAAAGTTACATACATCTTAGCACCTCCATTGCTAATTGTAGTAACACCATGAATATCCGAATGCAAGAGAGAAAAAGGCATCTTAGATCTAGATATAGATCTAGTATATGGCAATCTATGTGATTTAGACAAAGCACATTCTTCACAAACATGATTCAAGTAAGTAAGAGACTTGGGAAGTCCCCTTACTACCTCCTTTTTGGCTATTACCTCCAAGGCCTTGTAGTTGAGATGTCCCATCCTTTTATGCCATACCTCTTGAATTGACATTTGTTCATTTGCCATGCATCCAACTTGGTTAGCAACAACACATGCATCAAGCTTGAACAATTTCCCTTGCCTTTTCCCTTTTGCAATGATACTACACCCCTTTTTGATCAAGCAAGCATCACCATCAAACTCAACTTTGAATCCTTTGTCAAGCATTTGGCTTACACTAAGTAAGTTCTTGGTAATGGATGGAATGAGCAAAACATCTTTCAATTCTATATTCCTATTTGTAGAAAGTGAAATAGGAATTGTGCCAATCCCCTTGATTGCACACTCACCATCATTTGCGGTATAGATTACCTTCCTATCACCATCAAATGCCATTAAAGATGAAAAATACTCTTTATGATATGTCATATGAGAAGTGGCTCCACTATCAATCCACCAAGGATCAATGTCTCCATGATTAGCCAACAAGCAAGATGACATAACAAAAGCATCTTTTGAAAGAAGCTCATCCCCACCCTCATCAATAGTTAGATTGGTTTGCTTTTCCCCTTGATCCCTCTTTTTCTTAAAACAATCACTAGCAAAATGCCCTTTGACTCCACAATAGAAACATTTTAGCTTAGATCTATCCTTCTTTTTGCCAAAAGTAGAGTGCTCACCTTGGTCTTGCCCTTTAGACCAATTGCTTTTACCTTTGCCCTTGAACTTGCCTTTAGAGAACATTGCCTCCTCTTCTCCTCCTTGAGATGTAGAAGATGCTCCCACTCTTGCTTGCAACCTGAATTCTTCAGCCAACAAGACCTCTTGCAAGTCTCCAACACTTGGTAAACATTTTTGGATAGCATAACTTTGAACAAGATTAGCATGATCATCCAACAAGCCATTGAGAATCACTTGAACAAGCTCCTCATTATTTATGCCATCATTAATGCATGCTAACTCATCATTCAATGCTTTAACTCTCAAAACAAAAGCATGTCCACTCTCACTCTTCTTTTGCATACAAGAAAAGATTTGCCTTCTTAAAGTCAACACTCTAGAAGTAGACTTGGATTCATAAACCTTCTTCAAGGCTTCCCAAGCTTCACTAGATGATGTGCACTTACCAACCTCTTTGATAAGCTCATTTGTCACATTCATCTTGATCATGTGAAGGGCTTTCTTTGCCCTCTTGTCATACCTCAATTGTTCTTGAGGTGCCAAAGGTCTCTCCTCCACACCTACAACAATATCCATCAACTCATTCATCTCAAGCAAAGACTCCATCCTTACTTTCCAAGTAGAATAGTTGAGGGAGGTAAGCCTATCATTGCTTTCCAACATGTAGCCTCCATTTGTAGCCATGTTGCAATGATTGATCTCTGATCTTTGACCTGTTCCAATGCACTAAGCACTCTCTTGAATCAACAAATGAAACACAAGAAGAAATCACAAAGATTTGGAACCTAAAACCTTACTTTTTCTCTCTTTTCCTCACTTTTTCCTCAATTTTAGCCACTAGTTTTATGATTTCTTGATCAAACCAAGACCAAACCTCAATATACTTGCTTTTCCCTCACTCCTAAGATTGAAATACACTCTTGAATCATTCAGCAAACTGAAAATCAGAGGGTTACATCAATTTTGAAGTTTTTGACATGAAGAAGCAAGAAATTGAATCAAAAAACTATATGCTAGAATGGAAAACTAATAGGATCTTGTTGGATCTTGCATCTCCCTCTTTCCAAAACAATTTTTGTCTCCTTATTCTGATAAGTACAGAGGGAATTCGCCCTACTTCAATTGAAATGCATACAAATGATGTTTTGATCACAAAGATCCAATTTCTACACATAAATCAACAAGATTTTTAGCTAGAAACTTGATTGGAATGCTACAAAAGCAAACTCGCCCACAAATCTCTTCTAAATCTGGCAAAACCTGCACATTTGGCCGCCTAATGCTCTGATACCATGTGAAAAACTCAGATCCAAAAGATGCTAAAGTTTCATAAAGATCTTGGCCATGGAAGTTATGCACATCTAGATTGAAAAAATGATAGAAATTGTGATGTTAAGCATACTAAACATCAACTAAACATCAAAATCTGATCATAAGCTTCCACAAACAGAAACTTGCTGTCCCTGTCCGTACTTCAGAGCCTACAACCTGCATTTCACACGTGTGAAGCCATAGCAACAAAGAAATCACAATTCTAGTGGCTAGAATGCAAGATATGAACAAAAAAGTGAGAGAGAAGAAGATGGACCTTCAAAGAGCATAACATTCATTCAATAGAATGAAAATGAGATGTGTACATACTCGTGGAGATGGCTATTTATAGCAGCCATAGTGCCTCTTGGCCACTTGTCTTATGATAGGCTAAAATTGGGGTCCAATAGGATTCACCCATATACCTAGAAATTTGGTCAAATAGGAATGCACCAAATTATGAGCCAATAGAAGAGCTCCACACTCGACCTCCTCTAATTAATGTGACCTCAAAAGTAGTGTACACATACTTTGGGCCTCTACATACATGTATGAACCTATCTCTAACTTTTATTTGGCCATAGGCCTACAAAATCTCAAGTTAGGAAAATACTACTAGTTGACAATTTTTCACAGAGAGTGCATAGGATTATGTACTCAGAATCAAGTCTCTAAATAGGGAGTTGGCTTCCATTGGAGAGAAGATTCATGATGGAGAGCTTGTACAAATTGTCCTTAATGGTCTAGGAGATGACTTTGCAAATTTGGTCCAAAGTTTTGCCATCCAAGACACTTTGCCAACTATAGAAATACTTCACAGTGTATTAGTGGCTGAAAGTGTAGGATGCTCCATGCAAAATCTAGGATGAGTTCCTTGTCTTTGCAGGATGGTGATGAGAAAGCCAATTTCTCGTTCAAGGGCAAAAAGAAGACCAATGGAAAGAAGAAGCATCCAAAGGAGGACAAAGAAGAGGATGATGCATCAAGCTCAAAGGACAAGTCAAAGCAAAAATGCTTCTTTTGTGGAAAGAAGGGGCATTATGCATCTGAATGCTACAAGAGGCTAAGAGCACAAGTGGAGGAGGACAAACAAGGAAACCTTGCAAAGGAGGAGGAGGAGGATGAAGTAGATGTATTCTTGATGGCATCTACATCCTCACCAACAAGCAATAGCAATTCAAGAGACAATTGGTGGATCGACAGTGGGGCTAGCTCCCACATGTCTTGTGAAAAGGACTTTTTCTCAACCTTACACTCTTTCAATGCTACTAAAAAGTTTGTCTTTACTGCAAAAGAGTGTAGGATAGATGGTGTTGGCACCATCTCTTTGTGTCTAGAATCCTCAAAATGCATGGATCTAGAAAATGTCCTTTATGTATCATCAATCACCAAGAATATGCTTAGTGTTGGTCTACTCTTAGAAAGTGGTTTGGATGTCCACTTTAAGCATGGTGTTTGCTTCATCTTGAAGAATGATGTTTGCATTGCAAAGGGATTTAAACATGGAAGATTGTTTAAGTTGGAAGCTAGTGTTGCTTTTGAAAGAATGAGCTTGGCAAAGGAGGAGATCACTCAAGAGGAGATCTTGGCAAAGTGTGATCTTGCTTGCATTGAGGAGGAGCATCAAAAGGAGGAAGATCTTGAGGATCAGCCTCAAAGCATGAGAGTTCCAAGGGAGTCCTCAATGACAATGGCCGAGTCATCAAATTGCATGCAAATTGTCCATTCAAGTGTGCATCTTGCAAGGGTGGTGAGCATTGGAGAGTCTACTATCTCTGAATACTTTTTGAAAAGTAGTAGTAGACATGAGGTGACTTGTTTCTTATCTTTAAAATTCATGGTGTTTATTACTTTGTATGACAAGACAATGAAATGGGATGCTTTGAAATCTACATTTGTTGTTGATAAAGCAATTTCATTGGATAACTATTTTTGTAATAGTTTGAATAGAGTCATAAAAGATGAAACATCATTTGCTTTGGAAATCTTTGTGTCCACATGCTTTGTGCATGATCATTCCAATGTAAGGGCCAACGATTATCCTATTTCAATGATAGGAATAATGGTAGTGTTTTGCTCTTCAAGTACAGATTGTAGAATCTACTTGTTTTCAACCAGAGAATTTGTCAATGGTGGAAATGTGATCTTTCAAGAGTGGAAGATTTGTAAACTTGAAGAAGCACCTTTGGATCAACACCTTATTCAATTCATTGATGTTTTGGAGTCAAGTCAAGTGGAGGATCAAGCTCAAGACCCGAAGACTCCAAGAAGAATCTCGAGTATCAAGATGGAGCCATCAAGGCTCAATCATATGGATCAAGCAAGGCAAGTTGTCTTTGGCAACATTATTTATGCTCTTAATATTTTAATTGATGTATCTTCAAGTGCACAAAATGCCTTGGAATCCATGGCTTGGCATGATGTTTAGTTTTGAAGTGTGCTACATGTATATAGCCACATTTATGGAACATCTTGTAAGGGATCTTCTAAGAGGTGGTGAAAGATCCTTCATGGACATCATTCTCTATTGGAGTCTCAAAAGTTCCTTGTTTGTAGCTGGATTTTTTAGACACTTCTAAAAGCATTCATTCATCTAGCAAGAGAGTTGTAGATAGATCAAACTAAATTTGAGGAGGAGTGTGAAGAATTGCCCAAAATTGGCAAATCTAGCTTGATCAAAACCCATGTAGAATAGTGTAAATTGTGTACACAAGTGGGTCCCACACATGTGAGGCCATGATGCCACATGGGAAACCCATCCTAATGTAGGTTACGTCAAGTCAAGAGAGTTGGTCATGTCTATTTGGTGGTCATCCCCACTTTATAGGACCTACACCTAAGTTTAAGGTGAAAATTTGACCAACTAGCTACCTACCAAGCATAACTCTAGGAAATAGACTAGGGTTTCATTTTAGGTCAAGGAGAGTGAGTTAACTTCCTTATTACATGCTGGAAATCCACCTAACTTCAAGAAGGAAGTCGAATTTGCTATGTATTCCCTCTCTCCATAGTGATAGTTTTTTGATAGATTGTTAAGCAAGCATCCAATCACTCTTGTGGATCTTTTGTAGATCCATTTATGGTCCTAAAGTACAGTACTTTCACATTTCCTGAGGTTGCCAACCATCAAGAAATTATTCAATAGCTGGGCAACTACGTGGATGGAAGGCTCAGTGATGGCTTCCAAAAGGTAGCCATCATTGGTCCAGTGCATATCGTTGGTGAGGTCAATAAATGGCTTGATGGCCTGTTTGGCATGCTTGTGATTGGGTGAGGCCTGCGTACCAGATGATATTCCTAGGGCTGCAAGGGCGACCTCAGTGACGCGCACCTTGTGTGTGGCTCTTTGGAAAGTGATATAGAATTTGGATTTATCTTCCTTCCACGTACTGAAGGCAAGAGTGATGAAATCCATATTGATATGACCCGAAAAGGCTCTCTCATAAATACTCATTGCAGTGAGTAGAGGCTCTGCAAGGGTCATCCATTGAGTGACCATGCTTGTGCTAGGAACAATCGTGATGTCCGTTGCAAATGGGACATCACGATGGATAGTATAGCGCAGATACTGGGAAGTATCGGTAGAAGACATGATGATCAGAAAGGAATTATAAACGTGTGAAAGTGTATCAGAAGGCAATGTAGGAAATTTGAAAGGCTTTGGTCGCAAGAAAAATTCGCAAGAGCTTTGCTAGCACAAGTGTGGAATGAATCGAATTCAGCCAACTTATAGGTGAATTTGGTGGGTCCATTACACTGAATAGTAGTTTGGCTGATCAATTCTGAACAAAAATTTGTAGGCATGTGCAGTATTTTAAAAATAGAAACTTCAACTTACCCTTGATCAGCTTGGATTTGTACATCAATGCAAGATCTTCTGCTTTCAGATCTTTTTTGTGCAATCGACTATCGTGCCATGCCTTGCGGCAGGCTTTCTCTGCTACTAAGGCATGAACTGCCATCAATCGGGTTTCACATAATTTGTGCAACGCTTCATGACGGAGTTGTAAAGACATATTATCATTCAATCGTTCTGGGGCTGCTATGAGTAAAGATGAGATTAAAAATTCAATTGGCATAACAGCATCTTGACCATAAACCACTTGAAAAGGTGTTTGATTTGTACTATTTTTGTAAGCAGTTTTGAATGCCCATAATGCTGCATATAGTTTATGTTTCCAATCGGACCGAGTTGCTTCAACTGTCTTTGTCAAAACGGTGCAGAGAATCTTATTGGAAGATTCAGCTTGGCCATTCCCTCTGGGATAGTAGGGAGTACTAAATCTGTGTATAACGAAAAAATCTTCTAGTAAACACTTTATTGTTTGATTAACAAAGTGCGTACCCCGGTCACTGACAATTTCGATCGGACATTTAAATCTGATTATAATATTTTCATATAGAAACTTAGCCGTAGATTTTGCGTCAGCCACTTTGACAGCTTTGGCTTCAACCCACTTGGTCATATAATCACTTGCGACGATAATGTATCGGGCCTGAGATCCTTGCGCGTCAGGATGAATAGGACCAACATAATCCAGTCCCCATTTTTCAAACGGTGCTTGCGATAAAACCGGATGCAAGGGTTCATAATTCTGTCGAGTAGGCCATCGTGCTTGCTGGCAAACATCACATGTCTAAATAAATTTTGCAGTGTCCTTATGAAGTGTAGGCCACCAACAATCGGATTGCAAAAATTTGCGAACAGTAATATTTGTAGAGAAGTGTCCTCCACCCATGCCATCATGTGAAAACATGATTAAATTTGGTACTTCATGTGGTAAAACACACATTCGTAAAATATTATCTGATCCACGATGGTACAATTTTCCTACAATTAACTGATAAGGTTGAGTCTTATGAATCAATTGTCTCTTCTGTACTTTTGTCAAAGAGTCATTCGATTGTCTCAGCATCAGGTACTCAACAATATTTGCCGCCCACTCGGGTACTGCTTCAACATAGAACAACGCAACATTTGGCAGTTCATCATCCACTTCAGTATTAACTGGTGTGGATTCAATTCGCAAAATGTGATCGGCTAGATAATGTTGCTTTCTCTTTTTAACCACAATTCAAAAGTCAAATTCAGTCAATAATAATAACCATCTTGCAATATGTCCAGTATTACACGTCTTGTTTACCAAGTAAAGTAACGGTTGATGATCCGTATAAAATGCAAAGTGCGTTTCCATGAGGTAGTGACGAAACTTCCAAACAGAAAAAATCATGGCTAGCGCTTCACGTTTTGTTGTTGAATAATTCTTCTCTGGATCTGTAAGCTGTTTGCTTGCAAATCATATGGGATAATCCTTCTTATAGTCACCTGGCTGCGTCAAAACTGATCCAATGGCATATTTTGAGGCATCCGTATGAACATGAAACTCTAATGTCCAACCCGGAGAACGCAGTATTGGTGCTGAAGTTAATGCTTTTTTTAACTTTTCAAAGGCTTTTAATGCCTCTACTGTCCAAATAGGAACAATAGTTAGTTTGTATATAGGTCGTGCTAAATCCGCAAATAAGATAATAAAAATTCGATAGTAGTTCGCATGACCCATAAACACATAAACTCCTCAAATTGTTGCTGGTGGTGGCAATTCCACAATAACTTTGATCTTAGAATAATCGGTGGCAATACCATGTCTTGATATCACATGTCCAAGCACAACTCCGTGCGAAACCCATATCTGGCATTTAGAGAAATCTGATATTTGCGGCATCTTTCCAATACTTTCTCCAATCGATCTAGGTGGTCTGTATCTTACTATGAACTCCCAAGTTGTCCAAGTAAATTTCAAGGAATTTTTGCAGATAATCTTTAAAAGCAAATTGCATTACCCTTTGGAATGAGCTTGGTGCATTACAGAGTCCAAACGACATTACTTTGTAAGCACAGGTGTCCCATTCTGTTGCAAAAGCAATTTTGTGGCAATCGACAGGTGCAATCTTAACCTGGTTGTAACCACTAAATCCATCCAGGAAACTTTAAGATTTCACTCTAGCAAGACGATCCAAAATGCTTTTAGTAAAAGGTAACGAAAAGTGATCCTTCTGTGCACTTTATTCAATGCTTTGAGATTCACACAGATTCACAATTTTTCATTTTTCTTAGGAACAATGACAATCGGTGAAATCCATTCTGTATGCTCAATCTCATAAATGAAATCGGCGTCAAGCAATCTCTGAAGTTCTTTCTTTATCAGATCTGCCACATTAGGATTACAGCGATAGAACTTTGTAACCTTTGGAACTCCATCAGGTACTAAAGATATGGTATGTTCAATCACTGATGTCGGAATACCCTTCAAATCTTGATAAGTCCATGCAAAGCAATCTTGATACTTAATAAGTAACAAACAGAATGCTTGATACTGTTCAGGAGTAAGTTGTGATCCCACTTGTACAATCTTTTCCGGTTCTCCTGGTTCAGCAAGATCCATTGGTTGCATCCTAGCTGGGCCATCATAAACCTCTCTAGATTCCGGCATGTGTTCTTCAGGTTCACGATGTGCTTTAGGTAACATGATAACCACATCATCCAGTGTATAACATTTAAAATGCTCTGGCATATCATGCTGGACTACGTTTGCCTGTTCTTTTTTGAAAGGAGTTGTCTTGGATCTTCTTTTAGCCTTCTTAGCAGGAATTGATCGTGGAGGTGATGACTTTCGAGATGATAATTCTTTCTTCACAAGTGAAGACTTCCTAGACGATGATGTCTTGTTGAAAGTCTGACTTGAAGAATCATTCTTGACTTTTCCTTTGCCTTTATCCAATAGAGGTGGCACTTCCTTTGAATCAATCTTCCGAGGGGAATTTTCCCATTTTAGGACCGTATTATAATGTTGCTTAGCTTGTTTCTTCGTCATCAAACCTGTGATCTTGTCTCCCTTCAATATAGCTGTTTTGGGCGGTTTGATTGTTGGTTCATCAGGAACATTACGCACTCCAAATCTAGTCGGATTCATATGATTTAAAATCTGCCCATCCGTAAGTTCTACATTGCCATCATAAGTCAAGGCATGGCTCACTGGTATGAGATCATCCTCAATTGGATCTGGTATAGGTTTGTTGATATCCAGGCTACATTCAGCACATTTAGTGGAAACGTGATTGGTGTATCCAAAGTTCGATCTAATAAGGAAATCTCGCTCAACTCTGATTGAATATCTTGTTGACACATATATCCCGTTGTACAATCAATTGTTGCAAGAGCTTCATTCCAATTGACAGTATCCATTTGAGAATCATAGTGAACTCCCAATTTTTTGTCTGGTCGATCACAAGTGCGATCCGTTGTTGATGAATCATCATCTTCTTTTTGAACAACTGATTTGATAGTCCAAGTCGTAGGATCAACTTTAACTGCACGTTCGCGATTTTCAAAAGTGATTTTTTCGGTGCCCCAGTTATGAATTACTTGCACAACTCGGAACCATGGACGTCCTAATAGAACTCAGTAGACATTTGGCGCTTCTGGTAAGTCCATCACGATGAAAGCAATGACGAACTGTACTCCTGCAATCTTGACAGGTATATCTTCCACCAGTTCTCATGGACGAACTGTCGTTTGATCAGCTAGTTTAATAGCAAAAGTAGCAGGTTTGATCTTTGTAAGGCCCCATTTTGCACATAGCCTTGTAGAAATCAAGTTAACTCCTGAACTGCCATCTATCACGGTTGCTTCTTTAGGAAATTGTCTATGTTGTATTGGCAGAGTGATATTCTTTTGTTCACTTTCCCAAGCGGCTCCAACATGGAGTACATCGTTAGATTCTTCAAATCCAGCACAAAAAAGTGGCTCCTGATGGACTTTTGGTTCTTCTTGAGTTAACTTTTGCACTAAGACTTCTTTTGCTTTTGGCACCAACTTTAGAAACTCTCCCAATGAAATATTGATCTTGCTAGACAAAATGTTCATGAGTAATTCTGTATGCGGTGCTTCTGGTTCAGTCATCTTGAAGGGTTCTTCATGATGATGTAATTGATCATTCATATCCGTACGTAAATTTCTTGGAGGCTGCAATGGTGAAGATCGAACTTCAGCTGTTACTTTAGCAGCTTCATGTTCCTCTTCTTCTTGCAGATGTTTAATCCACTGTCTCATATCCTGATATCTTCGTTTTTCTGCATTAAGATTTGGATAGACTCCTGATGTTGTTGGTGTATCGTTCGATGGTATAGAATCAACAGGTACTAGATCCACTACTGGTTCTTTTTGCTTTTGTGCTCTGGTGACCACCATCAAGGGTGTACTTGGCTTATTCTGAACTACTGATCCTTGCTTGATTGTTATCAAATTTACAGGTGTTGTAGCTGGTAGTGGCTTCAGTCTTGCTGGACAGTCTTTATAGCAATGCCCATATCCACAATCACGACAGAATGGTACAAATTTTCCTTTATTTGGGCATTCTGCAACTCTGTGATTTTCTCCACTTGCAAAGCATCCAAGTAGTGCTCCGGTCCAACTTCTCGAGGCTTGTTGTTGAGCGGCAGCATAAATGGCATACTGTTTTGAAGATCCACCTTCCTGATCATTACCATAGCTCCATTGCTCAGCACTTCCGTAAGGTTCTAGTTCCATCAAATTGGCAGGAGGAGCGGATTGTTTTGGTGGGGCTGGCAAAGCTAAAGAACATTGATTTCCATTTGTTTTTTCAATTGAGGACACTCGTTCACTGTGTGATTTCCTGTACAAATAGAACACCAGATATTTTCCCTGGTAGGAAAAGTCTTTGCAACCTTCTCAGGTTCCTTGTTTGCTTCTCCGTGGAAATTTTCCAATGCTTTGAACTTCTCATCAAATTGCAACTGCAACTTTTGCATCTGTTTCTGCTAGGTCTTCCCAAGTTTCTCGAACTCATTGAGCATCTTTTCTGCAGTAACATTGGCATTCGTTGATGCAATAGTGGTGGATGTCATAGTAGTCTGCCCTTCTATATAAGTCAACATATTGACATTCGGCTCATCATCTGAATCTTCATCCTCCTCCCGAATTGCATCGTCCATAGCATTTTGCAAAAGTGCGTACTCATTATGGTGTTTCAGCTCACATCTGATCCGTTTAGGTAGACCTGATAAAAATCACATAATCATGGCATTTTCATTAATCAGCTCAAGTTCGCATTCAAATCTGAGACGTTTCACCCTTCCATGTAATCTCGAACCATTTTCCGCTTTCTCATTTTAACTTTACTTAAAAGTAGGAAAGGGTCTTCCATAAACTTTCGCGGTTTGAACCGTGTAATAAGGGCTCGTTTAACAACCTCCCAATTTGTACGTTCCGTTTCATCTTGGTTATAGTACCAATCTTGTGCTGTGCTTGTTAAGGCCATAGGAAACAGCTTAAGTTTATCTTGAGGATAAATCTCACCTCACAATATTCAACATAGATCTGAAGAAATCTAACTGGATCTGTTAATCCATTATACTTGGGTAGATCCAATCGGGATGCTCTTCTAACAATAATTGGATTGACCTTCTGTGGAGCACCTCCAGGAACAGCTCTAAGGATAGCCATCTTTACAAATTTAGATCAAGCGGACAATGAGATTGGGTCTAGATTTTTTCAAAAAACTATCTCAGATCAAATCTGCTAGATCTATTCTCTTTTTCAAGAATCTGACTCTATATGATAAAAAACTTTCTGAAATTCGATCAATTGACACTTCTCAAAAATGATACTCTTAGAATCCAATTCAGAATATATCAGATTTGATCCAAATTTTGATAGAGACTTGATCTGAAAAATTAGAAACTAAAATAGGACTGGCGAAGATTCATTAGGCGAAGGTTGGCTCGGCGAAGGCTAAATAGTGCTATTTTGGGAAAAAAAAACTCTATAAACAAATTTTTTGACAATTTCTTGAGAAATAACTTTCGCCGACATCTCTCGTAAAAGATCTGACACAAATAAAACTATGAAAAATCGGACGAAGGTTTCTGACACAAGGAAATACAGTTTCTGTTGTCTGGTGAGAGTAAAATTCAAGATTTTCTATGATTTGATCAAAAAGAATCTTCGCCGAACTCAAAATTAGTGTTTTTCTATAAATAGCATGTTTTGGAAACTCGACGAAGGTCATGGCAAAGGATCAAGAGTAATACTGATAATTTTGCAAAAAAATGACCTTTTTTTGACAAAAATATGGCAATATGACAACTGATCCTCTGAAACCTTTTCTATTTTTGGTATTATTCTTCGTCGACCTAGCAATAGATAGATCTGAATCACTTCTAAACACAGTGCATCGGGCGAAGGTTTATTTTTTGTATTTTTAGGGTTTTGGTGATTTTTTGGTGATTTTTGACGATTTTTCTGATGTTTTCTGAAAATCTGTTGGGAATTAATCTTCGCCCTTCAAACTGAAGGTTCTGTGAACAAAATCAAAGGTGTCTACAACTCGGCGAAGGTTTTCTGATAGAGGTATTTTGGAGAACGATCAGTGTGCAGTTGAAATCGGCTAAATTGGATGAGAAGTCCGGAAAAGCGCCAGAGATATGCTAATTTGACATGAGCTCTCTTGAGAATTATGAAGTAAGGAAGGATCAACCGACAAATTTATAGAAAAAATCTAGGACAAGCATCGGATGTAAAAATTTGGGCATGGCCCAGGTTATGACAATGAATACAATCAATCATTGGATTCAACCAACACTTGTCTTCTGTATGACCTTATCTTTTGCATCTGTTGCAAATCTTCCTATCACCAGAATCTTTCTATTGTTTTTCTGATTGTCGATCATTTGTCTTGGATTCATCTGAACGATTTTCATTCTTCTTAGACGACTCCCTCATAGACTTAAACTTTGTTAAAGATTGATTCTTCTGAGTAAATAGAGCCTTTTACGAATCACCATTATCGTCATAGCATTCGCGAGCTTCTACGTCCTCTTTGACTCCATCTATCACCTTTTGAAGTGTCATAGATGAATCTTTCACCATCGGTGTTAGAATTTTGCAAAAAAATAAACAAATCATTTATCTCTCGTACGAAAGTGGTCAGATCTTTGTCGTCCTGAACAACTTGAATTTTTGAAACCACTCGAATTGTTTTGGAAAGACTCAAATTTTTTCAAATGATCGAATTTTTCCAATGACTCGAATTTTTTCAATGACTCTAATTTTTCGAACGACTCGAAGTTTTCCAATCACTCGCCTTTTTTCAATGACTCGAATTTTGGATCGAATTTTTCAAACAACTCAAATTTTTTCAACTATCGAATTTTTTAAGACTTGATTTCTTGGAACGGCTAGAATTTCGGATCGACTCAAATTAAATATGGTGAAAGTCAAAGCCAAATCTAACTCATGTTCGGACATTCAGATGTGCAGTTTATATGCATATACCAGACAAATTGAAAAAGAAACTCGATGAAAAGACAAAACAAGATTTTTTGGTAGGATCCGAGTTACATTCTTCATATTAGCGAGTCTACATACCCGAAACTGGAAGAATAAAAGTTGTTTGAGATGTTAAATTCGATGAGTAGACAATGATTTAATCGGCTATGAAAATTTTAAAACTTATTATGAGTTACCAACAACAGAAGTAAAGCAAGTAGATGATGAACAAAAATTACCATATGGACATAGTAGTGATTCAGAGAGACTTCAAATTCGAGTACCTGAAAGACTCTAATCACCAGTTTGAATTCAAGCAGAACAGGTCAAACTCGAAAATGCAAAATTGAATTCGAGACCTATATAAACTATGAGAAGATCTAATAGACAAAAAAAACCACCATTAAGGTTTGGTCAGAATGTTTCAACAAACATAGCCATCAAATTTTGTGGCTTCACGGATGAACCTCAAATATTCGAGAAAGCTATTGATAAATCAAATAAAGATCATTGGATTCAAGCAATGGAGGACGAAATGTCATCAATGCATAAGAACAATGTATGGACACTTGCACCTATACTAATGGAAGAAGACCAGTTAAATGCAAGTGGATCTACAAGATCAAAACAAGTTCTGATGGAGATAACATCAGATGCAAAGCAAGGTTGGTTGCAAAAGGTTTTTCACAAAAACATGGGATCAACTACACTGATACTTTCTCACCAGTAGTCAAACACACATCAATTCGCTTGTTATTCACTTATGCAGTGGCTCATGATCACCAGATGGATGTCCAAACAACGTTCTTTCACAGATATATACAAGAAGATATATTCATTTATCAACCAAAAAGTTACATCCTTCAATGCAAAGAGCATTTGGTATGCAAATTTCATAAGGCATTATATGGTCTTAAGCAAGCTCCCAAGGCCTGGTATGAAAAAATCAATCACTTCTTGTTGCAACATAATTTCACTTCTTGCTCTACAGACTCTAATGTGTATCTCAAACATAAAGGGTCAAGCTATGTTATAATAGCATTAGACGTTGATGATTATTTAATTATCAATAATTCAAATTAGTTATTACAAAAAACCAAATTTCTGCTTTCATCAGAATTTGAGATGACTGATTTAGACCTAGTCCATTACCTTCTCGATATGGAGATCAACAGAGATCGCGCAAGCAGAAGGATCGCTATAAGCCAAGAGTCCTATCTAATCAATCTACTTTGCAGATATGGCATGGAGGACTGCAAGCCCATAGACACACGTATGGATTTAGGATCTAAGTTGTCCAAAGACATGTGCCCTAGAACTCAAGAAGATTAGCAAGAAATGTGTAGGTATCCTTATCAGTTCGTCATAGGATCTATCATGTATTCTATGATCTGTACACGACCCGATCTAGCATATGCAGTAAGCACACTGTCTCAATACATGTCCAATCCAGGCTTACAGCACTAGAAAGCTCTGCAAAGAGTACTGAAGTACATTCAAGCTACAAAGGACTATGCTTTGAGCTATAATGGTAATACAAAAGTTGCACTCACACTGATCACATATTTAGATTCAGATTGGGCAGGAGACGTGGATACTAGAAAATATACATCAAGTTATATTTGTTTCCTTGCAGGAGGACCCATTTCATGGACCATCAAAAAATAAAAATGCATTTCATTGTCCTCTACAGAATCAGAGTACGTTGCAGCTACATCAGTAGTGAAGGAGATAATTTGGCTCAGAAGGCTACTACAGGATCTACAATTTTCACATATCGGTCCTCCAATACTCCAGTGTGACAATCAGAACTACATAGCTCTATCTCTGAACCCACGAACTCATAATAGAACTAAGCATATAGAAGTTCAATTTCATTTTCTTAGAGAGAAGGTTTAGAATAAAGATGTCGTACTAAGTTACTGTCATACAGACGATATGTTGGTTGATATTTTGACAAAGTCATTGTCTAGAGATAAACATTCTACTTTAGTAAATATGATAAATCTCAATTGCAGTTCACATTTGTAGCAGTAAGCTTTTAATCTAACTCCTACTCATCCCAATAGCCCTTTCTCCTTATCTCAATTTTACTCTCTCAAATGAAACCTGCAAAAAATGAACGGTTTTTCAACAGTCTGCATTCTTAGACTGATTGTCACTATAGTCTACATTTTTACTCAGGAAATTCCATAGAAAAAAAATCCGACATTGTCGCCTTTCCACCTTCGGGTCATCCTGAACAGCTAAGTGTTTTGCGACACTTGTGCTAAGTCAATTTTTAGGCCATTTCAGCACTTCCAAAAATGTGACACTGCTTTGCAAAAAATACAAAAAATACGACAATGCATTTTTCCATGCAATTTCTGACAGGCAACAAAATGCGAAAAATGTGACTGCATTTTTCCATGCAATTTCTAACAGGCGACAAAATGCAAAAAAAAGTGACACTGCATTTTTTCATGCAATTTCTGACATGCAACAAAATGCAAAAAAACAACACTCTACAAAAATAAATAGGATTCTAAGTATAGATTGTGTACATCTTCACACTCCAATAACAATTGTTTTAATTAGTTAGTTAATCAACTGGTAAGCGATCTTGTAAATGTGAAGCTAGAATAATACAAGATCTTTTAGTCAATCCATGGTCATGTTAATGCAGTTATCATTGTGCTTTCATCTTTATTTATCATCGTATTTCATTCTATTGGTGTCTGTCGGAGCTGACGCCAACATATGTGGTATCAGAATTGATAATTTTCATTTCACGAACCAACAGGGTAAGGGCAAAGCTCATATAGTCGAACTATTGGACTCTCTTGAAGTATCGAATGCTTATGTTCTTGAGTCGACTATTTTTATTGAAGGTCCTGGCTCATCCACTTTAGACGAACAACTTATCAGTAGTGATTCCGAAGATGATGATGTTGTAGCTCAATAATTATAGCCTGATGAAAGTAATCAACTTTGTTCATTTCCTAGAAGATCGACAAGAAATCGTAGACCACCTATAAGGTATACCGACGCGTCTGTTGGAACGATCGAACTTCGAAGCAGAACGAAGTGTCGCATTTTGAGAAAATGCAAAAAAGTCGACAAATAGCTCATTTGTTGAAGTGGACTAAAGTGTCACATTTTGTAAAAAATGTGAGCTGCTGACAAACAATTCATTTTTGCAGACTGCTTTGAGAGAGTCTGTGTGCCAAGCCTATGTGGCTTGCCATGTGGCAACTTTCGAGCCCCATCTCTCTATTTTTCTCTCTCTAGGTCCACTTAAGCCTAGGTGGGTGTGGGAGAAAGAGTTTGGGGGGAAGGGAAGTGGGCCTTGGCACCACCCCCCTTTACATTTTCCACTCTCTCGGCAACGTGGAGGGGCACGCACAATGCGTCGTCTCGCAAAAGAAATTGAGAATGAAAAGAATATTGTGCCACAGACCACGGGGAGGGGGAGGATGGCTAAGTAGATCATCAATCGCCTGTTCTGAGCACCATCCACATGTCTCGACCACAAGTTGCCACCCAAATTGTCGGTCACCTGTCAACGATGGGCTAACCTACTAATAAATAAATAAATATATATATATTAATATTTTTTTTAATGTTTTACACATAAAAAAATATTGTGGTATCGCGTTTTCCAAGGCGGCACCATAATCGTGGTACCACCATTAATGGCGGTACCATGGGCCAGCATGATATCTATGTATGTGTATATATATATCTATGTATGTGTATATATATATCTATGTATGTGTATATATATATATATATATATATATATATATATATATATATATAAAATAGTGGCACGTGGTACCGCATTATGTACCGCGGTACCATAATGGTGGTACCGCAATTATGGTACCATCCAAAAATCCGCGGTACCAGGACGGCACCATAATAAAAAATAAAAATAAAAATAAAAAAACTCCTATGTTACTTTCGCAATTTTTTTATTTTTTGGTACCGCGGATCAGTATGGATCCGCTGGCGATACCATAGTGGATCCGAGGTACCGAGATCGACGATTCTTGCTACCGTTGAATCTATGATATATATATATATATATATATATATATATATATATATATATATATATATACACACACACACTACTAAAGAGTGCCCGTCATTAACGGACAATGGAGACCGATTTAGGTGGCGGCCGATGATTTAGATGATGGCTGATCCCACACATCTCGCATCTCGAATATCTAACATTCGAGTCTATGAAAAAATTCGAGTCTTTAAAAAATTTGAGTCCTTGAAAAAATTTGAGCCTTCGAAAAAATTCGAGTTTTTGAAAAAATTCTAGTCTTCTTTGAAAAAAAAAAAAAGAGTTTTTCAAAAACATCGAATCTTTGGAAACATTCGAGTATTCGAAAAAATTTGAGTCTTTTGAAAAATTCGACTGGACAGTACAAAGGGTCCTTTGATCATTCGGAAAAAAATGAGTCTTTGAAAAAATTTGAGTTTTGAAAAAATTTGAGTTTTAAAAAAATTCGAGTTTTGAAAAAATTCAATCAAATTCGAGTCTTCGAAAAAATTTGAGTTTTTAAAAAATTTGAGTCATTAAAGAAATTCAAGTCATTGAAAAAATTCGATCCATTGAAAAATTCGAATCTTTGGAAAAATTCGATCATTTGAAAAACTTCGAGTTTTTTCAAAAATTTAATTTTTTAAAAAATTTTAGTCGTTCCAAAAATTTGAGTCATTGAAAAAATTCGATCCATTGGAAAAATTCAAGTCTTTCGAAAAAAATTCGAGTCTTTGAATCTTTCATAAAATTCGAGTTGTTTCAAAAATTCGACTCGCTCCAAAAATTCAATTCTTGAAAAATTTGAGTGTTTATAGAAATTCGAGTCTTTCAAAAAATTCTATCTTTTGGAGAAATTTGATCCGTCAAAAACATTTGAGTCGTTCCAAACATTTGACTCGTTCCAAAAATTGAAGTCTTCCGAAAAATTCGAATCTTTCAAAAAATTTGAGTCTTCAAAAAAATTCTCGTCATAAAAAAAATTCGAGTCATTGGAAAAATTTGAATTGTTCCAAAAATTCAAGTCTTCCAAAAAATTCGAGTCTTACGAAGGTCGAATGTAGTGAAAAGTTGAATTAAAGTTCCGAGACAATCCGGCAAATTTGACATTCTCGTCACTTTATCTACTCCTCTCTTTTTTTTACCTCTATTCCTCTCATCTCTTCCACTCATTATTACGTGCATTTCCATCGAGGTTATTCTCCATTTTGCTGGTCTTTGAGGTGCCCTCCTACCTCTCACCCCTGCTTTAAAATTTTTTATCAATTATCACCCCATCTCGTGCTTTTTTTGGTACTATAACTTTTTGATTTTTAATAAACTCTCTCTTTTTTCATTCTCAGATTCAAGATTTAGCACTACTCCCAGTTTCAACTCCACCCGGTGTTTAAGAAAGCATGAATAATTCAAGAATGAAATCGGTAGTTTTCTCAAAAAAATTAACATGAAATTTTTTTTGTTAGACTTTTTATGCCTTAGTCTCAAGTTTTGTAGAGGAAAACTGGCAACTATTAGTACCTTCATCATTAGGATCCAAAACACTTCTTATAATATAAATGTTTTTCAAAAAAACCTCAAAAAAGTTTCTAGAACACTACCTCCACCCTGCACCTGAGGCACATATCATCGCAAAGAGTCAGCCGCCTTACACAAAGGGTCTGACGATTTGTGTCTGTCAACATGGGCAGAGGCCTTTTGAGCAGACGGTTGAGTTTGCCAATAGTCACAACCACATAGGCATTTCACTCTGCTCAAATTGTTTTAAACTAAAAAAAGGAGTGGTGTGGCCTATCTCATTCAATGGATACTCAAGTAGGATACCTCCATCTTTGGAGATTTTGAGTTAATATCACTGACACCATGTGAGAAAGCTTTCCGGTGAACTTGTTGGTAATCATTCCTCCTAAAAGCATTAGATGGCACCCCTTTAGAATCTATAGCAGTTTCTTGAGGAAACTTAGAGCTAGAGTTGTAGCAAATCGCATGCTAACTATCTACACAAAAATGATGAGTTATTTCGCATCAAGAACAAATTTTGAAGTAAGATCATAAAAGAGAATCCAAAGATCAGATGAAAATCTCAAGAGGCTCGCCTCACCATATCTGTCGTTGCAGTCCAGGCTTCACCAAACCGATTCAAATCAGTCAAAAGACATAACTGCAAAAGCAGTTCGCGCATATGCCAACACCACCAACACCATAGCAATCCAGGATGCTTGTAACTGTTGTAAAAAAAAATCAGTAACAATGGACTATCGGTGAGGGGGATCTGTATTAGCAAAAATGGAAGCCCCTTGAGACGTTTCAAGGTAGCTGGCATTTCGAGGTACTGGTGCTATTTTCTCCATGGATGAACATTAGTTAGGAGCTACCCATAAAAAGTCACTAACTCCATCATCGCTCTGCCGATGCTAACTCCATCATCGCTTTGTCGATGCTGACTCCATCATCGTTGGCCATGTGCAGGAAAAAAATCAGCAGAACTTAGAGAAATACAAAAGAAAAACAGTTTGTGAGGGAGAGGGTAGTTCATGAGAGAGGGGGAGGGTAGTTCTGGATAGTTCGTGAGAGAGGAGGAGGGTAGTTCTTGAGAGAGAGAGAGAGAGAGAGAGAGAGAGAGAGAGAGAGAGAGAGAGAGAGAGAGAGAGAGAGAGAGAGAGAGAGAGAGAGAGAGAGAGAGAGAGAGAGAGAGAGAGAGAGAGAGAGAGAGAGAGAGAGAGAGAGAGAGAGAGAGAGAGAGAGAAAGCGTGCGTAGGATAGATGTATGATGGCATTATTCTCGGGTTTTGGAGTCAGCACTGATGATTATTAACATGCCTCACGCCTTTCAATCTTCAGAGGTAATCAAGAATGCCAACAATGTCCGAGCTCCACGGGTCAGATCTGCACACAACAGAAAAGGTGCTACTACTCGTGGTGCAGTGACCCGCTTTCCTCCTAATTGTAACTATGGCCTTTCCACAAATGGTGTCCTACGTAGATCCATATAGATAAAAAATATTTTTCTGTTCCAGTTAATAGATCGCCTGGCTAAATAACCAGAATGGATGCGTGCGATCAAAAGTTATCAAAAGCTACGGTGCGATCAAAAGCAAGCCATGATGTGATCAAGCGTTGCACCATCCCTGCCATCGTCTACACTGTAACACGCCAAATGCCAGATGCATAGCAACTACGTGAAGAATCATGAGAGATAAACTACGATGAGAAAGAAGGTGTTTGCACCAATTTGTGATGTTCTTAAACATGTAATTTTGAGTATAGTTCATAGATAAATTGGTGTAAATTGTTTTATCCAGTTAATATGTACTGTTTGTAGCGAAATTATAATGTTTAGTTAGTTGCATGTTGAGGATGGAAAGTTTGTCCTTGAATCCTCCAGAGAATCTGTTTGTTGGAACATGATTGAAAGTCCAACAATTTAATTTGTTATCTTGGTAAAACAAAGTGAGCAATGCATGTATGGTTAGTGAAAGCCATCCTTACCCTGTTTGCTAATGGATCAGAATCTGTGATGCTTAGGTGAAGGCATGCAATGGGTTTTGGTCTTAATAACCCTGTGGTACCTTCTGGTTAAGCAGGTTGCTAACCAAAATTTGCATGGAGATCTTGATTTGAACTTCAAGATTGCTTTTAAGCAATCATTAGATGGTTAGTTCTTGACCTGCAATCATGTTTTCAAAACATGATTAAGTTGTGAAACCTAGTGGACGGTTTGTTGTTTAGTAGCTATTTTTTTTCGTAGCTCGATGAGAGTGGTGAAAGCAAGTGGAGAGCGGTCAGCCTTATAGATCCCTCTGTGATATGCTTTCCTTATGATGCTAACCCTCTCTTGCTACTTTTTTGACAACATGGGTTACTCCACGGACTGTGGCAAGTGCTATGAATTGCGCTGACTCAACGCGACAGGTGGGGCGCTAGAGTGTGGTTCATTCTGGATTTGAAAGTGCACTTTTACCTTGTTGAAGTCCAAGTGTATAGTCCTGTATAAATAAAACTTGGTGGAACTTCTGTTGTAGGTTACCTGCAAGGCAGCAATGGTGAATGAACTGTCGTTAGGCATATGAGGAGCGATCTAGACCCTGCCTCAGTTGGTATATATCTCTCTCTCGCGATTTAGAAGTCTTTTTTGTAGCAAGAGATATGGTGGCTGGCTCTTTTTTCCTTGCTAATTCAGGGTAGGGAGCGGCTGTCTGAACCTAGGTAGGGCGCGAGGCTGAATGTAAACATTCTGGGATCGCAAACATGCTCTAGATAATGCATTCTACCTAGGGGACTCATTTGAAAGTGCATAATGCCTTCTACCTAAGGCTCAGGGACATTTAGAAAATGTTTGGTCTCTTACATTTCTTTCACAGCTCTTTTCAGTTAGACCGGGATATCTGACTCACTGCACCTATCTATCTGCCTCAAGGGTATTCGATAAAGGTAATCCAAGACAAACATTCTGGCTTTTCAAAGATGCTCTAGATAAGCATTCTACCTTGGGGACTCATTTGAAAGTGGACCCTTCTACTTAAGGCTTAGGGACATTCTAAAAACATTTGGTCTCTTACATTTCTTTCACAACTCTTTTCAGTCGCAGACCGGGATATCTGACTCACTGCACCTATCTATCTGCCTCAAGGGTATTCGATCTGAAGGTAATCCAAAGCAAAAACAAACTTCATATTTAGCGACTATAGCTGGTCACTGACATTACACTGGCATAGAAAATATGCATCTATCATGTCTTCTCAAAACCATTTACAATGTATCTAAACATTGATAGTTACATGACATGGTTTGATTAGATGCGATAGTAGTGAACTCTTCACACATTGCAATAGAATACCATATCCTCCATACAAATGTTGGTACATTCTACATTTATCAACCGCTATGCTAAGGGTTTTTGTGCAAGAGAAAGCAAAGCAAGAAAGCATTAGCATTTTTCTCTCAGAACTATGACACTGAACCACTACAGAAAATGGCCTTCTACTCATGTAGTTCTTCAACCGAGCCAATTTGGCAGTGTTTTACATAAACAATTGTCTTCAACCAACAACGACATATACAAATAGGTAATCTAGATATTCAGGCTTCGAGGCTCGTTAAGATATTCAGATAGGTAATTTAGATATTCAGACTCTGAGGTAATCTAGCCAATAGTGACATACACAGATCAATACATAGATAGGTAATCTAGATATAGACCTTGCCATGCCTTGCCTTTCTTGAATCTTAAAACTAACTAAATTTTGATATGGGTTTGGTGATGGCAGCCTGCTCCACCATCTTGCTGCCCTCCAGGATCGTTCAAGTCGTCAATTTTCAAATGGAAGATTTTTGTTGTAGATGCCTCTGCTTTGCTTTAAGTAAGCTGCAGTTTCTTTTATGTATTTGACATGTTCTTTTGCTGCAGATTACCAGGCACCATACATGTCCTTGGCTGTTCCACATTCCTCGATGGCATATTCTAGATCTACTACAACAGGGAGCATGAAGTACTATCCTCTGTAAGAAGTTTCATGTATACAGCTGGTGCAAATAGAAATTTTAGATGGAATGCCCACTGTCAGACTCACTTTTTGGTCTTCTGTGTGTAGGCTTTTGTGCTGTATCTACCGACAAAAATTCTCAATCGAGAGGAGGTGTTATAGCGGGATTAATAGTAGCAGTAATTCTCTTAGTTATATAAAAGAAGAGCTGGAGTTCTGCTCCTCCTTCGTTGTGTATTATCAGCGATTTCTATGTTTCATGGTCTCAGGATACAACTAACAAGTTTAAGATTGCACTATATGTATTCTATCTTTCGACATTTTTATCTCTTGTTCTTATGTTCTATCTACCTTGCCTCATTGAACAAGGCGTAGTCTCGTGGCTCCTGATACTAAGGATATTGTGATTCCGGGGATACTACCGTCGGATGGTTCTGAAATGTCAAATTTTTGGTATTAGAGCTCCCTGAAGGAATGGAGGGACCTTTCAATTCGCAATCTACTTAACGAATCATCCGGAATGTGTGTGTGTGTGTGTGTGTGTGTGTGTGTGTGTGTGTGTGTGTGTGTGTGTGTGTGTGTGTGTGTGTGTGTGTGTGAGACTAAAAACTTGAGCTAGGATCGCTCATCATCTCACCCTTTGCTAATCTCTCTCTCTCTCTCTCTCTCTCTCTCTCTCTCTCTCTCTCTCTCTCTCTCTCTCTCTCTCTCTCTCTCTCTCTCTCTCTCTCTCTCTCTCTCTCTCTCTCTCTCTCTCTCTCTCTCTCTCTCTCTCTCTCTCTCTCTCTCTCTCTCCCCCCCCACGAGACTCTTTCTGCTCGCGACCAGTAGGAAGAGGCCTTATGGAGAAAAATCCAAGAAAGAGAGGGGTGGGGGAGAACTAGAAATTAAGCTTTCTAAAGTTTTTTGCTGCATGGGGAGGAAGGAGGTAGTTGATTTTTAGTAATTTGTGTTTTATCTTTTCCAATAGTTATTCAAGCGGTTTTAAAGATTTATTGTTTTACTTTGAATCGAACTGATCCGACCAAGGGTCAGATTTTTTTACTATTGGATCGAAAAAATACACTGGGTCGGAAAAGCTAGACCCGAGACTCATGACCCGATCCGACCTGACCAAGGGTCGAAAAATTTTGAACAGACCCAAACCGACCTTACCCAATCCGACCAGACCAAGGGTCAGAGATTTTTACCATTGAGTCGGAAAATTTCAACCCGACCTGACCCGCCGACTTGACCCGACCCGACTTGAATTTTTTTTGAAGACTCAAATTTTTTCTCGATTTCTTTTTCGATAGACTCGAATTTTTGGAACGACTCAAATTTTTCCAAAGGATTGATTTTTTTCAAAAGCTTAAATTTTTTTTGGAAAGACTCGAATTGTTCAAGACATTTTTTGGAACGACTCAAATTTTTGAAACCACTTGAATTGAACGACTAAAGTTTTCCAATTACTTGACTTTTATCAATGACTCGAATTTTTTCAACAACTCTAATTTTTTGAACTACTTGAATTTTTTCAATTACTTGACTTATTCCAATTACTTGACTCGAATTTTTCCAAAGGATCGAATTTTTCAAATGACTCGAATTTTTCCAACTATCGAACTTTTTAGGACTCGATTTTTTGGAACGACTCGAATTTTCGGAACGACTCGAATTTTTGAAATGACACGAATTTTTCTGAAGAATTGGATTTCTCCGAAGACTTGAATTTTTCCGAAGGATCGAACTAGCAACTCGAATTTTTCCGATGGATCGAAGAAATTTTGTACTGTCACGTCGAATTTTTCAAAAGACTCAAATGTTTCCGAAGACTTGAATTTTTCAAAGTTTCGAATTTCTTCAAGGACTCGAATGTTTTCAAAGACTCAAATGTTTGATATTTGAAATGCGAGATGTGCGAGATCGGCCATCATCCAGATCATCGGCCGCCACCTAAATCGGCCATTGCCCTTGTCAATGCCGAACACTCTTCACTAGTATGTATGTATGTATATATATATACATATATATCATATTGGCCCATGGTACCGTCGGTACCATAATGGTGGTACCACGGTTATGGTGCCGCCTTGGAAAATGCGGTACCAAGGCGGTAACTTTTTTATGTGTATATATATATATACATACATACATACATACAGACACATATGTATATATATGTATATATCTATATATGTATATTTAAACTTATGTACAGTTTTGCGCATGTGTATGGGTGCACTCATGCATCCTCCTCTCCCACCCATGCATACACATTTTTTTTAATTAAAAATTCAAAAAAAGAGAATGCATGTATGGGGAGCAGGATGCATGGCCCTCCTCCCTATGCATGCATATACATGGCCCTTCTCTCTCTCTCTCTCTCTCTCTCTCTCTCTCTCTCTCTCTCTCTCTCTCTCTCTCTCTCTCTCTCTCTCTCTCTCTCTCTCTCTCTCTCTCTCTCTCTCTCTCTCTCTCTCTCTCTCTCTCTATCATACTCTACTTTCTCGCCTCTCACCCAATTTAAATTTCCCCCTCTTTAATCAGGTACAGTCTCCTATCTACTTCCTTCATGAGATCGGCCGGACATTAAAGCCTAGTGGCATCGCGGTTCTTCATGTGCCATGTGACACAACAAACAATGTAAACGACTTCACAAGTTCCTCATGCACCGGGAGCCATTCACTTGAGCTTCTTGATACCATCAAGAGTCTGCGATTAGAAGGATTGGATACAATAGGGTGTCATGTTGAGATAGTATTGAGAAAGGCTCACAAATCAGTTGCAGTTTCATTGCAAAGGATTCTACTGTTGATGAGTGGCACACTTTCTGAAATTGCTCTATTTCACTCCAAAAGCTATAGGCTATTGCGAATGTGGAGCCTTTAATTGTGGATGAACCGTGAAAGCCATGGATCATTCTGAAATAGAACATTAAGAACGGTTGCAAATAGCAGTAGTAGAGAAAGAATAGTTAAGCATTAGATATGAATGTAAATGTAACAAAACTGGAATGAGGATTCAACGGCTATCAAACATTTTGTCTTGCAAACTTCTTGCTTGTGGATGCTTATTTATGGTGTTGGCATTTGAGAAGCCACAACAATCTATCTACTAGGGAAGGCGGATCGTAATTAGCAGGAGGTTTTATGCAGCAAAGAAAGACAGGCTGCTATTGCAATATTGGTCCAGCAACATGACGATGAGGCTGGTGCCTTGGGGCAATTGGCAGGAATGGGATTATGTTCGTGCAACTTTATTTTCAGTTTCCTCTTCCCGGATAAAAATCGCTCTTGATCAGGTTTGCTACATTCCAATCATAAATTTTGTGTTTACTATAGTTTTGTGAGATAGATATTGGAATTCAATCTATGCTTGATCTTTGCGCAATCACCCACAACTTAGGAGATCAATCACACTTTTGGGGTGTCCCACACATGTCTTAGTGCAAATAGCTGCATGGCATAGCAAAGGAGGGCTAATTGTAGTGGAAATTACTGCAGAACTTATCAATATCCATCATCCTGACCCTAAGATAATGTATGCTTATTGAAGTCTAAACGATTTGCTTCCTACTTTTGCATGCTAGGCCTTCTAGAAGATAATTCAAACCTTAACCATGTTAAGGATTAGCTTAAGTTGATTACTGTAGTTGCCTTAAGGAAGAATCACGACCTCTTTTCCTCTGTGCGATGTTTCAAATCACTACGTCTGCAAATGTTCTGAACAAGCCTCTTCCTCAGTTAGTTATCTCAGCTCAGCTGTGTGATGCGATGAAGCAATCTTATCTACTTCTGTAATTTATGTCTTGCATTATTTCTTTCACTCCAAGAACAATTTGGAGTGCTAGATCCCTTTCATATGTATAAATGTATATCGATACAACGAGGCTGGGCTTGGATCCTTAAGTCATTGTTTACCTTTCTTTGTGTGATGCAACTTAACTTTGATCAATGTGTGGTCAATGAAGCTAAGCATGGAGAGCTGTTTTGATGTCCAATATATACTAATTCCATACCATATGATCTTAGATAGAATGATGAATATCCTGCTTTTATTATATAAGGATGGAAATGTATCACTATACAATTTAAGAGAATTGAGGATCTCTCTCTCTCTCTCTCTCTCTCTCTCTCTCTCTCTCTCTCTCTCTCTCTCTCTCTCTCTCTCTCTCTCTCTCTCTCTCTCTCTCTCTCTCTCTCTCTCTCTCTCTCTCTCTCTCTCTCTCTCTCTCTTAGACACACGCACACACGCACACACACACACACACAAAGAAATGATCAAGGTCAGCTCTCTCAAACCTCATGCACCTCTAGCTGTCCTTTTTCTCCACAATCTGTTTGCCCATTTTTCTCTGCCATTGGAAAGAGTTTAATCTAATCGTGACATTCTTTAATGGCTACATTAGTTTATCCTTTCTAAGTGATATGTTTATCAAGTTCAATAACAACATGATTGATGGTGCAATGATAATATAGGTTGTATTGGCTATTAATTTCAGAAGGTCTATTGTGGATTCTGAACTAAATGATGCTCTAGAATGTGGGCAATTTTAGATGACTTTTTGATCATATCTGTTTCCTCAATGTTTTAGGGATTAAATGTCCTAAAAGCAGAGAAATGTAGTTGCTCAAAAACATTAAAAAAAAATAATATACCATGAGTATTGCAAATCACAATGCAACCTCCCTAATCAACATAGAAAACTAAACAATAATCAAATTTTCATATTAAACAAACATTTTAACGTAGCTAGAATCCAAAATTAAGAAGAGAGATATCAAAACTCAATGTCCTACTTCCCACCTCTCCTCCCCATAAACCAACTCCAGACCCTAACCCCTCTGCCTAACCCTAACTCAGAACGCCTCACCTTATACCTACTGTATGGAAATATGCATTCATGGAATTCTATTGCACACCAACTTTGGGGAGCACATTAAACATTAGGCCTCTTTATGAGTTGAAGCAACATCTGGCTTAAGTGATAAGGTAATGAATGCTTTTAGGCACAACTATAAGATTACTTAAGCTTGATTTCATCCCCTTTTCCATGAAGCCACATACGGTGGGCCTAAATAGGGGTCCTAAGGCCGAGCTATGAGGTGACCTAAGTAGCCGTTTATTTGTCTCGGCTTATACTTTTCAAGGTCGGTGTGTACTTACTACTAATGATTTATGATTTTTGTTTCCGTCTAGATGTAGATCTGTAGTTTAGATATTCAATTTCCTGCCACTCACCAATTTAATCGGCTGAATTTGATTTCAGGATGGTCATCAGTGATCTATTTAATAATCATGTATTGAAATGATCTCATATTTGGAGCATGCAATACCTTCGTGTTCTCAAACATTCTATAATTAAATTACAAGTTTTGTAGGTTGTGTAGACAGATAATCGAAAGTAGGTTTGGCTACTAGATAAAGATGAAGTACAACCTCCTCCAAATTTGCTTTCAATCAATCGTTTACTTCCTTTTGAGCATTGAACATTCCTTCTAGAATAGAAAATATTTCAATGCATTTGAAAAATGGAGGTTTGTACTACTATTTTTGGGAAATAATGATATGCTACTATCACCTACCTTGCTTGCATTCACTAGAGAATTTTCAGTGAGTAAATGAGAATTTTACAAGTGGAAAATTCCTCTCAATTTAGATAAGAAACAAAATGGAGCAATTCCAATGATAGAACTTTATAGTCTTTGACCAGTGAAAACACAACAAACCTCCATCATCAGCAACAGGCTTGGGGGTAGGGTAGACGGTCATCCCCCAATCAATTAGGGTAAACGGTCATCTCTCTCTCTCTTTCTTTTCCTAAACCCTAAACACATTCTCTCTCTCTCTCTCTCTCTCTCTCTCTCTCTCTCTCTCTCTCTCTCTCTCTCTCTCTCTCTCTCTCTCTCTCTCTCTCTCTCTCTCTCTCTCTCTCTCTCTCTCTCTCCATTTTCCTAAACTCTAAACACACACACATACACACACGGAATCACACGCTCCCTCCCTCCCTCTACCCCTTGAGCCATTTGCTATGTCTCTCTCTCTCTCTCTCTCTCTCTCTCTCTCTCTCTCTCTCTCTCTCTCTCTCTCTCTCTCTCTCTCTCTCTCTCTCTCTCTCTCTCTCTCTCTCTCTCTCTCTCTCTCTCTCTCTCTCTCACACACACACACACACACACACACACACACACACACACTCTTTCTCTCCTCTCTCCCTCCCCTCCCCCCCTCTCCGTATCTCCCTACCTCCGTATTCTTAACATGAGATCAAGATGTTCACTTTAGAGACGCTCATGAAGCAGTAAGTATCAAACACATTATCGTTATCACCAAATGTAAGGCTTTTGTTTATTGACCATGAATATAGATGACTAAGCTTGGCAAAAAAACATATATTTTTTCAACTTTTTATTTGGAGCTATTGTAGTATATAGAATAAGTTAAGGTGTTGGAGGAGGCATATAGAGCATCATTGTGGAGTACTATTGGAAGAACGCTCAATTGACACCCATTCAATATATTCAATTATATAATATAATGGGAGGCTCATGGTCCCTTGGGGCGTCCTTTTGGAAATTGTTTGTATTTTTGCTTTAAATTGGAGTTCTTATTTTAGGTTGGTAGTTGAGTACATTGACAATATTTCTCATGATTTTTATAGCTTCTCTCCCACAAAAAATATACAAACACACACACACACCCACCCCATCGGCGGGCACTCTTTACTTCACCAGTAGATTACTTAAAAAAACCAAAAACTCGAGTATGAGAGAGCAAGACCTTCATTAACACACTGATTCAGAAATTGTGACAAGTATGCCACTCAAACAGGAAATAAAGTGGAGGCCTGAGACTATGTAACACATGTGATGTATTTTGATCATATATATTTGAAGTTGAACAAAAATGCTAGTTCTGATTAATATCAATAGTGAGTACAATGGCTTGAAGTAATAACTTTAGCTTTGTTGAGCGTGATAACGCTGGCTACAAAAAGTCTTTGATTTTAATTGATAGATACAATATCTCAGAAGTTATAACTTCAGTTGATCGTTGTGTGTTATAGGGTCAAAAAAACTCTACATCTTGAACATAAATCGAATGGTCGCAACTTGCATATATGGTCAAAATCTTAAGCATGGAAGTCTCTTCCCTTCATGATATATAGTTTTGAGAGTAGATCTTGATAAATTACTAACCTACAAAAATACATGTAGTTTCTCTTAATCGAAGAATACAGATTTCATGAATTTCATGACTTCGCCAAAGATGAAATTTGGAACCTTTCGATCGAAATATTCTCTTTCAACAAAGAATAATCCATGTTGACTTCTTGCAACATCCTATGTTGCAACAATCAAGAGTGAACTTCCAATATCTTGAATCTCATATTATCCCTCTTGACCACTTAGAAAGTGACATGTCAAACTCAAGATAACAAATAGAATCTACATCCAAGGCATCTAGCTCGATGCCCACACCAAGTTTACAACATCACACTTTAAGACTTCTTCAGAACAAAAGAAAAGTCTCATCTTAGTTATCTCATGTCGTAAGAACTGACATGCTCGAGTCAAAAGTTTGACACTCTCTGTCAATCAATACTCAGGTGTAACTTCTGGTCTATTATGGTGTAATTTTGAAACCTAACACATTGTGGTCTAATATTTGTCGTAATTACTTGTCTAGATACACTCTTAGATGTCTCTTTTAGATTCAGTTGCAAGAAAATAGGAGGTTGGTAATTAGTGAGCTTTGTCACCATTGATCAAGCATGAAGGAATCTTGCAAATATCAATAAACTAGCATTTAGATTTGAAGGCTATACATATAATAAAAAAACAAAAATTGGGTGGAAAAGAACTAGAACAATGAGTTTACAAATGTTCTCATGATTTCTATGTGCATTCTTGAATCTAGAAAATTCTTTGTGTTCACAACTTTTTTTTTTTAATCGCTACTTTGTAATGTATCTACAGGCATTATAACTGATAGTCAAATGATTGGATCTAATCTTGTACTTATTATACAAAGAGTAATTGACTATTTTTGGAGTGTCTCAATCATCATAGTGTGGAATTATTATTTGTGAAGGTTTTTTATATTTTGACAATTTGTGAAATTTTTTGACTTCAAGTATTTGTTTAAGGACTAAATTGTTATTTCAATCTCCAGGTTTCTTGTAAAGATAAAACTAGGGTAACCATTGATACGATGATGGTGTGATATGTTGAATTTACACATCTATAGCATCATCAATCTTGGTCACTCTTGCTTGTTGAATATCCAAAAATAACGAGTTTAAAATTTTCTTGAATACCATTCTCTTCAATCGATGCTCTTCAAGTTCACACGGGCAAACAGATTGACCTTTGACATGGTTGTCAACACCAAAAATTTGGTAATAAACATTTGATTTCTCAGATGGAATTTGAGGTTGGTCGTTAATTAACTTTGCATGTAGAACACTTCGACTATTGCACTTAGTTTGTTCTTCATCTAGACCTTTAGGTTTCTCAAATTGATCATATAGTCCAAAGGCTTTGTCATATCTAGATTGATATTGGCACTTAGTTTGATTATTGGATTCACCATTTATCTCTTAAACAGATTCTACTAAATTAGTCTGTTGTTGACTTTGGCCTTTATATGAAACTAATCTAGTATTTATTGACCTCTACACTAGCCTCTTGATCTTTTGAAACCCTTAATTTCTTTTCATCACTTCACTCTACTTTATTTTATTGTTAAGTACTCTTCATATTGGGTTTATTACTTTCTTTTTTTAATTGATTGTTTGTCAAGCTACATGAATTTCTTCTTGATGACTAAGAACTTGTTTATATTTTAGGAGAATTTGACACTATCAATCTACTCTTTGGCACTTAATTATCGAGTAGACTGAGTAGGTCGACAACATGGTTGTGTTAAATAACAAGACGACTACAATTAGAGCAAATCAATCGTTTCTCTAAAATCTCTACTCCACACATGAGGTTTTCTCTAAAATCTCTACTCCACACGAGGTTTTTTCCACCCATTTTTCAATCTACTTAAAACGCCAAATGAGCAGAGCACCATTGCGTATGGTGATTATGTTTTTTCAGATGCCAATTCTGTTTCATAAATGGTCGTTTGACAAAAACCACACTCCCATTATGCCATGGAAGTAGCCAGGCAAATGACATTCTGTCCAATAAGAAATCATGCTAAGCCAGAGACTCTCCTACTCTCTACTATTGGCTTGTGACAAGAAGCCCTGTCTACCAGAGTTTTACAAAGCAATAGAAGCTTTGTAGCTTTTGGCAAACAGAGTCTAGTCCAAAGAAGCTCTTGGAGGCTTCTAATCCAACAATCTCAGTGGGTTGGATGATGTAAATCCAGCATGGATAGAGTTTCAAAAGCTTACGGAAACTCACATCGTCTCGGAGGTGGATAGAGTAATCTGAGCAGGCTTTCCACTGTCATTCGTGTTGCTGTCGCATCGACTGTCAGTCTGTTCTCGGCTACACAAGCGATTAGTTGGCTGCCAGACAAGCAATCAGTTTCTTGCTACACCAACGATTAGTTCAACTCATAGTGAGCGAAGCTTTGCAGCAGAGAGCGGAGGCTTGTAGGTGAACTTGAAAAAGCTCCTCATAAATTCAGTGCATGTTCTACTGTCATAAATTGCATGCCAATTTATGCACAGTTCTTTGCCAGACCCATGTTTGTTTGATCAACAATTAGTTTAGAGCAAAGGAGCAGCGGTGGAGCTTTCAAAACATTTCCTATTGTTGGTCTTTCAGAACTTTGGTGGGCGCTTTTGTTTGGGCAAGTTCTCCGGAATCTATTGCAAAAGGTTTACAATGGCCGACGACTCCATCGAGGTTAACGGCATTCCGTGTGAAGAAAAATCAAAAAAATTTAAAAAAAGATCTTAGTTCAGTTGGTGAGGTGGTCCATCACAGGGTTCCCTTTGTACAGTTGTTCTCATGGCTTCGGACATCTCCCTACTTCGTCCTCTCAGTCTCAAACGACCTACTTCAACTGTATCTCCCCCTCCTGACTCCCCTCCTCGTTCGCGTCAGGCGCTGTGCTGGGTTCCTCGCTTGCCTCAACACCCTCTGTTCCTCCTTCGCCCACCTCTTCCCATGGCATTGTTGCCCCCTTGCTTGGTTGAGAACCTCCTTCGACCCTTGTTGCATTGCCTTCTCAACCCCCTGAGGTCACATTTGGCATCTTGACGTCTTGCTTCATCCAACGTCCTTCTTATCTGTTGCGGACTTCCCCCCCTACTCCGGACTTTTTGCATCTCCTCTCTTCCTTTGACAGCTCTCTTATGGATGTTTTTGGTCGCCTTTTGGGCCCAGGTTCTTTGGATGGTGTGGAGACCCTTTCAGCTCAAAACCAGGCTCGGTTACCCATTTCTTGTGGAGGTGTGGGTCTTCTCTCTATGGTTTCTTCTGCACCTGCAACTTTTCTTGGGAGTTGGGCTCTTGTTGCCCCGGCTTTGTCTTCTCGGTTCCTTTCTAACTTTCGCCCTCTCTTGGCAAATTGCATTGCTCATGTGGATAGCGGTTCTCTGTGTTATGGCCATATTCGGTTAAGGACCTGGAATAGTCCTAATATGGTAGACCGGCCCTCCAGTACTCGAGATTATTGGTCACGCCGAGATTTAATTCCATGTTGAGGCCAATTTGTGACTAATTACCTTGAGAGGACCCAAACACTCTAATTGAGACATATGGAGTATTGCATGTCTGTGTGACGGATATAGGCAGGAGGACTGCATGAAGAGATGTGATCTATTTATAGTTGACATGCATGGAGATTGCATGGGTTCATGCACAGGACTTTACTCTCTATATAATGAGGTGGGGATTCTCTCATCAACATATTGAGTTTAGATTATCAGTTTCTCTCTTCTCCTCTTGCTTCACATGGCATGGCTTGGGGGCTAGATCCAGGTATGATATAGGATTGGTTGGGCGGTTTGGCTCCATAGTCTCTCCTATTGTGTTCTCCTATCCTCATCTTAGGGGTTATCCTTGAGGGTCTTAATAGTGGTATCAGAGCCCGGATGAGATGCAATCAAGGATGGGATTAGAGTGCTATGTTCTCAAGGGAATTATGGAGTGGGATTCACTAAATTTCGATGAAATCATGCTTTTCAAGATTTGGTGGTAGAGTGCTCTTCTACTTTTATGATTTTGATAAAGATGTTGTGATTTAGTAAAGAATTCATTCCTGAATTTCTAATGCTTTAAGGAAGGTTCTTTTGTGGTAGAATGATATGCATGATCAGATCTCCTTGCTTGGTTTATGCTGGATTAAGGAATGGTAACTAGCATAACTCCATAAGGTTCTGAATCATTGTCTACTTGGTCATTGAAAGATTGATTGTAATCAATTTTTTCTGACTAAGATGAACTGTATGCAAAAGTGGGAAGATGATTCCAGAAATTACATGCTGAGGATTAAAGTTTGCTTTACTCCTCCAGCAAATCTGCATGTTTAAGAACACTGATTGGGAGAGGCATATGCTATTTCTTTAATTTTGAGCAGAGCCTAAATATTAAGATAGTTCTGATCATTCTTCCAATTCCCTGTAAAAGCAGTATGATGTTGTATATCCTGCTGATGGTGGGATCAGAATCATATGTTTGGAATAAAAGTATGAACTCTTCTCTTGAAGTTCTGGATGTGAATAGCTTGAGATATTGAAGAAGAGCAGTAACCCTGTCCTTTTGAATCAGTCTAGTTTCTTGTTTCGTGCTTGCTGTTGCTTGGTGGTGGTGCTCTGTTTATAACTGACTTCAGAGTCCTGGAACGGCTGTTATGGAGATCAGAACGTTGTGGATCTTTCCGCCCTGCTGTCCAGAAAAGCAGCGTTTGATGCGCTGGCTGCTCGTGGAGTTGTAGAGCGGAGGGTGCTTAGAGCACAGCTGAATGAGTTCACATGCCTGGCTGCAGCAATGCACAGCAGGTAAGGCAACGTTCTGAGATCTGCTTTGAACTGGTAGCGGCTGTGACCCCTGAGAAAGGAGCATGCATGTACAATATGGTCAAGAAAGTTGATTGTAAAACGGTCGGCAATTTTGGTATTGGCTAATTGTCCGCATTCAGTGCTTTTACATGTCGTCAAAATTTAATCTTGGATAATAACTTTGACATTTTCGGCTAAGCCGGTTTTTATGGAACTTGAGTACCATTGTTCGTGGTCAAGCAGTATTAATTGGTTTCCAGTGGGAATTTTTTTTTCGAAGCCGATCTTGACGGAACTGAGGGAGTGGTACAGTTCTGTGGCATATACCCAGTTTAGGAATTCGATATCTTGGTACGATGCTATTTAAATCATTTAACTCCGGAGGATGAGTACTCCCAATAAATGGAGTTAGATTGTGTTTTTTCGATTTTCTCCTTTTCAAATCGGTGGAACACCGATCTGTTGGTATTGTGGTTTTGATGATTGTGGTCATTAAAATTTAACAAGCCAAAGCTTTTGAGATACTTGTTAAATAATTAATGGTGGAAAATTCATAGTATTTGGAGGTATTTCTTTATTCAACAATATTATTTTGGGGGAATACAGTGTGGAAATACCCGAATCCAAATGTTATTTCCCATTAATTACAGATAATTTTAATGAAGTAATTCTTAAGCCAGTAAGTTGAAAAGGGCGAACAGTCCAATTTTATTGAAAAAATTGTAATGATTGAAATTTTTTAAAAGTATAAAACTGATTTCATTTCCAGTTAAATCCTACGGTGTATTATATTCAAAAGATTATACTAGTAATGTTTTTCATACTAGAAGATGATTTTTGATATATCAGATATTCAGCCCAGGTATAGGATAGAAATGAAATTGTTTCTGACTTTTTCCTACAGTAGTTAGTTGTTTTAAACATTTACTAATGTCGTTACGTCTTCTTGATACCTTAGCTGAAGGATTTTCAAGGAACTGAAAATTCTAAGGAGAGAAGAAGAGTGGACATCAGTGGTAGTAGGAGTTAAGCAAACACAGTTTAAACACCCGACCGGATCAATCACCACAGCACAACGTCAAGTGCAACAAGAACACAGAATTACTCACCTCAAACTGTATATTCCACTAACAAGTTAGTACAAAGATAAGTTGCTTAAAAGCACTCAAAGGGCTCGTAAAAGAAAGATGGCCCGATAACTCTAGAACTAAGCACACGTGGTGCCGTCGAAATAAGAAAGCACTGTATAAGTCGATCATTGCTATTTTAACCAAGCCACAAATATCATTAGATTATAGATAAGTCCGAACATTTTGCGAGTAACAAATTTGCAAGTTTTGCGAGTTTTTTCTTACTATATTTGTTGATTTTAATTACCAATATTAAACAGAACAAAAGATATACATGTAGAAAAAATTGAAGATAAACACCTTAAGCATCGTAACATTGGGTATTACTCTATGCCCCTAGGGTTGTTTGTCTATGGTATTACTCTATGCCCCTAGGGTTGCAAAAACTGATAGATTGATTGATTGATCTATTTGAAAGCATGGCATTCATCTACTTTATTTACTAGATTTGTCCTATAGTAGGTAGATTTGTCCTACAGTAGGAAAATTTGTCCTACAACAGGAAAAAGCTTGGGTCGGATTTCTAAGTTAATAATATCGAAAAATATAAAATGGATCGGAAAAATACACTGGTCAAAGAAACACACTGGATCAAAAAAACATTGGGTCAGAAAAACACATTGGGTCGGAAAAACACTGGGTCCGAAAAATACATTAGGTCCGAAAATACATTGGGTCAAAAAATACACCAGGTCGAAAAAAATACACTTGGTCGGAAAAATACACTAGGTCGGAAAAATACACTAGGTCGAAAAATACACTGGGTCAGAAAAATACCTTGGGTGGGAAAAACACACTTGGTCGGAAAATATACGCAAAGTCGGAAGAATATACCGAACGTTGAGCTTGGCCAAGGACTCGAATTTTTTCGAACGATTTTTTCAAATAACTCGAATTATTCCGAAGACTCGAATTTTTTCAAAGTCTCAAATTTATCAAAAGACTTGAATTTTTCGGACGACTCAATTTTTTTGGATGACTCGATTTTTTTGGACCGACTCAAATTTTTCGATTACTCAAATTTTTTCAAAAGACTCGAATTTTTTCGAAGACTTGATTTTTTTCGGAAGACTCGATTTTTTTCGAACGACTCGAATTTTTTTAATGACTCGAATTTTTTCCAAAACTCGAATTTTTCCAATGGATCGAATTTCTCCAAAGGATCGAATTTTTCCAATGACTCAAATCTTTCGAACAACTTGATTTTTTGGAACGACTCGAATTTTTCCAATGAATCGACTTTTTTCAATGACTCAAACTTTTCAAAGATTCGAATTTTTCAAATGACTCGAATTTTTCCAATGACTCGAACTTTTCCAATAATCGAATTTGTCGAAAGACTCGAAATTTTCATAAGACTCGAATTTTTTCGAAGATTCGATTTTTTGGAAACACTCAAATTTTTTCAAGGGATCGAATTTTTCAAATGACTCGAATTTTTCAAAGGATTGAATTTTCCAAATGACTTGAATTTTTGGAACGACGCGAATTTTTCAAAAGGATCGAATTTTTCAAATAACTCAAATTTTTGGAACGACTCAAATTTTTTTTATTACTCGAATTTTTCCAAAGACTCGAATTTTTTCGAAGGATCGAAGGACCCTTTATCCTGTCAAGTCGAATTTTCTAAAAGAGTCGAATTTTTCCAAAGACTCGAATTTTTTTAAAGACTCAAATTTTTTTTTCCAAAGATTCAAATTTTTCCGAAGACTCGAATTTTTCCAAGGACTCAAATGTTAGATATTCGAGATGCGAGATGTGCAAAATCGGCCATCATCCAAATCATCAGTCGCCACCTAGATCGGCCTCCATTGCCGTCAACGACGAACTCTCTCTCTCTCTCTCTCTCTCTCTCTCTCTCTCTCCAATCATGTGTAGCCAAGAATATTGTTGTCTCCTAATGAAAATCTCCAGAACACCCTTTGAAGTTGCCTCACCCATATGAAAAGATGTATTGCAAATATCATGGAGCTGTCAACAGAGAAGAGGTCGCGACTCTTGCTGAAAGCATACTGATCATTGCTGAGGAGCCCTTGCACACCCTCTACTAGCGCTCATAGAATACACCCTTGCCTCTGACACTGAGAACTAGAAAGCAACAACAATATATGCAACCAATTTGCGGACAGAGCATTTGTACCGACGAGCTAGCAAAGCTGCAAGCACTACGGGGCATTATTGGAAATAGCACACAGCCAGTTGTAAACTTTGGATCAATCCTTTCAGACCTCAGACCTCCGTCTGATCAGTTCCAAACAGGGATTATGTTTTTTTTTTTAAAATTAAGCATCTGTTTAGAGTGCTAACTCGCTCATTCTTGATTGATCTGGAGCACTGGATCATACTACTCCAGTCCGCTGTATTAAGGGATGGCTCACGTAGGTCCACCAACGTTTTTAAAATACTGATCTCTGGCTGCACTGTTGTAGCTTAAACTGGATTCTAAGTTTTGTATTTTTCAGTTTGGTACCTAGCTGTGTATGCTGGCTGATAGCAATTTCAAACCATCCGGAGGACCATCGCCTCTCCCACGCATCTGAAAAGCAGCATTGGTGGCGTTCACATGTAAGTGAAGTATCAAATTAACAAAAGTTCTTTTTAATGTTTCCTCACTAATTGCAAACTGATTCAGATCACCCAATACATTTGTGTATTTCCAAATAACCTGTGTATGCTTATTTGCTTCTTCTTCTGGACTACAACCAAGAAAAAGCAATTTCTGACATTTAGGTGGACAGTCGCACTACAGGTCTGGTTCTCACATAATGAGGCGAGCAGCCCTTGGATCAAATCCTGATGATCTGAAAGACGGATAAACAAAGTTAAAGATGCTCAGAGGCGATACGCTTGAGAGGGCAGAGACAGAAGAGATGGATGATCCTGAACGAAGAAGACAAAACTAAAAATGAAACAGAAGAGGGCGTAAGGAAGAGGAGACAGAAACAGAGATTTAGATAGGGATTTGTGAGCAAATGGGGAAAACAGAAGCAAAGATTTGGCTATGCGATGCCGGAGGGGGGGCAAGGATTTGTGAGAAGAAATTCTTCCTTCTTTCTTCCTTTCTTTGATTTGTTTCTGTATTTTGTTTGATTTCCGTTTGGCTATAGATTTCCATTTGGCTGCAACATTGATGGCGGCTTAATGATCCCCTCACCATCCCAAAAACAGAACGAGCGAAAAACAAGACACGGACACGAAAAAAATAGAGAGGAAGTGTCGAAGGCCCGTATCCACACATTCTGTTTTACTACATATCAAAGGATCTCTGCCACATGGTGTGCATGCCACTTGGAGCATCATCAGTGGCCAAGCGTAGGAAACGTGGCAAGATTTGAACGTTTATGACAGAATCCAGCGGTGGCGTTCATTCAACTATTTGTTCTCGTCATTGTACCTGGGTAGTGGACGTGGGATGGGATGGGACCATGCTATTCACCTCAGTTGAATGGAGTTGTTCAGAGAAAGAACAGAAATTTAGTCGAATTGGCAAAGTGTATGCTTGCTCATGTGACACTTCCGAAATCCTTTTGGGCTGAAGTTGTTTCCACTGCAGGTTATATACTTAACAGATGTCTAACTAAAGGTCTTTTAGGCAAAACACCTTATGAAGTTTGGACAGGCTCCAAAGCATCATTATTGAACCTACGCATTTTTGGATGTATCGCTTATGCACAGCTACTGCAGGATATCAAGAAGAAACTTAACTTCCACATTATCAAATCTATTTTCATTAGCTACACTATTTCAAACAAAGCTTATAAGTTGTATGATCCTATCAAATTGAAGATATTCACTAGTCAGGATATCATCTTTGATCAGTGTATTGACCTCTAGGGTATGTTGAAATTTAATCTAACTCCTACTCATCCCAACAACCCTTCTTCCTAATTTTACCCTCAAATGAAACTTGCAAAAAACGAACTGTTTTTTAACAGTTTGCATTCTTAGACTGATTGTCGCTATAGTCTACTTTTTTACTCAAGAATTTCCACAAGCGAAAAACCCGACACTGTCGCCTTTCCACCTTCGGGTCATCCTGAGCAACTAAGTGTTCTGCGACACTTGTGCTAAGTCGGTTTTTACGCCATTTCAGCACTTCCAGAAATGCAATACTGCTTCGTGAAAAATTTGAAAAATGTCACACTGCATTTTTCCATGCAATTTCTGACAGCCAACAAATGCGAAAAATGTGACACTCCATTTTTCCATGCAATTTCTGACAAGTGACAAAATGCGAAAAATGCGACACTGCATTTTTCCATGCAATTTCTGATATGCGACAAAATGCGAAAAAAGCGACACTGTAGAAATACATAGGATTCTAAGTACTGACTGTCTACTTCTTCACGTTCCAATAACAACTATTTTAATTGGTCAGTTATAAGCGATCTTGTAAATGTAAAGCTAGAATAATGCAAGATCTTCCAGTTGCTATATATGTAAATGAGCGATTGAAGACGATAGGTGTGTGCAAAAGGAATGTGTAGATGCATGTGAATACTCCAACAAAGATCAAATGACCAGAACGGTTGTTCTAGTAGTTGACTTCTCAGAGCTAGTGATTATAGATAGAGAGAGATATTCAGAACTTTAGTGATTGATTTGAATCTGTAAGTAGGATCACACGCTTATTAGCACAATTGTATTATGGTCTGATCATTGTTTTACAACATTATTATACGGATTCGCTACTGTTCTACATCTTTGCATTCTTGTTGAATGAAATTAACTCTCGTTCCTCTTACTCAAACATCATTATAAAGAGAAATGTATGGCTATCTTTGACGCCTAAGTTATTTCTACATTCTCTTCATATCAGGTTATCAACAATAGAGGATTGCATGGCTGTCTCAGACGCCTAATCATTTCCGCGATCTCTCTTTCATGGCAGTCTAAGCCTCCTACATTGATAATCTTATTCAACACAAAAGAACAGCTCCCAATCTCCGTTCTCTAAGTAATCCACGATCTTGTTAATGCAGTTATCACTATGCTTTCATCTTTATTTATCATCATATTTCATTTTGTTGGTGCCTGTCGGAGCTGACGCCAATAGATGTGGTATCAGAGCTGATAATTTCCATTTCATGAACCAACATAGTAAGGGCAGAGCTCATATAGCCGAACTATCGGACTCTCCCGAAGTATGGAACACTTATGTTCCCGAGTCGACTATTCCTATTGACGATCCTGGCTCATCCACTTTTGACGAACAACTTATCAGTAGTGATTCTAAAGATGATGATGTTGCAGCTCAACAACTACCACTTGATGAAAGTAATCAACTTCGCTCATCTCCCAGAAAATCGACAAGAGATCGCAGACCACCTATAAGGTATATCGACGTGTCTGTTGGAAGGATCAGAATGTAATTTTGAACCATGTAAATTCCTTTGGCATATGTTTTCTCGACTGAACATGTAAATTTGGCTTCATTTTCTCACATGAACTTTCAAATATATCAATTCTCAATCGATTTTTAGCAAAGAACATCATTTTATTCTCCTCATGGGATAGAAAGTCTTCTCTCCACACTTGTGTATTCTATCAAGGCTCGATATCCATGACACTGCATTTTTCCATGCAATTTCTAACAGACGACAAAATGTGAAAAAAGCGACACTCTTTAGAAATACATGTGATTCTAAATACAGATTGTCTACGTCTTCATGCTCCAATAATAACTGTTCTAATCAGTCAGTTAATCAACTGTTAAGTGATCTTGTAAATGTAAAGCTAGAATAATGCAAGATCTTCCAGTTGCTATATATGTAAATGAGCGATTGAAGAAGATAGTTGTGTGCAGAAGGAATGTGGAGATACATGTGAATACTCCAGCAGAGATCAAACGACCAGAACGGGTGTTTCAGTAGCTGAATCCTCAAAGCTAGTGTTGGAGGGTTTGCGGAACCCAAGGCAACCCTAACCCTAGTTAATAAGTGAGGGGGATTTGGCACCCTGCGTATTAAGTCCAACCCGATGATCACATAGAGATTTGATTAATTAGAAAGTCAATAAAAGGACTTTAGGCCTTTTCACGGGACTTTTAATGTCACAGGGCCTAAATGTCAAGTTAGTGATTAAAGTTGGGTTTCCCTCCAAATTGGATGGTTCCCACACTTTTTTAAATTTGTTAGGGAGGCAAAAATGGACCAATAGGATTCAGAGGCCAGGGTCCTCCTCTCTATTATAAAAAAAGACCAACTCGAGTTCCTACACATGTTCATTTCCTCATTTCAATAAAGCAGATTGGTTCTCTTAAAAAATGGATTGATGAATGTCCTTGCTCTTCTTCTTTCCTTCTCCATCTCTCATGCTTCCTTTGGTTTTTGCTAATTGTTGGATCTGAATGTTATTTGGGATTGTATGTTATTATACTTTTTATGAGAGAGAAAGAGTAAGCTATCTTTGTTGTGGATGCATAGTGTTAATGGATAGGGTTAATGGATGTTAGAGTTAGATTTGGATCTTCCATTCATGCTGAAATCTGAACTAAACTATCGCTCTCATGGGAACAAACCTACGCGTGACAACGAACTTCGTCTCTTTGACGCTAGATTGACTAGATCTTGGATTCAGGTTAAGCAAGGAAAGAAACCCACTACAATTTTGGCGTCGTTGCTGGGGAGCTATGCCAATTTTTCAGTTTGTAGCATGATTGTTGGATGATTAGCTTGCATTAGGCATCTTGTCGTGGCAAGAATAGTGTTAGATCTGCATTTAGGGTTAGTTTGGGATTGATTTTGCTTGATTTGAGTGGATTTGCTTGTTTGAAATCTAATTTGATTGTTAAACAGGGAAACCTATTCAGATCACCAATCTTAAGATCCATTTGGATCTGACATATCAGAGAAAATAACAAAAATCGATCAAATCTGTCAGATTTGGTCAAAAAGAGACAAAAAGCGTCATCAGAGTTGATTTTGCCCTCTTTCAAGAAACCTTCACTGAGTTGCAAAAACCTTTAGTTTTGTTCACAGAACCTTCAATTTGAAGGGCAAAGATTAATTCCCAGCAGATTTTCAGAAACATCAGAAAAACTGCAAAAAAACACCAAAAAATCATCAAAACCCTAAAAAAACAAAAAAAAGAACCTTCGCTCGATTCACTGTGCATAGGTGTGATTCAAATCTATCTACTGCCAGGTTGGCAAAGATTAATACCAAAAATAGAAAGGTTTTCAGAGGATCAGTGGTCATATTGCCTTATTTTTGCCAAAAAAAAGTCACTTTTCTGCAAAAATACCAGTATTACTCTTGATCCTTCGCCAAAACCTTTGCCGAGTTTCCAAAACATTCTATTCATAGTAAAATACTATTTTTGAGTTCGACGAAGATTCTTCTTGATCAGATCATAGAAAATCTTGAATTTTACCCTCACCAAACTACAGAAACTGTATTTTCTTGTGTCAGAAACCTTCGCCCAGTTTTTCGTAGTTTTATCAATGTCAGATCTTTCATTTGAGAAGTCGGCGAAGGTTATTTCCCAAGAAATTGTCGAAAAAGTTGTTCAGAGAGTTTTTTTTTTTCAAAATAGCACTATTGAACCTTCGCCGAGCCAACCTTCGCCTAGTGAACCTTCACCAGTCCTATTTTGAAAGATTTTGTCATTTTTGGGAAGTACCAATTGATCGAATTTCGAAATCTTTTTCATGATATAGAATCATATTTTTTGGAAAGAGGAATAAATCTAGCATATCTGATCTGAAATAGTTTTTTGATTGAAAAATCTAAATCCAATCTCATTGTCTGCTTGATCTAAATTTGTAAAGATGGCTGCCCTTGGAGGTGCTCCACAGGAAGTCAATCCAATCATTGTTAGAAGAGCACCCCGTTTGGATCTACCCAAATATAATGAATTAACAGATCTAGTTAGATTTCCTTAGATCTATGTTGAATCCTATGAAGTCTATGTTGAGATTTATCCTCAAGAGTTTCCCACGGAGTTGTGCTTGGACATGTGGAATGTTGCATCACACATCCAATAGGATTAGAGAGGCTATGTTTAAGGGGTCCAATAAGAATCAATCATGGATCTCCACGAGTTTATATATGTACTTTCATTCCCTTCATTAATGTATGAGATATCTATGAGTTTTTTGAGTCAATTTGGTGAGTTGCCAATTTTGCTTGTATTGCCTTCTCTCTCTAGATGAGCCCAAAAGTGGTATTTTCTCTCTCTACCCAAGGAGAGGAGCTTGTTGGGACTTAGTTTATTTCATGAAGTCTTCCACACGTGTGAAACACCTTTTGGTAATGAATAAATGCATGTAGAATGGTGTTTTTGCCTTGTCATTGATCTTGGATTTCAATCAATAGGTGATCTATAGTGCATGAGCCAAGCTTAGGAGATCAATTTCACACATTAGGGCATTCCCACATGTGTGAATTTTCACAGAGTCTAGTAAGAGTTATGGCATAGAAACAAACTTTACTACTTTCTACACACCAAAATAGAACGGAGTTGGTGAAAAGATAAAAGGACAATCATGGGCTGCACAAGGCCTATGATGAAGGTAAAGGACTTTTCCAAATAATTTTGGATAGAAGAGGTCACTACTCTTATATGCTTGATAGATTGTGTTCCTATTGAAGCTCTTAAGGGTATTACTCTTTCTGAGGCATACATTGGTAGAAAACCTAATGTTTATCATTTATGAGGTTTTGGATGTGTTATTTATGGTCATATACCTAAAGAAAAGTGTAGTAAGCAAGTTCAGATAGAGATAATATTCTTGGAGATGATCTCGTTAGAATCTAAGTGATGTGGCATGCTAGATGGATTATTATGATTATATGCATGAATCTATAAAGCTCTACATATTGTATCGATCCGTATTCTCTGATTGTGGAATGAAGAGAGTTTTCAATCGTGCAAAATTCTAGTATTGTATGTCTACTAGCTAACTTACTTATCAAGAAGTTATGTATTGCTTGCAGACCTATCTATTTTACAGTAAAATTATTGTACAAAGCTTAAAATTCCAACCAAATGTCGTCTTCATGCCTTTGCCATGTGCACAAAATGGAAAAATGGAATATTATGTAAAAAATCCAATAAACATATTAAATCAAAAGAAATATTGCTAAGAAATGGAGAAGTACAATGGCATTCACGTTTTTTATACAAATTAAAAGACAAAACACATCATGAGAATTGTTGAGATCATTGAATCACAATGGAATATCATAGAGACCATATATATATATATATATATATATATATATATATATATATTTATGTAGGGCACAGTGAAACCTAGCTTTGAAATCTCCTTTGCTCTCATCCACTACGGGAGTAGGAGCTCTAAATATCTTACGAAGCAAATAAGAAAGATATACCAAAATTGCTATATATCATTATTTGTAGGCAAATGCAATAGTTAACTACACAACTATCACTAACTAGCCTGTGAGCACTCTTATGGGTACTAGTTATGGTTAGTTATCCTTGTCTAACTAGTTTTGGAGAGTCTAAAGAGGGATCCACCTTTGATGCATTAAGGTTATAATAGATCCTTTTGGGCCCAATAGATCTTACATACATATTGAGGTCTTGCTAAAGCTTGATCTAAATAAAACTTAGGTTTTTGTCAAACAGTCTAAAATTTGTCTCATTAGTATAGTACTAATTTACATTTATTATAGTTCATCTCTTTTCTCCGACAATGAATATTTAACCTTGGATATTTATCTAGATATTGTGTGTCCATATAAGAAAATTCATTAGAGAGTGACTAGTCATATGCTCCTTTTGATATAGCAATTAGGCCTAGAAGTGATCCTTTTCTATTGACTATTATTTTTTAAGGCGGGATACACAACAGCCTTTTAAGTTGTACTGCGATAAATGCTATAAAGTTTATAAAAAGCTAAGGATGATGACTCACGCCCCCCCTAGATATTACATCATCCACCTAGTGAGAGATGCTTGCAAGCACACTTATATCAATAGTTTAGTGCTCATGTCAAACCACCTAGACTAACATGGAATATGCGTCCACCTACACAAAGCAATAAATTTATTGAGTATGAAAATCAATGTTATATAAAGTTTATGATAACATCTAGTCCACGTAAATACTCCTCTTGGGCAATCTGGATTGAGAAAAGTAAGAATTATAGCATGCAATTATTCCCATAAAACACCAGCATCAAAAGCCCATCCACACCACATAACTTTCTATAAAGTATAGGCAAAGGAATACTAGACTTGCAAGTAGAGGAATAGATTGCTTGAATAGGTACTTCTTGGGAATGTCTTTTGAAAAAGTGTTTTGCTAGATCAAGCAAATATTCCAGATCACTAATTTTGCCAAGCGCAGTTAAGTTTACGACAGCTTTTGCGCAACCCTTCTAACAGTGTGGTCACTTTTAGTTTTGCTTTTTTCATATGAAACTTCCATGAACTCTTTCTAGTTCCTGTTTTTATATCAGCTTTTTGTCGGTTTTTGGCAATCAGTTTGCTTGCAAGCTCGCGCCTTTTATCTGCATGTCTTACGTCTGGTGTAGGGTCTAGCCATTCGAATGAATACAAGCATCCTGATTTTTCATTACCTTGCTCAGCAGACGGGCCGAACTTTGTCTTCGAATCCATGTTGCAACTACGTCGTAACACTTTCGGCCTTTAGGAACGGTGAAGGTTAAACTGACGCAAATTCTCCTTGAGCGCTGTAGATGAATCAAATTGTAAAGCCATACAGTAGCATTTTCACTGCTAATATAAAGTATATATTTCAACTTTGCGAATGCAAACATACACAAACCTGGGAGTTTCAAAAAACGATTGATGTGTTTTTCTTCGACGTGATAATATGATAAAGGGTAGCTGCCATGGCTTACCTCAGCAATTAGCTGGCCAGAGCTTGAATGATTGAGCCACAAGGAAACTAAGTCAAGTTGAGCTTCATGGAATTTTTTTGTTCGCAAGGAAAGTTAGTACAGCTAACCGAATCGAAAGATCACGAGTTAAACCTTCTTGAGAAGCCGTATCCTCTCGATCAAAACCTTGCGAACAGCTGATTGACACCCTTTTCCTTCTGCAATATGTACCTCAAACCATTAAACCCAAAATCATATCTACTGTTATAATGAGATTAAACACGCCAGCTCAAGCATTCCATCCATAGATGCACTTTTGAGTCGCAGCTGCCTGCATGCGTTTATAAGCTCTTCATTCACTATTGTTTAAGGATCAAATCAAGCGACCCACATACTCACTTGTCTGATATGCTACATGCTTCAATATGTATCTTGTTAGCTTTCAATTATCCTTTGGACAATTCGTGACATGTTTGTTAATTCCAGATTGCTCTTTGTAGATTGTTGAGCTGAAGACAACCAAACAGGCAGACACGCACTAGACTGAGGACCATCCATTGTTCAACAACACTACAGGATGAGCGTGCTTTTCAAAGCAACGCAACAAAAACTGAAGAACAACGCAAGTGCCACACACTCAGTGCACCATTACTACGTGTCATGAACGTTTAAACAGGGTAGCCTAAGGATAATGCAAAGCAAATCAAAACGCTAATACCTGAATTTTGTGAGCAGCAGCGCATTCACCTCCACATAACAATCCAGCAGCTGAAGCAGAAAGAAAGAAGATGCGAGCACATAAGGAGGAGAGAGAGCAAGCGGGGGAGAGTGTAGCTATAGCAAGCGGGAGTAGTATCGCTGCAGGCGATGGATGATAGCAAATTGAAGGCGTTGAATTGGCTGCTTGGCTTCTCCAGCAAAATGTATACCATGACTTGAGGCAGTTGGCTAGGAGCCCTAATGTATTGGGGTACTAGAAGGGGGACCTTTCCCTGGGGTCAGAGTGACCTTTTCACATATGCTTGGACCTTTTCGCCCTATGCCTGGCAATTTCATGTTGTGCTTTCCATCTCAGTGTCTCTGGCAATTTCACAGTGTGCTTTCCACGGGGTCACTATGGCAATGTCACTGCTCTCAGTGGGTCCCTGTCAATTTCACAACGTGCTTTCCACTGGGTCGTTGTTCGGAGTGACCTTTTTTTCACTGGTCCTAACCATGAAATTGACCTAGTTCACTTAGATGGCCATTAGGTCGAGTCATAATTGAACGTCGTTGAATTTGATGTAAAGCTCATTAAGAAAATCTTTTTGAATATTCTACTTCATGGTTGGGATTTTATTGATGCCCAAACTCTTTGACTTACTATAAGCTATAATATAATTCTCCAACTTGTTTATAGATTTTTATGTGCCATAAAATGATTTTGTTGGAGTCGTCGGTACCACCATCTCTCCAAGTCCAAGATGATGGTATGTATAGCTTCCAACCCTTAGATGTGTGGGAGCCCACCATTTTCATTGCAATGGTGATGTGTAATATGTTGATCTTATGGAATCTATGTGGTGTGGAATATGCTGATCTTGTGGAATATCTACGCAACTCCTTCAATTAGTGATGGATGCCATTCTTTGCATAGCTTAATGCACTCCAACAATGGGAAATAAGCCCCTACCGATCATTTAGTTTAGTGTATAGTCTTCATTTTAGTACAAAAGAATTTAAGACAAACAAACAAGAAAATTTACAAGTATATCAATGTATGGCCAACTGACTTTGATTGCATAAGTTCTCACAAACACTTTTTGGGTTTGTGAATACAAAGATTGACATCACCTTACCTTCCATTCGAGATGTGCCTCAAACGCATAAAGAGGATACAAGTAATTTGATGATTATGCTTCGTTATATAAATAAAAAATAATGCATATAATTCTAAACATAGGCATAATACGATTGCTCTTTTTCAAAAAAATTCATTAAATCGTTCTTGTCAAAAAGTTTTCGAAGATGGAAATTTAGGATAGCATCAAGTATTGTATTAAATGCCAAACCAAGTGGAGTTGAGCCAATTAAGCCAATGTACTCAACCTCATGTGGTTGAGCCAATGTACTCAACCACATGTGGTTGAATGAAGAGCAATGGAAAAGTATCCAAGGAATGACGAGAAATTTCAAATATGACATTTTGAAGTTTGTTTACGAATTTCAAATACTATTACGTGTAGTTGTAGATGATACACAATTACAAAATTATTTTGTGAAGTAAAAAAAAAGACTAAATTTGTTTTGATTTAATGTTGCATAAGAGAAGAAGATTAGCCAAGAAAAGAAAGAAATTCGAGCCAAGGAAATAAATTTAGCTCATACAGGAAGAGCTAGTTACGTGGGAACAGAAAATTGATTGGTATGTAAAAATTTATATTTCTGATAAATGTTTATGTTTATGTTCTAGAAATCAAAATTTTTTATCTATTATTATATTTTGTGATAGATTTAATTTATTGTGTTGACATGCCTTTGTAGATACAAGAAGGAAATCCTAGTCCTACTTTCATGCAAATTTTTAGAGACAACCAAACATCAAAAGAGTATGGAGAGCATAAGAATCGAGTCAACAACATCTGAGTTAAAGTTAATCTATAATAGATAATCATTTATTCATCTGAACAAAACTCTAGGTGCTTGCTTGAGCCCATAGAGAGCTATACAAATCTTACAGAATTGATCTTCTAGACCTTCAATAGTGTAACCTTCAAGTTATTGCATATAAATATCTTCGTGGATGAAACCATTCAGAAATGTAGTTTGTACATCCACATTTGATGTACTTCGAGGTCTTCTGCTACTGCTATTGCCAACAAGGTTTGAATAGATGCAAGTTTGACAATAGGACCGAACATCTCTGGATAATCAATTCTTGGTACTTGTGAGTACCCTTTGGCTACGAGTCTTGTCTTTCATTTCAAATCATATCGAGCCACGGAGTTTTACTTTTTCTTGAAGATCCACTTGCAATCGATGATCTTCCTTTTGGCTGGTGGTTCAACAAGAGTCTAGGTCTGGTTCTTGAATAGTGAATTCAATGTCCATTTTTTCGACATATCAGACTTTGCATTCAATATTGCATCTTGAATAGTAAGTGGCTCTTCTACTGTTGTCCAAAAAGCTTGAGGAGTATATCTTTATGGTGGATGCTGTTGAAAGTATAGTGTTTAGGCCCTAAATGTATCTACAAAAGATTCTCAAGAGTGATTGAATACTCGGTTAATCAATCTATTGCAAAACTAGCACTCAAATCTTGATCTAGATTGGCAATTTTGATCCAAACAAGCAAGAAAAATCAATTATTGATCAAAACACTTAATGTATTGTTCACACATGTGAAAATCAGTCTGAAGTATGGCCTAATATTAGAAAATCAACTTTACCAAGTTTAGAATACATTCACATCAAAAAATTCCAACACAACTACCCTAGGCCTATCCTCACATGTGTGAACATGCTCACACACATGGATTACAACACGTACAATAAAATATATATTTATCAAGCTAATATTTGCCAGTTTTCACACTCCACCTCAAATTTGGATTGATAAAACTATGGTACATCTATCTACAAATCCAATAGCTGATCTTAGCTTGATGAATGAATACTTTTAGAATAATTCTAGCTATAAAAAACAACCTATGAGAATGATGTCCATGAAGGCTCTTTCACCATCATCCAACAAAAATTCCTTTAACAGCACTAGGATCATCCTTCTTCCTAGTCTCTAAAGGTACATGCACAAAGCATACACAGCCAAAGATCCTAAGATGATCTACTTTAGGCTTTTCGTATACAACATCTCAAATTGTGTTCTTCCTTCTATTGCAAGATTAGGAAGTCTATTACAAAGATAATTTGCACATGCAACTGCTTCTCCTCAAAATTCTTTAGGCAAAGATGCTTCTAGCCTAATGGCTTTTGTACATTCACACAAAGTTCTATTTTTTCTCTCAGCAACTCCATTTTGTTGAGGAGTATAAGAACAAGAAAATTCTCTTTGTATTCTCTCTTTCTCACAAAAGTCTTTAAACTTATTGGAGGTATATTCACCTCCACTATCACTTCTCAAAGCTTTCAACTTGAAAGTAAACTGCTTTTCTACATAAGCTTTGAAAGTAAGGAAAACATCATAAACCATGGCTTTAGAAGATAGCATATAGATCCAAGAATATCTTGTATAATCATCTACAAAAGAAACAAAGCAATTTGCTCCTCCTTTGCTTTTGGTTGAAGAGAAATGAACATCAGAGTGCACGAGTTCAAATGGATGCTGTGTTTTGATGCTTGATCTTGGAAAAGGCCTTCTGTGTGATTTTGCCAAAACACAAGCTTCACAAGGTTGAAGCTCCTTTGATAGTGTCTTTGGTAGTCCTACAGCTTGTCCTTCCTTGACCATAGATTGCATGGCTTTGAAATTGGGATGTCCCAATCTCTTATGCCACAGATCAACCTGTTGGACCTTGGTCTCATAAGCAATATCAAAAATGTTAACACTCTCCCTAGAATCTAGTTTATACAACTTTCCAATTCTAGATCCTCTAGCAATAACTTCATTTTCTCTCGAGATTATACATTTGTCAACATGAAACTTGACATCCAATCCACTATCAAACAACTGTCCTACACTAGTGAGATTCTTGGTTAGTCTAGGGTACATAAATTACATCATGCAAACAAAAAGATATTGATAATGATGCATGCAGTGGAATACTACCTATTCCTTCAATTCTACACTCTACATCATTAGCAGTATAGATTGATCTTTTTTGCGCCTATATATGGCATGAGACTAGAGTTTCTAGAACTAGACATATGAGAATTAGCTCCACTATCTATCCACCAGATTTTTTCATTCTTGAAAGGAAAAGATGAAAAGCTTGACATCATTAAAGAATCTTCTCTTTCACTCTCAACACCCTCACACTCTTTCTCATTCGTAATATTAGCTTGCTTGGATTGGTTATTCTTCTTGAAACAATTTGATGCATAGTGGCCTTTCTTGCCACAGAAAAAACATTTGATCTTTGACAACTTCTTCTTGCCACTGGATGTTGCAACTTGTGAGGGTTGATCCTCACTACCTTCTTTGGCTTTGTCCTTCTTGAAGTGTTGTTGACCTTTGCCCTTGCCTCTTGACTTGTCCTTGGTGAAGAGTGCTTTGTCATCTCCACCATCCTTCAATGAAAGTCTGTTGATCCTCAACATCTTGTTCTCTTGCCTACTTTCTTCAGCAATGAGAACACCTTGAAGAGTCTCCAAGGATGGAAGCTCCTCTCTGATAGCATAAGTCTGCACAATATTGTCATACTCATCTCTAAGTCCATTAAGGACTACTTGAACAAGTTCAGTGTTCTTAAGAGCATCTCCAATACCAGCTAACTCTTGATGAAGATCCTTTACTCTCATTACATAAGATGAAGCACTCTCATCTACTCTCTAATAACTTAGAAAGATTTGTTTCTAAGTGTAAGCAATCTAGAAGTATTCTTAATTTCATAGATTGTTTTGAGAGTGTCCCAAGCCTCCTTGGCAATGGTGCATGTAGTGATCTCGCTTAACACTTCATTTGTGACATTTATTTCTATGAAATGAAGGACAATTCGGGTTCTTTTATTGATAGTTGCAGCTTCATTAGGTGCTGCAGGTGGAAGATGTTAATCTCTCAATATCTCCAAGAAATGTGAACCAGATGAAGACATATTCACTATGAGAAATTCTTGTAATTATAAAGATGGAGTTGAAAATGTTGCTTGCTATCTCAACCTAGGATCTAACACTTATAATGTTGATCCAACCTATGAAATCTAGCAATAGAATGTGAGATCCACCCCTAAACTAAAAAAATCAATCTATCTTGAATCTGGATCTTGCTTCAATCATAGAACTGAAGCACTTGCAAGTATGAAGCCTATCTCTCCCACGAGTTTTAGAGAACTGATAAACTCTTAGGAACTTACTTTCAACTCAAACACAATAATTTGTGTGAAATAAAAAGTGTAAGACCTCACAAAACTCACTTTCATCCAATTCTACTTGATTGATAATGAAAATTGAAGAAATTGGTGAAAGGAACTAATGTGTGCTCACTTTGGCATATCACACAAGATGAGTACTCTCTCAAACTATCTGATTGCCTAAAAGTAGCACTCAAACAAATAGGACTGATTTCACACGTGTGAGCTCTCTGTTCGTACAAGGCTTAGCTGAAGTAGATCAGGCTTGATTTGATCCACTTATGATCCACAGATGGCTTGTCTGTCAGCAGGTTTGGATTCCTCTCCCAAATCCGAGTTCCTACAAGCAAAAGCACTTATGTTCTGATGTATACACCCTCACCTCTACAAAGATGAAGCTCTAATACCATGTGAAGTTTTTAGCACGTGTGAACTTCACCACACACCTTACAGGATCTTAATGAGGTGTTGTGATTGCACAAGATTGATCAATGAACAGATTACTTGAAAAATCTAAGGCAAGAGCACAATGGCATACATCAAACTGAAAAAACTAACTTCTTATGATGAGGAATAAATATCAAAAATAATTCTAAGTGCTCACTATGGGAAAAATTGTCTGCTCTTGGGTAGAGAGAGAAAATCTACTCATAAAACTCTTGTAGAGAGAGAATGATCAAAAACACCAAAATCTCAATATTCACAATATGGCAAAACATGCCAAAGTTTCTCTACATCAAAGAGGTTCGAATTTCTACAGTGGAGTTGCATGGAAAGTCCACCTTACTTAGTTAACTCAACTAACAGGGATCCACATGTAGTGGATATTGCATGTACTGCATGTCACCTCTCAAAATTGCCTAGACATGTGTAGATCATGAGAACTACTTTGCATGTTGCATGCACTGATTGCATGTTGCTTGCATGCACATTGAATGACTTTGCATGTAATCTAAACTTTTGCATGACATCAAGATTGAATCTACCTAACTCAAACTCGACCTATTCTAGAAGGTTATGTGCTCAATTCACATACCTTTATGTACAATAAAATATACAATGGAAATAAGATAGGCATGGCCCCAAAACTCAAGATAGGAAGATATAATTTTACTAATCTTCACATCAAAGTGATTTCTATAGCCTGATAAGCTTTCACAGACACAAGACTCTACTAGCCAATAGAGTGATTGTCTTCTTGTTTTGTAATTTAGCACCAGATTTTCATACTTAAGTCACTGATAGTTACTCTCATCACTTAGACTAATCTTCCACATAGATTTGTAAGGGAAAGCCAATTCTATCATGGACAAGCTTGATGGAGCTAATTACCATCTGTGGAAATTTAAGATGAGAATCGTGCTAATAGCTAAGGAGTTGTATGATGTTACACGTGCAGAGGGAATACTCGAAGCTGACAATGCAGCAATCTCCAGATGGAAGCTGAAGGACGGCAAAGCATTTGTGTTGATCATCCTCAAAATTTTGGATACTCAGATTGGCCATGTATCTAAAGCTCAAACATCCAAGGAAGTCTAAGACATCTTGAGCACATTATACGAAGTGCGAGATATAGCTTCCAAGCTATATCTCAGGAAAAAATTCTACTCCCTCAAGATGGCAAATGGTGATTCCCTACAGAATCACATCAACTAGTTCAAGAACCTGTTGAAGCAAATAGCCGCTGTCGGATCTGTCATAGGTGATCAAGACGTAGTAATGCAACTGCTTACAAGCTTGCCAAGCTCATACGATAGCTGGATGATGATCATCATGACCCATCTAGAGCTAACTCTTTCAAGAGTCATTGCAATGTTGCAGGAAGACACGCGGAGGAACAAAGCCTCCAGTTCCTCAGCTGATTCTCACACCTTGTACACCAACAAAGGCACGACTAAGCAGAAGAAGAAGAAAGGCCTGAAGCAATCAAAGCAAGAGAAAACACCAACACAACACAAAGAACAGTCAAATCCACAAACTAAGAAAAAGTTGTTCTACAAATACTGCAAGAGAAACAACCACGAGATTCAAGACTGCCAGATACTACAAGCAAAGAACATCAGCAAGGGTTAGTCAAATCAAGTGGCCAATGCAGGTATAGAAGCTCTACATCCCATTCAAGAAACGGATCGTGATGCCTTCATGACCAACCATCAAGGAGCATCCAACGACAGTTCTTGGTTCCTGGATTCTGGAGCCACTCAGCATATGACCATCCTTATTGGCTGTTTCGAGTCCTATACACCCTACAGTACCAACAAGTATGCTCACCTTGGTGACAATAGCACACAAGCTATTAAAGGTGAAGGTACTATAAGATTAAGCTTTGCAAATGATCAGTCTAAGCTACTTTCTAATGTCTTGTATGTACCCAATCTGTCTACAAATCTGCTCTCTATAAGCAGAATTACAGATCTAGGACATAAAGTATAATCTGAATGTGATCAATGCAAAGTAGTTGATAGGACAAGCAAGATCCTAGACTTGGAAAGAGGCATGGATACTCATATAGATTAAGTCATTGTTTTTCTACCTCTAGTCAGGCGCTCAGTACTTATATTTAAACAAATAAAAGTTTACTTTGGCATTATAGACTTGGTCACTTGAATCATGCTTCTGTACAACAAATGTCTAAACATTCTATTATTCTTGATCTAGACTACCCTGATAATAAAGTCGAGTTAACTGTCTATCAAGACAGCTTAGTTGGTAAACAGACTCGCAAACCATTTAGATCAAGCCATCAACATACTACTAGAGGATTGATAGATGTTGTACATACAGACAGTTGTGGCCCTATGCAGAATCCTTATCTGAAGGATACAAAGTATTTCATAACTTTTATTGATGAATTCTCCAGAAGAACTGTGGTGTATTTTATCAAGAAAAAATCAAAAGTTTTTATTTGCTTCAGAATCTTTAAGGAATGTGCAGAAAAGAAGACTGGGAGGACGATCAAAGCCCTGAGGTCTGACAACGGTGGAGAGTACATCTCTACCAAATTGAAGGGGTACTGCCAAAGCCAAGGCATTGAGCAGCAATTTATCACTCTTTATTCTCCTCAGTCAAATGGCTTGGCTGAGAGAAAGAACTGTACTCTGGTTGAATCAGCTAAATGTATGTTGGCGCATGCATTGTTGGATTTATCTTCTTTACTCTCCTAAATCCTATGTTAATCTGCCTCCATTCATGTTGCTACATTTTTACTCATGTTGTCACACAGTTTGCATATTTACATGTACAATAAGACAGACGAATAAAACGCGACTGTCTGCATAAATACAAGTAAATTTCCACAGGCAAAAAAGATGAAAAATGCAACATTGTATATTTACACGTGATTTGTGACAGGAAACAAGCAACAAGCATAATAGCATCAGAAGCTTATCAGAGATAGACTTAGTAGATGCTTTCGCGCATCAGTTCTTTGTATTGTCAGTAATAGGTTTATTCCTTTTACAGATTGAATTAGCTTTGTGAAGCACGTGGTTTTGTCCGCTATTGCCTTGTGCTCACCTGTAATATTGACCTGTTTATTTCGCTACACTTAATCTAATTACAACTCTGTTTGTTCTGCGTTCAGATTTGTGTCAATATTGCTATGCTTTTCTACATTCTGTCTAACTCTCTTCTTGCTTAGTCTAGTAGTCTGTTCTTCACGAATTATTATTAGTCTAGTTGTTTTTGACTAATATTTAGTCTTGTCTTTCGCGACTAATTCATGACTGATTATAAGTTGAGCTCAGTCTAGCTCTTCGCGAATTATTCGCGACTAATAAGTTGTCTAGTTGTTTGCGACAAATTATCTTTCTAATATATTGCTGCTTAATGTTTGGCTACGTAATCAGATCAAACATTATTTCTATCACTACCGTTCTGTTTGAGTCTGATAGGCGTAGTCATGCTTAGGAAAAGAGTGAGATAGCTCATTCCGCTGTGCACGAACACTTTCCGTTCGAGTTCGTTTCTTTGTCGAGTTTCGAGTTTACTTCTTTTCGTGTTCGTTTCTTTTTTAGCTATTTTCGTTTCTCACACACCCTCTTTTCCAGCATGGTATCAAAGCTATTTTCGTAGCCTGATAAGCTTCCACAATAACAAGACTCTACTAGCTAATAGAGTGATTGTCTTCTTGTTCTGTGATTTTGCACTAGATTTTCATACTTAAGTCATTGATAGTTTTTCCTATCACCTAGACTAATCTTCCACATGGATTCCCAAGAGATAGCCAATCCTATCATGGACAAGCTTGATGGAGCCAATTACCATCTATGGAAATTTAAGATGAAAACAGTGCTAATGGCTAAAGAATTGTATGACATTGTTACTAGTGCAGAAGGGAAACCCAAAGCAGACGATGCAGCAATTGCCAGATGGAAGTTGAAGGATGGAAAGGCTTTTGTGCTGATTATTCTCAATATTTCAGATACCCAGATCGGCCATGTATCCGAGGCCCAGACATCCAAAGAAGTCTGGGACATCTTGAGCACACTATACGAAGTGCAAGATATAGCTTCCAAGCTACATCTCAGAAAAAAATTTTACTCCCTCAAGATGGCGAATGGTGATTCCCTGCAGAATCACATCAACCAATTCAAGAACCTGTTGAAGCAAATGTCCACTATTGGATCTGTCATAGACGATCAAGACGCAATGATGCAACTGTTTACAAGCTTGCCAAGCTCATATGACAGTTGGGTGATGATCATCACAACACATCCAGAACTGACTCTTTCGAGAGTCATTACAATGTTGTTGCAAGAAGACACGAGGAGGAACGAAGCCTCAAGTTCCTCAGCTGACTCTCACGCCTTGTACACCAACAAGAGCACGACTAAGCAGAAGAAGAAGAAAGGCTCGAAGCAATCAAAGCAAGACCGAAAACCAGCACAGCACAAAGAACTGTCAAAATGGAGGTAGTCTTTCCTGCTACGGTAATAGGAGTATGTTTCAATTCTCCATTAGGTCTTATAACAGAGTCATTGGCTAATTTCAATGTTGTTAAAATGACAAGTTTGAGTTCAAATCATCAACGACCAGCTCTGAGCTAAGGATGTTGATTGTGGATCCAGCATCTATTATTGCTCCTGCAATGGCCAATCCATCAATGGTCACATCAACTCTCAAACAGACTCGATCTAAGGTACCTACACTTATACATCCAATAATAGGTAGCTCTAATGTCTATAACGCAGATGGTTTCATCATGTGCTTCACTTTTCTCCTTACCAATGGGGATAACCTAAGGAGTTTGGCACTTTATTGCTAGTATATTCCATCCCCCTTTTTTACACGTGGCATCTCTTAAAGTGAGTGAGGGAGAATCTCAAATAAGGAACCTTCTCTCATTGGATTCTATCAAAGGTATCTTTCTCACCTATATTCATCTCCATGTTTCCTGTCCTTATTCCTCACTTTTAATGAAATTCCCTTATGCCCTTTTGTCTTTTCCACATAGCCTTGTTCTTATCTTGATGATGGAATATTTGTGATGTCATCATGACCCTTGTGAAGTGTCTTGAATATTTTCATTGTCAGCACACTTCGCAGACATGTGAAGGGTGGTAGTCGATTTTGACACACTCAGTAACTCCTCAAGGTTTTCAAGATTTATGAAATAATCAATTCATCTTCAAAGAGCCTTCTTTGTCAAAGCCATCGTGCACATTTCTAACCCGATGAAACATTGCGCTTTTGGCTTTGAAAATTAGAAGTTTTCTGATTTCTATGCAAAGTTGTACCCTCCATCCCAAAATCTGATGTCATTGATGAAAAATTTTTATGGAAATTCTTTAGGTCACTGTCCAATATTGCTATGTAGGTACTATGTCATGGACTGATTTTGTAAAATAACCTGCTTGTGATACCTATTTGAAGAATAGCAGTGACTAAGCTTGTAAAGATATCTACATCTTCTCCCAAAAGCTAAAACTTTTCGAGACTTGTCAAGAATAGTGCAGCCCTCTGTATCAAATTCGACCCTACGACCAGAAATAGTGACTTTGCTTATTGAGAGCAGATTTTTTGGTTAGATTTGGAATGTGAAGAATGTTGGACAACAACTTTACTTCACCTTTCTAAAATTTGATCCTGAATGATTTGTAGTCTTTGAACCAGTCTCGATGGTGAGTCATGTGTTGAGTTGTTCCTGAGTCCAAATACCAGGAATCGGTATGCTATTGTTCTCCGACCTTGTTCATGAAGGCTTTTTCATCTTCCTCTTGTTGCTAGATCGAGTGACTGGTTGATGCAGCATGTGCTTGTTGTTCGAATGTGGTGGCCTAGTCGTTATAGATCTCCACAAAATCAATGAATTAAGTAGTATAAAAGGTTTGATCGTTCCCCAAGAGAGAGAATAATCTCTTCTTTTGTATGATAAGTGTATGTAAGATGGTAAATGGAATGTGATGTGTAATATTCAAAATGAATACTACAACGACATATCTGGTTATCCAAAGATATTTTGATAAATTGGCATCCAAAAACACCAATGGTGAAAAGATTTGATCAAGGTCTGTGATTATAAAAGTTACTTTATCTTTCAGGCTCTTCGGATAACAGTAAGCAATCATATCAGACAACAACTACCAAATAGATTCATCAAACAGAATTGTATTGGATAATTATTCCTCTTAATTGAATACACAGAAATAGTTCTTATCACATGAAGCAAACAGAACAGAGCATCAAACAAGGTCATTATCTGAATACATAGCTCATTCAGAATTGAAAGAAGTTCTGCTTATGGTTATGCTTAATAGCTTCGGCTAATTCCCTGCACACATTAGTTAGAATTGTCGCTTGGGTAACGCTTGAAAATCCACGTTAGAGTAACTCAAATTCAGTAAGAAATGAAAAATATGTGTGACGCAAACAGAAAACTATCGCAAACGGTTACAGATCATACAAAGTGTATTCGTTGAATCGATAAAAAGTAATACTGTAAGAGATGACAGAGGGAAAGAACTCTCAAGCTTATAGAAACTGGCTCTCTTCTCTCTTTATTGATACTCAAATCTGTGCGTATGCGTATGTACAATGGCACAAAGTGTTGACCTTATAGGAACGATCATCGGCCTCAATGTCATTTACCAACCGTTAAGATGTCGGTTGAGATCCGCTAATGCGTCTCTATAGAACGTCGCACAAAACATCGCGAGTTCTAATCTAAATATGAATTTACAAAGTGCAAATAGGCCTTTACATGAATTTAGGCACTATAGCACATTCACATGCATAAAAATTGAAAAATTTTGCAATATAAACAAGAACTTTGGATAATGTGGGATCATGAGACTCCACATATCCCCTTCCTCATTGGCTCGCAAACAAATTTCTTACATTCGCCTTTGTCGCTTCCTGTTGGCTGGCTTTTTATGAAAAATGACCTTTGCTCGAGCTTCATTTTCTTCATTAACTTGTTCTAGGGTCATCCCTTTTGTAGCAAGGAAGTAGTTGTTCTTCTAATTATAATCTTCCTAAAAAGATAAATTCGGATAACCTCCCATTCCGCGATTGCCCAATGGTGCAAGGGGGTTGTCGATCAATGTGTTATTTACAAGATGAGTGTACCAACTATCCTCAGACAAGATTTCAGACATCTCAGCAGAAGGAACAGTTAGTGAGTGAGCTGCATATGCATATTCAGGAAATTTCTCTTTAATGTACAATTGTTGGATGGATAGAATGCATAGAAAATGAGAGAATCAATATTTACATAATCGTAAGTATGGTATGGTATGGTTAATGGATTAGTGGGGCGAAGTTAGCTTTCCAATCTGTGTAGATTTCCCACATATCAGGGAATAACATTTGGTTGGATAATCTAGAAGGAATTGGATTAGGGATAGGAACAACTTCTTTAACATCAAAAATGTTAATTGAGTGTAGCTTATTTGATACTCATCCAAAGCAGGAAAAATATTGTTTTCAAATGTTTTTAGATATTCTAGGATATATATATATATACAAAGATCCTGTAATAACATGGATATAGTTAGTTTAACTTATTCTAAATAATGGAAAGAGCAAGGATACCTTTTTGGTGCACTGTTAGTTTGGCCCAAAAAGTGTTTAGGTTAGAGAAAGTCCAAGGGCTTTCCCATTGTTCTTTAGTATAACCAAAAAGTTTTGGTAAAAGAAGGTAATCCATATTCCATTGGAGTTTTGGACTATAAAAAGGTGGAAAAGAAGTTAGTTCCTGCTGGAATGTTTGAAATTATGTCCTTAGCAGTGAATACACTACCTTGTTTTTCCTCTTGACATCTCCACTATGTGATGCTTCAGCCTGTTGCAGAATGATTGCTAGAGTTGTTGGTTGGTCTGCAGCAGCTTTGTCACAGGTTGATTTCAGCTTCACAGCATCCTCAAAGTCAATCTGGATCTCTTGATCTTTCTGGATTTGCTTAAAAACAATATCCGTTTGGATGGCCTTCTCTGATGTATCTTTGGCTGGCTCATCCATCTGTGTAGATTGGTCTTGGCACTGGACAGGTTCTTCATCTTTAAAATTTTGGATTTGGCTTGATTGAAACTTAGACTCTTCCAGTCGTTCTTTTAATTTCTCATATGGAGCCATTTGAGGTGGCAGGTATTGCAATTGGAAGGTCTGGATAATTCTTTCTTGTACGCCCTTCCAAGTTGTTGGGTCGATCCTATATCTCCCATGAGATACACAGGCTCCCAATGTTCCTTCGGCGCTTATTCGCCACAGAATTGCCTCTTTGGCCTGTACCTTATAAATCTGGTTGCCTTTCTTCAGCATGTCTGCAGAATTCTGCAACTGGACAACAGAGTCCTGGAGCTGCCTTTGACTTGCTTCGAAACTCTCCTTGTCGGCAATTGCATCACTGAGTTTGTCGCTCATCTCCTTTTTACTACTTCGCAAGGTGACTCGTGCATGTCTTTCTTCCTGCAAAGAAGCCTACAGGGTCTAGATCTGCTGCTTGAGCAATATATTTTCATTTTCAAAAGCATTGGACTGCTCCTAAACTGCTTCAAGTGCCTCCAGCGTAGCGTCTTATCTACCTTTTGCTTCTTCCAGGGATGTATCTTTCTTTATCAGCTTCACTTGAGCTGCTTCAAATTTTTCGTTTTTGTGTGTCAACTCAGTCTTAATCTCTTCCAGCTCTTCATTCTTCCGGATTAGGTCTGTTCAAATGGAATTATATTTTGATTCGAGCTTCCTTTGATGAGTAGGCACTCTCACACGTGCCAAATCAGCTGAGTAAGCATCAGCTCTTGTGTATATATGGTGGCTCATTTGGCCATAATTGACAAGAAAGCTAAATCTTGGTTTTGGTGCATTTCTTGAGTAATCTCTCCATTTGTCTTGTGATTTTATGCTTCTAATGGTTTCTAAGCTTAGTGTACTTCATTATTTGCTGGTATTCCATACTCTGACAAGTCTTCACACGTGTGAAACCAGCAAGTACAAGTTTTGATCATATTTGATTGTTCTTGTTAGATTTGTTGATGTAGATTTGATCTAGTGCTATCTAATCTTGTGTAGATTGGTAGATCAATCTAATCTAACACCCAATCACACTTGTGGATCTGATTTGGATCCATTCTTGGTCCTTTTTGCTGTACTTTCACATAGAATTCGAAGTTCCGACATTTCACATTAGTAATGAAGAGCGAATAGATGAACACGATAGTCTTCGGGAGCGGATGATAGCTTTGACGCAACTGGAGGAGGATCGTCGTCTTTCATTAATCGAGACTGAACGAGTTCAAAATAAAAGAAAATAAATTTTTGATCAATCTATTAGAAAAATAAAAACTAAACGAGGGGACTATGTGCTTCTATATGAGAACAGACACATGTTGTTTCCTGGGAAATTACATACTAGATGGATGGGACCTTACAAAGTTATAGAAGTTTTTAACAATGGATCACTTCAGTTAGCCGATCTTGAATGACATTTACTTGATACTTGAGTAAATGGCTCAAGAGTGAAGCACTACTATGACTAATTTTCGATGATATGGCAAGTTTAGAAATTTGCGAGATTTTTGATACTATTCACATTTTATCCAGTTTGAAAAAACTATCACCTTTGGTCCAATAATTTCCACTGCAATTTGCGAAATTTGTGACACTTGCACCTTCGCATTTTTCGCCCATATGTTGTAATGAAATTTGTGACACTGTTCACATTTCATCCAACCGACAATTTTTTGTCAATCCTTCACCTTCGCGAAATGTGTGGAAAAGGCACCACCTTTAATACGTTTGTATTTTTCGCTATACTTTTTGCAAAAATGCCGACACCTTCGCTTCATCATTGTCACTATAATCCTTGTGAAAAACTGACACCATTTTGGAATATGCTATGTTAATAAATCCACCAACGGAAATTGCGACACTCCAATCTTCGCATTTTTTGGGATGTACTTTCATTCCATCGTTGACCTTCAAGAAATTTGCTAAAAAACAAAATATTTCGCTGGTATGTTGCATATCATTTTGTTACGTACCTTTGTTTCCATCATGTTTTCATGTTAATAGCATATTGGAAATATGCAAAAAACCCGACACCTTCGCATTTTTTGCCAATACATTTTAACGAAAAAAGCGACAGTCTTTGCTTCCAATATCATATACATTGTTTCATAGATTGTGTATATTATTTATTTTTGAAGTTTAATACTCACAAATACCGAGCTGAACTTTTGCGAACTGAGCAAAGCATTTGTGTATTTTGTTTATTTTTCACTTATTTATCTATTTTTGTTTTTTTAGGACTAGATACTTCATTGTTGAGTCTATACCTTCAAAATGAAGGACACACTTTCATTAAATATTTATCTAATTCGTCAATATATCATCAACATACCAAAAACCCTCAAACAATTATATATTTTTGCCACCTCTTTTCCATTACTCTTGCTTTCTGATTTCGTGAATTTTTACGATCAAGCTCTCTTCCACCATTACTAGTTTACCACTACTATCGTGATGGCGATTGTGTTCAAAACGCACCCAAAACCAGTCTTATTGGTTTTACAGCCATTAGCCATACGAGCACGGATTGAAGGACTCCTTCAATTCGATCCATCAGTAATTCTTACAGATGTGTGCCATGAGCTGATCCGAAATTTGAGCGAGACAGAGGAAGGACATATTTTCACCATTGTCCAAAATCAAGAGATTATTATTACAGAAGGATTTTATTGTCGTGTCTTAGGTTTGCCTATGGATGGCAGTATGCCTATTACTAAGCCCGACTTCATCACTGAGAGTGGAGTTTTTCAAGAAGAAGCTTATCTCGAGAAAAGGGGATATAAGCTTTGTTATATCATAGACCCCAATCTCAAAAGCTTTGCGTGATTTGCTCTTGCTTCCATATTCTTACCGGAGCAAGAGTACACCATTTTTAATACGAATATGAGATACCTGCTGAGAGTCCTGAACGGAGAATCCATTGCCTTCGGACATATTGCTTTTAAGCAATTCTATAAATTAGTAAAGAGTAATCAGTTTTTCAGGCTTGGATTGCAGTTTGGTATTCTATGTATGCATGCTGGTGTGCTAATTGTGCAAGAAGATATCAAAATTGCATCGATGTTGCCAGAGTTAGCCCCTTCAATTGAGGGTGATTCACAAATGAGAGCATCAAAGACAACCACCACAGAGATTGCATCATCATCATGCCAACACCAAGGGAGCTCGGTGAGGATGTCCTCTTCGTCATCGCAATATAAGCCACGTTCCAGTGCAAAAAGGAGCCGAGAAGCTGAAGAAGAAAAAGAAATAGAGATTGTTGTTGAGCAAGAGCATATTCAAGAAGATATCCAGCAAGAGCCAGCAAAAGAAGAAGAACAAATTTCTAATATTCAGCAGGAAAGTAAAAGTGATGCCGAGGCACCAGTAATTGATGAAGAATTGTATTTGAGGACTTTTGAACATTGCTGGCAGACACACAGTTAGACACTCAAAGCCTAGAGAAAGTCTTCCTAATTTATAGGGACTTGCACAAATATCTACTACAAGTTGGATCTCACCTATTACTGATGTTTTCACACATGTGAGCAGTCCTTGGCACGTGTGAGATCACTCCTATGCATGTGAAATAGCTTTTCCTACCAATAAAATGATGCCAAGTGGCATATAGCTAGAAAACTAGATTTTGGCCATTTTAGCCACTAGATCTCAAATGAAATGGTATGTACAACCTATATGACTCATCTAAATGATGAATGCATTTATTTTACACGTGAGAACAGGCTCCACACATGTCTAATGATGATATGTACTACTCATAATGGTACTTACAAGATTTGATCAAGTTAGCTTTTGCCAATTTTAACACTCCTCCTCAAAACTAACTTGATAAAAATATGATGATATTGAGATTGACTCCATGGGCTGAATTGGTCTTCAAATATGGATCCTTGCTGGTTCAAAGGTGTGAAGATCAGCCAATGAGCTTGATGTCGATCCGAAATCACCGTATCCATGATAATGCCTCTTTGATGTTGACTTTTTTGCTTTGCACCATCCTAGCACCTCTTTCATTGATTTGTTCCATCCTTGAAGCATATGGTTGATCCAAAAGCTCCTCCTCCTTGAAAATAGCTGCAACTCCATGAGAAAATAAAGAGTCCTTCTTGACTCATGAGGATCACAAAGATCCAACATCTTGTTACCAAGATCTCGAGGATTAGGCTCATCAACATTGGCGAGACTATGCATGCTATAATAACAAAGAGTTTGTATCATATCTTCATGCTTGGTTTCCATGCTAATATCAGATCTAATGAGGCTAGATACTTCATTATGGAGATAAGTTTCCTTAGAGGATGATTCACTTTCTCTCATAAAGAGTTTACAATTTGCCTCAATACATGAAAAAAGACAATTTTTCACACTATGAGTGGACAAATCACTCTTGCTCTTGCAAGACTCAAGAGCATACATTTGAAGAAATAACCATTTGCTTTCTAATTGATCTAAAATCAATTTCAAATCATTAAGAACATCAACTATGTTCTCAATAGAGACATCATACTCAACTAGTATGGCTTTACTCCAACTTTGAGATGCAAAAGTCTCACTAAAGCAAATTGATTCACCAAATGACATGTATACTACTTGAAATGTGCTCCTCTTTCCCTTGAAATGTGAGCCATATGAGCTCAACCATGTCTCTTGATATTCTTCTTGGAATCATAACTTGAGAAGGACTCTCCTCCTCAATCCTTGGCACACTTGAACCTTGAGATGACTCCTCAAGATCAACGTCTTGGTGCTCCTCCTTGATGGAGATCCAAGACCTCCATGTCTCAAAATGATCACAACAAACATGATCATATAATGTGCACTTCATATGATCATCAACATTACTTATGCTAGAAACATAAGTCCAAAAATCACCACAACTTGGCTTGATTTTTCTAATATTGAAATCAAGAAGTATTTTCATCTCAATAAGGCTAACTACTTGCTTATGGATATAAGTGTCCACTTTGGATGCTTCACTTATTCTCATAAGAAGTTTACAACTTGCCTTTAAAATTGAAAATTTACAATCTTCAACATTATGAATGAACACATCATTCATGATCTTATTGAAACCAACAAAAAATACATTATGAAGACATTTCCATTTCCTTGACTTCATATTCAATGTAAGTTTACAAGGAAAACATGCTTTGCTATCTATTAAGGCATCACACTCAACTAGTATTGCCTTAATCCACCTTGGAGATACAAAAATCTCTTCAAAGCAAAATAGTTCTTCATAAGATTTCATGAGAGCATAAATGAAACTATTTTCATTTTGTGATTGCTCCTCAATCTTTCTTGGTTTCTCTTGAATCATAACAATAAATTTGAACTTTTCTAAAGTTCTAAGCAAAATGCTTTCCAAGGACATGAAATATATCCAAGTGACATTTATCTTTGCATCTTGAACCAAACAATGCACTTCCAAATGAAAAACTTCTAGAGGTTTGAATTGTGTGATGATGGACTTTTGAAGACAAATCTTGTAAGTCCTTGTGAGACTCCAAGCCTCATGCATCTTTCCACAAAGGAAACACCTTTCCTTGGATTTGTCCTTTCCTTTGCACTTTGAAATTGAAGCTCCATCCTTCACCTCGGCCCCCTTTTGGTTCTCCTTGGATGGATTGGTCTTCATTTTGTAGCATCTTGAGACAAAATGATCTCTCTTGCCACAAAGGTTGCATTTAGGGTCCTTACTTGCCTCCAATAGGTTGCCACCTATTGATGCCATGATGAGGAAGTAAAACCTAGTGATATGACTTTTCAAAATGTAATTTGTGACTCTCAAGAAACTAGATTTGAACACATTCAACAATCTAGAAGGATCTACACAAGATCTAGACCACAAATTTTGAATCATGTCTCTTTCAACCTCGTCAATTGGAACCCATTCTTTGTTTTGATCACTAAGACAAAAGCACTCTATCAAATCACAAAAATCAGATCCAAACACCCCTATTGGATTCAACAAATACCAACGAATCTTCCTCTTGAGAGTTGGAATGGATTTGAAAAGATTTGACACCTAGATTTTCCTTTTCTCTTGACTAGTTCTCTCAACTTTTGAGATTTTTGAACAAAGTATGGGTTTTGTTTCAAATACTTGAAAATCAAACTTAGTCACTCCTTTTGATTCACTATTGACCCAGATAATCTCACTCTTGAGATTTGGATTGAATTTGATTTGATTTGACAACAAAAATAAACCACTAATTTTCACAAAAAGGATCTACACTAGATCACAAAAACTTGACATGTATACTTGATTCAAACACACAAAGATCAGATCCAATCACCCCTTTTGGAATCCCTCTTGACCCAAAGAATCTCACTCTTGAGATTTGGAATGGACATGAAATGGTTTGATAACAATCTCTGTCAATAATTTTTCACCAAGCTTAAAATTTAGACATCTAGAGATTCACAAAGATCCCAACCATGCATGAACACTCAAATATGGACTCCTCCATGTTCTAGACTCCCAATGGGATCACAGCTTGACCCTCACACTCTCTCAAAGAAAGTTGGATAGAACCTATTTGAGTTTCATACATATAATGTCAAAATTTTGCTCAAAAAATTGAATTCATTCACCCCTATTGGACTCCACCAAGTACCAATGACTCTACCTCTTTAGAGTTGGAATGAAATTCAAATTTTCAGAAATGTGATGCTTCTCTCTCACTAAGATATGTGCTTACAAAGAGCTAATGCCACTTAGCAAGATTTATCACAATGAAGAAGACAAATTTTTCACCAAAGTCAAGAATTGAGTTACTAGTTCTTGCCCTCTACAAAGGAAGGATCTCTTTAAATTTTGGATCAACCACAACACATATGCCTCACTCACCTTTATGACTTTAATTGAAGCCAAAAAACACACTCACACACTTGAGTAGGGGTGAACAATGTGATTTGGATCTCAAATTTTTCTCCTAGTACTTGCCAACAATTCTTATCACATAGGTAGATTTTGTCTTTAGGAGTGTTTGTGCTTTAGAAATTCACTAAGATTTCACTTGAAGGACTGATCCAAGAGTGTCTTCTAGCATTTAGATGCATCTAGACTCGGCCCTTTCACTCTTGAACAAATCTACAATGAAGGTATAATGGATTTCAATCACTCCCCTTGCAAATCACTCCTTAATCTTTGGTTTATAACACTCTTTCTCTCTCAACTTCAATGTACACTCCAAAAATCAGAGAATCAACTTCAACGTACTGTAAAAAAGCTTTAATCCATCTATATGATTGATCTAAACCAAGAACAAATCAATGGAATAGAAACAATGCAAATGAAAGCCTGAAAAATGCACTAAATTGACTCAAAATTGGGTGTATGAAGCTCAAAATGCACCAAACTGAATTTTACTGTCAAAAACAGGTCTTGTACAGCACCACACGTGTGGAAAGTACACCTGCAGCCCACATCAAGATTTGGTACAAATATGATGGTTCTAGCTATCCATTCAACCTCACTACCTCAATATTAACTTGTTTCCAAAAACCTGCCAATTTGGGTATAGTTTAGATCAATGCCTTAAAAGCACTTGTACTTGGCTTTGATACCATGTGAAAGTACAGCAAAAAGGATCAATAATGGATTCAAATCAGATCCACAAGTGTGATTGGGTGTTAGATTAGATTGATCTACCAATCTACACAAGATTAGATAGCACTAGATCAAATCTACATCAACAAATCTAACAAGAACAATCAAATATGATCAAAACTTGTACTTGTTGGTTTCACACGTGTGAAGACCTGTCAGAGTACGGACTACTTGCAAATAATGAAGTACACTAAGCATAAAATCACAAGACAAATGGAGAGATTACTCAAGAAATGCACCAAAACCAAGATTTAGCTTTCTTGTCAATTATGGCCAAATGAGCCACCATATATACACAAGAGCTGATGCTTACTCAGCTGATTTGGCACGTGTGAGAGTGCCTACTCATCAAAGGATCCACCAATAATCATCAATATGGCACATGGACCAAGTTTCCTAACTTATAGCCACCTCCCTTGATTTTAGGCAATTTTTCTAATTTATAGGGACTGGCACAAATATCTACTACAAGTTGGATCTCACCTACTACTGATGTTTTCACACATGTGAGAAGTCCTTGGCACGTGTGAGATCACTCCTATTATGTGAAATAGCTTTTCCTACCAATAAAATTATGCCAAGTGACATATAGCTAGAAAACTAGATTTTGGCCATTTTAGCCACTAGATCTCAAATGAAATAGTATGTACAACCTATATGACTCATCTAAATGATAAATGCATTTATTTCACACGTGAGAACAGGCTCCACACATGTCTAATGATGATATGTACTACTCATAATAGTATTTACAAGATTTGATCAAGTTAGCTTTTGCCAATTTTAACATTCTATTGGTAATATGGAATGCATTCCATACTCAAGATAGTATGGAGTCTGCTTAGTTGTGATCTTTTCTATAGTTATGTATGCCCATAAGACAGATGGTAACTTCTGATCCCAATCAGAAGAATGTGTTTCCATTACTTTATTCAAAATTTTACACAAAATTCCATTTGCCCGTTCCGTAAGCCCATTCGCTTTTGGATTATATGGAGTGGTTTGGCGATGCGTAATAGAGAAGTATGACAACATAGCCTCAATGGTCCGATTAAGGAAATGGGTTCCCCCTTCGCTAATGAGTTCTAAGGGACATCCATAACGTGTGATGATGTTTTGGAATTAAAACTTTGCTATAGTCTTAGCATCGTTTTTAACTGTGGCTTTGGCCCCTACCATCTTGGTAGCATAGTCCATAGCATCAAGAATGTGACGTCGACAAGTTTTACGGGTGATCGGTTTGATAGGCCCTACAAAATCTATCCCCCACTTCTCAAAAGGTGCTTAGGGAATAATTGGAGTAAGCGGCCAATGTGTTGTGAAGCTGGGTTTCCCCATCCTCTGACATGCATCACATTTTTTAATGAATAATTTAACATCTCTATAGACGGTAGGCCACCAATATTTAGCATTAACGATCTTTCTTGCAATATTTTTAAGAGCATAGTGACCCCCCGAATCTTCCTCATGTAATGCACTTATTGCAGTGGTCGTCTCGGTTGGTTCTAAATATCGGCGAAGGCTATCGTTGGCTCCTAATTTACACATTATTAAAATTGTATAAGGTCCTACTTCTGAAAGGAAAACAGTTTTTTGTTGTTTATTAAAAGAGCACCTCTCACCTAAGACCGAGGAGGTCTCTGAGAAGACGAGACGAATGAAGACTAAGAGCTGAGTATGAGAGCCGAGAAATGCTAGTTAGTAATAACAAGCAATAACTGTGTAAGCCTCATGGTGAATCCCGGAAGATAAAATGACCACGTAGGAACTAGTATTTCTAAGCAAATGTAATAAATGCAAGTAGACCCCTCTTAAAGAAAGCCACCTTTTGATGGTGACCTCTAGTGGAGAGCAATATTCCACTTGTAATTTGTGAGATGGGAAATTCCACTAGGATGCCACCTAAGGAGCTCTCTTGCTTATTTAAGAGACTCCCTCTTTGTGAAGTGGAGCTTTTTGCATTGTATCTACTCCATGCTTAATAAGAAGATTTCCCATGAGCTTGATGCTACACTAAGCTCCTTGATCATGATGGTTTTCTTGAGTGATGCCCCTATGATCATGCCCTTCCATTCATATTGTGTGTGGTTGTGGATTTAGAGTGGATTAGTTTTCTTGCTTTCCTAGTTGTGGATTAGATTTCATGTTTTCTTGTGGATTAATGTAGGAGCCAGCATTCAAGTAAACTAAATAGGCTAGAAATGTGGCATAAATCTTGCATATTCTCTAGCATTCTAGTTCTTGATGTTCTTGAGATGTCCAAGAATCAAAAGGCTGGTTAGTTTCTTGATTCTTGGACTTCTAACATGTTGTAGATTAGTTTTTGTTGCTTGTTTTGTCAATTAATGCAAGTAAAGTAGTGTAGGATCTGATTTTAGTTCATTTTGCAGCAAAGTAGAAGTAGAATTTCATTGTTTGTCCAACGGATCTGCACACTGATTTTATGGTTGAACATTTTGGCATGTATGAATGGCTGTTTATGCATATGCATTAGTTCAAGAGTGACTTCCCTGGATTGTCCTCTGACAGGCAGGACATTTACTACATCGATATCAGTCCCTCTGCCCGGTTTCGGCATTGAACTAAGAAGCTAACATTCAAGAAATGCCAACAAGCCTCTAAACGGGCAGAAAGCAGATCATGTAAACAAAAAACAAGAAAGAAACATAGTCAACAGATCCTAGAGTGTAAAACAGTAAACAACAAGCGTCCCCCAATCAATGGTAAAAGTGGTCTTGGATCTATCTTCCTCTTTAATAAAAAACTTGATTATAACTTGTGAATCCGTCTAAAAAGCTATAACGTTCATGACCAGCTATCTGGTCAAGAATAGTATCTGTATAAGGCAGAGGATGATAATCCTTTGTTGTAGCAGCATTTAGTTTTCTAAAATCTTGGCAAACTCTAATCTTGCTTGTCTTCTTCTTAGGTACTATAACTATTGGTGACACCCACTCACTGCTTAGAACAGGATATATAATACCCGCTCTAAGACATCTATGTAATTCATCTTTAACTAACAAGAAATACTTTGGATTCAATCTATATTGGCGCTGTTTGAGTGATATTGTTCCCTGAATGAGATCTATTCTATGTTCTCCCCATTTAACTGGTATTCCTATTAAATCTTCCATCGACCAAGCAAATACATTTTGATATTTCTGAAGAAGTAATATATACTCTTCGCGTTCCTGGTCCGATTGGTGTTTATATAAACTCAAAATTTTACCTTTATTAATTTTCATTTCTACATAATTTGTCTTATCTACCATCCCTTCAATCAGACTTGCTCTGGTTCCACCCAAAACTTTCCTCGACTCGGATGTTGTTGGAATTTTCTCATCCTCACCAATCTCATAGCATTCTATGAAATTGATCCAAGATTCAGTAAGTCCGGCTAACTCCTCACCCCATCTCAAAAGGTGACCCCCTATTGGACTGGCTGTGAGAATGTCTGAAAAAAATATTTGTTTGGTAGATCAATTTATAATAGCATCTGCTTGATATAGCCACGGTCTTCCAAATAATATTGAATATGGTGGTGTATCTACTAGATTTATGACAAAGAAATTCATAACGAATGTCTCTGTCTCTATAACTACACTAATACCCTATAGCTCTCCTACTGGTATGCATTTGGATGCATCTGCTAAATGGATTTCATGGTAAGTAATAGGCTGTATCTTTCTAGTCCTAATTCCTTAACCATTGTTTCGGTTATTAAGTTGATACTGGATCCTGAGTCTATTAGTATTCTATCTATAGTATGATCTCCTATAATAGCACTAATCTTTGGGACTCTACTTCTATCCTCTGAACTATCATGTCAGTGTTAGTTTTAGATGGCCGAAGGTCATCTTCTCTAGGCGAGTTCACAAACCTCGGTTTAGATAGCGGCTGTTGTGGCTGAGGAGATTGAGAATAAGGTCATTATTGCATCCGAGTCTCGAATTGCATATCCTATTGCAACCATTTTTTCAAGCATATTTTTGAAATTGTTGAGATGATCAATCAGAGGTTTATTTTTTGAAATTCATAGTGAGAAGAATTTCTTATGTAGAAATAATTTGTCGAAAAGATCTCCATACTTATTTGGAAGTTTGGGCTTGGCTTACATGACCAAGCAATGAATCTTGATGTTTAAGATTAGTAAAGCAAAGGCTTTTCCATCATTTACTTTTCACTAGATAAGTGCGAGTTAATCTTTTAGAGGTTTTTTCTTCGTTCCTTTCATGACTTCCCATAACTCTTTAGCTAGCAAGATGACTTTCATTTTGAATCTCCACATTTGCTAGTTACTGACATCCAATTTGTCAACCGTCGACATAATAATGGATAATCCATTTGTGGATAATAATGCTAGGTAGAATAATGAATGAAAATGCTAGCTTTTCTCAATGTATTACGGTTCAAATAGTGTATTAAGGTTCAGCCAATAACTTGCTCTAGTATGTCAAAGAGGTTATACTCAGCTTTGATATCATGTCGAACAGTAACTAGGCTCTAATACCCATGTAGGAGAAATATGGGGTAACTACGACTTAAGAGATTCACTCTGAGTATGAAAACTCTTGTACCCTATTCAATATGATTAGATAGATGCAACTACCTTTTTAGTATGTATAGTTTTTTTTTACAAATTCGTTATAATGCAAATGATACTATCAGATGATTGATCTAGCCTGCTATTCAAAACTATTTGTGGTGTCGTGGACAACCATGATAGTTCTAAAAAATATTCGGTTAGTTTGATCAGTCAGTTAATAGTGTGGAATGAGAAATATATAGAACTATATGAGAAAATTTGCCAACTATTTTAGATGAGGCTTCTGAACAAACTTGGGCCAGAACCAGAGGCCATTTTGAGGCCAGTTTCAATAGAATGAACCTTCACCAAGCTAGAATCTAGAATTGGAAAAGACCATTCTTTAAATGTAGATGCGGCAATAAGTGCAAGAATAACTCCTCCATCATTTGGTTCGATCATGCCATTTGGTTTATGATGAACAATCTTAGTAAGTTCTTTCCTAGTGCCTCTCTTCAAAATCAACTCAAGGCTTTCTTCCTTTGGCTTCACAAACTTGCTAGAGATGTAGTAAAGCACACATTACCTTTCTCTTCCTTAGACAATATATGATTGACGTTGCTATCGAGTTATTGCGGGAATTGTTTCTAAATTGGTGTTCCATTAATCACAAACAAAACTGAATAAGGAGACAAGGTGGAACAAAAGAAGAAAAAATTCTGCTTTTGGTGTTGATAATCAGTCCATTTGTGATATTATTAAGAGTGTCTCTCCTCTGCAACCAGTTGTATGGCAGTTATTGAAAAGGTGTTAAAGTGAACTGTGACGTGGTCTGCGTCTAATAGGGCAGTATGGATGTCGTGGATCTCAAACCAAAGACTTTGAGTTCGTATGAGAACGAAGAGGATGTAGTCGAGGATCTTGTACTCGAAGAGTTCATCGTCGATCCCACTTCTGCACCAGTTGATTGGTTGCACAGACATTCAACTTCAGAAGGTAAAACTGCAATGTTGTCATATATATATATATATATATATATATATATATATATATATATATATATATATATATATATATATATATATATATATATATAGAGAGAGAGAGAGAGAGAGAGAGAGAGAGTATTTAAATAATGTACTGGTGCTCAGAAATTGAAATTACTCGAATGATTCGTGTTCTGATAACCCAAATACAAATGAGTCAAATTTTGGTGAGTTGGAGCTTGTAGATGTTAATGAGGTTGAATCATTAACATATCTAACTCCTAATGTAAGGAGTGCACCTAGGGAGAGCAAAAAAATGTTTTCTAATAGCCTTGATGTTGTGGCTTCTATTTTTAGTGTTCTACTCCTCTTGATAGGTGTATGTTGGATCTTTGTATTGACCAAGAAGAGAAATATTTTGTCATGGATCTTGGTGGTGACGCAGAAGGGAATGTTTTGATCAACAAAGGCTTGGATAGCAACCAAGGAGTAGTATCCAAGACATTTTGGTGATCTATCTACTCTTGAGATCTATCTACTTTTAAGATCTTAACATTGTCCATTAGAGGAGTTCTAAATCCCAAAAAGACCCTTTGTAAAGATTCTTTTTATATTTTTTCTCAAATTTTTCTTACACATGGACCAATCAAAACACTCAAATTTGAAATCTACATAACGTAACTTTTTGAGTCCACATTTTGATTCCATACTAAAAATGGCATAACTTTTTAGTGGTAAGTCCAAATTTAGCGGAGTTTGGTGCATTAGAAAGCGCTCAACAAGGGCTTTCCAATGATATGTTACACAGATACTTTTGAGCTACGATTAAAAAGTTATGGCAAGTCAAAAGTATTAGTGTTATAATATTTTAATAATAAAAAAGACATCTTGCACGAATTTTTAAAGGGTCTTTTTGGAACTCAAAACTCCTCTAATGTCTAGTCCAAGTAATGATGGTGATAATTTTGATTCTTCTATAGTTTGTGAGCTTGAGAGGAATAACAATATTTGAGACTTTTATATATAAAATTATTTCTTTGGTTAGAAAGTCATAAAGAAATTATGTCTAGAATCAGAAGTGAAAGATGTTCATATCTCTCTATTATTTCATGGTATTGTACTTACTAAATTTATTTTGAATGAGATGGACAAGATCCATGTGTGATCCTGAGATTAAAAATATTGGGTAATAGTATTCTGCTTGTACTTTTTGGTAATAAAGAAAAGTATGAAAGATCTATCCTTAAAAACTCTAGCATGGATATCTATTTGATCTATCTTGTGAATAATTGAAAAAGATTATCTATGTTAGATATAGGGGTCTTATGTTTTTTACATCAAGCATCTAGGTGTAGGATGTTGATAGGAATAAATTTGGCATAGATGGCAAATTATGCATTTCCACTTGTAATGCCACTATTGAGCCAAAATAGAGTAAGAGGCTAAACACTTGCTAATTAGTAGACAAGTGTAAAGTTTTTGTTTGATGAATTCCAGGAGGTCCAATAGGATTTAGAGGTGGAACCTTGTGAGGTCCAATAGGAAATTGAGGTGTGCTTGAATATAGTCCAATAGAATTAAGAGGTGCATAGATCAATGATCCAATAGGATCAAGAGGTGACAAAATATGGTCCAATCATAGTTAAGCATAGTGGTAGCTCGTGGACCTACTAGTATCATTTTACTCCTCATTTTGAAGCCAATTGATTTGGTGATTTCATGGCTTTTGTGAGTTATTGAATTTCTAACTTTCTCTCTCTACCCGAGAGCTCATGATGCATTTTCTCTCTCTACCCGAGGAGAGCAGCTTGTTTTTACTTAGATTATTTTTTGAATACTTCCCACACATGTGAGTGAGAGTTGGAAGTGATTGAATGCATGTAGTAGTGTGTTTTTGCCATAGGATTCAAGATTGATCTTGAATCTCAATCTAGTCTTGATCTTGGTGCATCTACACACCTTAGGAGATCACAAGTACATGTAGTGGACAGTCCACACGTGTGAAATTCAACATGGTATCAGAGCCTACCTAAGGTTACCATGCATTTTGATCCATCTAAGTGAAAAAAATTTCATCAATCTTGAGCTAGAAGTTGTCAAGGCCCATTTTCCTAGCTATCTTGTTCAATCTTGGATCAAAAGAGATCAAAAGGACATTGATTGGGTCTGACCTGGTAATGTACGGAATCAGGTGCTCAGACATGTGTGAGGAACATCCAATTTCAGTTTGGAAGTTCTCTCTCATGTTTGATCCATTTATCTTGCTTGATAGCTTGTTTTGAAGCTATTTTTGTCTAGTTTCTGTTGCAATCAGTTTCATTCCATTTGGTTGAGCCAATCAAAAGTTATAAGCTTTTGGAGAGGGTTAGGTAGGGCACCTAGACCTGGGTGGACACATTTGGTTTGGTCAAAAGATTGCTTGGTTGATCCAAAATCACAGTTGTATGCTTGCCAATCTCATCTATATGTGATCTAGGCACTGTTTTGAGATCTTAGCCATTTTGTTTCATGCAATATCATTGTATTTGAGTCAAATTTGGTTTCTTAGTGTATTTCACACGTGCTAAGAGTGTTAGATCCTAACTTTGCCTATACTCCATCATTTGATGTGAAATAGATCTTGTTTTAGAGAGATTTGAGTAGCTAGTGAGAATCAATTCACAAATTGTTGTAAGATCTTTCATAGGAGGAGATAGTACTCAATTATTGGATTCTATTGAAAGTGTGTAACAACATTTATTGTTCATCATTTGAGTTTTCTTCACTTCAAATGTCTTCAATGGGTTCATCCTTGTTGGAGCCAAGTGAAAGATTGACCACTTCAAATTATTCAATTTGGAAAATGAGGATGGAGTCCATCTTGATCCTTCAAGACATGATGGACATAGTTCTTGGCCTTGAAGAAGAACCACAAGTTCTTCAAGAGGTTCAAAAATACAAAAAGAGAGCTAGGATGGCTCTCCACTACATTAAGATGAATGTCTCTAATGAGATATTGAGGGATATAGGTACTTGTACAACAGCCAAAGAAGCTTGGGATTGTCTCAAGACTATCTATGAGGCTAAGAATACCTCTAGGCTTCTCACTCTTAGGAATCAAATCTTTCAAAGTAGCCAAAAGAGTGATGAGAGTGCATCTAGTTATGTTTTGAGAGTAAAAGATATTCATAGAGAGCTTGCTTGCATTGGTGATTCCATCAATCAAAATGAGCTAGTTCAAGTCATTCTCAATGGCTTGAGAAGTGAATTTGATAACCTTGTCCAATCCTATGCCATTAAGGAGGAGATACCAAGTTTGGAGGCTCTCCAAAGTGTGCTAATTTCAGAAGAATCAAGACAAGAGTACAAGCTCTTGAGGATGGACAAGCTTTCTCTCACTCATAATGATGGCAAAGCTCTCTTTTCCAAGGATAAGCACAAAGGGAGGAGCAAGAACCAACATCAACAATCCTCAAGCAAGGACAAAGTCAAATCCAAAGACAAAGATGAGGAGGAAGATGATTCCTCTAATGCTTCATCATCCAAGCTCAAGAAGAAGAAGATCAAGTGCTTTTATTGTGGCAAGAAAGGTCATTATGCCACCAATTGCTTCAAAAAGAAGAATCAACTCAAGCAAGCCAATATTACCAATGAGAAGGAAGACACTATTGCAAGTGATGGAGAGGGATCTCTTATGGTCTCTAGTTTCTCATCTACTCCTTTCAAGAAGGACGGCCTATGGTATATTGATAGTGGAGCCTCTTCACATACATGTAGCTCCAAGGACTCTTTCTCTTCTATTGCACCTTATGATGGAGTGAAGAAATCAATATACACTGCAAATGATTTTGAATGTCCTATTGAAGGCATAGGGAACATTCCCTTGAAGCTTGCATCCTCTAAAGTTCTTTCTCTCTCTAGAGTTCTTTATGTACCTAAGCTTACCAAGAATCTTATTAGTGTTGGCCAATTGCTTGATAATGGCCTTGATGTAAAATTCAATGTTGATACTTGCACTATCAAGAAGAATGATGAGATACTTGCATTAGGAACTAGATTTGTGGCATCTATAAACTAGATCCAAATGAGTATGTGAATGCTTGTAATGTTGCTCTTGTGAACAAGCTCTCTATGGAGGAATTATGGCATAGGAGGTTGGGACATCCCAACTACAAATCCATGCTCTCTATGATCAAAGAATCCAAAGCTATTGGCTCGCCAAAGTCATTCTCCAAGAAGATCAAGCCTTGTGAGGCTTGTGCTATTGCTAAATCTCACAAAAAGCCATTTACAAGGTCTTCTATCAAAAGCAAGCATCCTTTGGAGTTAATCCACTCGGATGTGCATTTCTCATCAACTACAAGCAAGGGAGGAGCCACATGTTTTGTTACTTTCATTGATGATTACAAAAGATTCACTTGGATATATCTTCTTGCTTCAAAATCTATGGTGTTTGACCATTTCCTTATTTTCAAAGCTTATGTAGAGAAGCAATTCTCATTCAAGATTAAAGCTCTTAGAAGTGATGGAGGTGGTGAATATATCTCCAATAAATTTCAAGATTTTTGTGAGCTTGAAGGCATTAAAAGAGAGTTTTCTTGTGCCTACTCTCCATCTCAAAATGGAGTGGCCGAGAGAAAGAATAGATCTCTATGTGAATGTGCAAAATCTATGAGAATTGAGGCATCTTTGCCCAAAGGTTTTTGGGGAGAAGCCATTAATTGTGCAAATTATCTTTGCAATAGGCTCCCACATATAGCTCTTGGAGGAAAGTCACCATATGAAATCTTATTTTTGAAGAAGCCTAAGGTTGATCACCTTAGAGTTTTTGGATGCTTATGCTTTGTCCATATTGCCTTGGAAACAAGGAAGAAGGAAGATCCTAGTGCATGCAAAGGCATCATGGTTGGATACTCATCCACCAAGAAGGCCTATAGAGTCTTTATACTCACTACTTCTCAAGTTATTGAAAGTAGAGATGTTGTCTTTCATGAAGATCAACACTCATCATTTGAAGAGGCCAAGATCAAGAAATCTATGGATGTATCATCAATTATTGATTTTGAAGACAATCATGATGTGATGGGGTCGAGATTTGAAGAAGACTCTCCTCGGATTTTTTCACCAAGAAGATCCATGTCTTGATTATGAGGAGACCTTTGCACCCGTTGCAAAGATGGTGACAATAAGAATTCTTATTTCTCTTGCTTGTTTTTTCAAGTGGAAGGTGTTCCAATTAGATGTATCCAATGCTTTTCTAAATGGTTATCTTGAGGAGGATATCTATATGGAACAACCTGAAGGATTCATCAAGGATGAGTCCAAAGTGTGCTTGCTCTTCAAAAGTCTTTATGGACTCAAGCAAGCACCAAGATCATGGTATTCAAGACTTAACTCTTTTCTTATCTCACTAGGATTTACTCTTAGTGACTATGATCCTTCCATGTATCTAAAGTTTGTTGATAGCAATATTGTCATTCTTCTAATTTATGTTGATGACATTATTCTTTGTGGAAGTTATATCAAGCTAGTTGATGAAACCAAGCTAGCACTTGGATGTGAGTTTAAAATGCAAGATCTAGGAGAGATACATTACATCCTAGGCCTAGAAATTGATTTTTATGAAAATCATGTCTTTATATGCCAATCTAGATATGCTCACTCTATGTTGAAAAACTTCCATATGGAAAATTCTAAGAGCATAGATACTCCAATGGAGCAAATTGTAAAAGATCCTAATAAAGGTGATGAAAGATCCTTTGAGGACATCACACTTTTTAGGAGTCTTGTAGGCTCCTTGATTTGGCTTACCATTACTAGGCCCGATCTTAGTTTTTGTGTGCACAAATTGAGTCAATTTATGCAAGATCCTAAGATCCATCATTGGAAGATGGCCAAGAGGATTCTAAGATATGTATCTTCATCTTGTGATTATGGTCTACTCTATAAAAGTGAAGATCTATCCATTATTGGCCTCTCGGATTCGGACTTTGCAAGTGACAAGATGGATCGAAAGTCTATTAGTGCATACACTATTTTCTTGGAGGCAATCTAATATCTTGGCTTTCCAAAAAGCAAGATACTATATCTCTCTCTTCATGTGAGGCCGAGTACAAAGCACTCACTACAACTACCAAAGAAGTGCTTTGGATCAAGAGGTTATTAATGGAACTAAAGTGCATCAAGGAGGATGATCTACCAATGATCAAGTGTGATAACATCTTGGCCCAAGCTCTTGCCAATAATCCCATATTTCATGCAAGAAGCAAGCACATAGAAGTGGCACACCATTTTGTGAGAGAAAAGCTTATTGGAGGAGAAATCTATTTGGAGCATGTCAACTCGTCCTCTTGTATTGTCGATCTACTCACCAAGCCTTTGAGCAAAAGTGCTTTCATCAAGCATAGATCTAATCTTGGAGTTATATCAAGATCAATGCTCAAATCTTCATAGATAATTTTTTAGGAGGAGTGTGAAGAATTGAAAAAGATTATCTATGTTAGATATAGGGGTCTTATGTTTTTTACATCAAGCATCTAGGTGTAGGATGTTGATAGGAATAAATTTGGCATAGATGGCAAATTATGCATTTCCACTTGTAATGCCACTATTGAGCCAAAATAGAGTAAGAGGCTAAACACTTGCTAATTAGAGTGTAGACAAGTGTAAAGTTTTTGTTTGATGAATTCCAAGAGGTCCAATAGGATTTAGAGGTGGAACCTTGTGAGGTCCAATAGGAAATTGAGGTGTGCTTGAATATAGTCCAATAGAATTAAGAGGTGCATAGATCAATGATCCAATAGGATCAAGAGGTGACAAAATATGGTCCAATCATAGTTAAGCATAGTGGTAGCTCGTGGACCTACTAGTATCATTGTACTCCTCATTTTGAAGCCAATTGATTTGGTGATTTCATGGATTTTGTGAGTTATTGAATTTCTAGCTTTCTCTCTCTACCCGAGAGCTCATGATGCATTTTCTCTCTCTACCCGAGAGCTCATGATGCATTTTCTCTCTCTACCCGAGGAGAGCAGCTTGTTTTTACTTAGATTATTTTTTGAATACTTCCCACACGTGTGAGTGAGAGTTGGAAGTGATTGAATGCATGTAGTAGTGTGTTTTTGCCATAGGATTCAAGATTGATCTTGAATCTCAATCTAGTCTTGATCTTGGTGCATCTACACAACTTAGGAGATCACAAGTACATGTAGTGGACAGTCCACACGTGTGAAATTCAACATATCTGTAGAGTTTATTTGCAAGCTTTCTGAAAATAATGAATCATTCTTCAAGGACACTATTCTTCATAAATTTTCTTTTGAAAGCCTCATTTAGCTGATTCTTATTAAGCGTAGCCACTATATAATGGTATGCAACTCCTAGTAAAAACTATTGGTGTTTGGCATCGAAGACCTTGTGGCCCATTCTTAGCACAAAAGATTTTGGCATTGAGCATGGAACATCACCAAGCAACAAAAAGAGATTTATGTATTCAAAGCTTGTTGGAAATCATGTGGAACATAAGACAACAAGTCCATGTGCATTGTTTGAGGTAGATGGAGTTGGACCTTGAAAATCAAGGGAGGGAGATACAAGTTTTTTTTGTCATCTATCAAGTTTGAGCTCACATACATGATGAAGTTTGAATGGACTCAAGAGAGTAGCAAAGATTTGGTTGTGTACTCATCTTCATCCTTTCCACTTCATGTTTGATGGGACCACGTTTTTTTATGGGTGCTTTATGATAATGACATTGTACTTTGCATAGTGAAACGAAGTTTGATAAGAAACTTTTCGGCATGGATCTTGGAGGATCATCAACAATAACATGTGACAACTTGAGGATCATCAACAGATAACACGTGACAACTTGAGGATTATCAACATATAACATGTGATTATTTGATATTTGACCAAAAGGCCAACCAATCCATGAACCTTGTCCTGTATGTAAATTTCTTGTTTATAAGCTACCAAGCACCTGTGAAAATTTCCATACATCAAGAAAACTCTAAAAATGTGAAGATCAAAGATCTTCAACTATGAAAATCGAAAGATGGCAAAGACTAGTATTCTAGCAATGTAAATAGTACATATGATAAGAATCACATCCATGATAAAAGATACATTTCTTTCATGTACTAAAGAGAGATAAGAGATATACAAGACACATAGAGAACTGTAGAAAAGTGCAAACCCTTCTCTCAAATTCATCAAGCAAAAATGAGAGATACAAAATGAATAAGCATCAGGTAACAAATCATCACAATAGCGAACAAATCGTCACAATAACTTATTGCTACGACAACGGAGCTAAAAATTTAAAAATTTGATATCCACCTATGAATTATACTCCATTGTTGAACTCTCAATCACTGAGAGTAGTGACAATCTTTGAGCCAAAGAAAGACATAAAGAGAGAGAACGAGAGAGAGAGAGAGAGAGAGAGAGAGAGAGAGAGAGATATGGCAGGCAATGGAGGAACGATGATCGTGGGAGCTGGTCCGTCAGGGCTGTTGCTGGCGCACATGCTGCTCTCTAATCCCACCTTGCCTCGCCACCTGCTGCCCATCACAATCCTTGAAGCCGGTTCGGATCCGCGTATTCCCATGCCCTTGTAAGCTAGCTCCTACACTTCCCTTTCTTGTAGTTTTACCTGGTGTTTGTTTTGGCTCTAAGTCCCGTGTAGTGTTGAGGTCATTTGCTTGAATTTTTCTGTGCACGATTTACTTTGTGATAGGCGCTGGTTTGCATTGAGTTTTATGTTCACATTGGCATTCTTGGCAGATGGAAGTGATCATAATTTGCTGTTGGTAATTTTTCTTCATAGAATCTGGAAAACGGTGCACATTTATTTGCGTTTGATAAATTTAGCTCGTATTGAGTGTAGTACCTCGTGTTTACATTGTGATTTTCGTCATTAGTGTCCAGGCTAGGATTTACTATAGACGCATTGCAACCTGGCAATGTAAGGCAACATTGGCCAATCACAATGCCATTATATTCTGAATGAGATATGGCGCTAAATTCATAGCAAGGGATATGGCAATGAAACACGTTCACTCATTGGGAAACATGATCTGACTCAACGTCTTGATATCAACAAGAGCGCCATCAGCTTAGGGACTGCTGTCATTCTCTTTTCAATTCAATTCATTCTTTATGGTCTTAGATCAAAAGATCACTAATTAATTTTCCATGAATGCACTACCAATCAGCAACTGCCTTCAGCTAATCTGAAAGTCGCAGCTGGATAGAGTTCCAACACTCTCACTGAATGATACGGAATCTCCAGTGTGAAAGAAGCTATGTCTTTCATTAAATAGACTATTTTTGGCAAGGGCTTGTAGGGCCTGGATTACATCCATGAAAGATTATGGGTTACTGGAAATGACAGTTTCCATAAGATGATCTTTAACCAGATGCACCTTGCATCCCTGTTGACTCCTAAAATATTCGTGTACTTTGCTTTTGTAGTGGCTGGTTGATGAAGCTACTGCTTGCTGTTTTTCATTGTTGCAACAAATAACTGCTCCACTTACCACAATTACACACACTGTAGTAGACTTTCCAGTATGTTCACCACCTGCCCAATCCAAACCACAATATCTTATCAAATCATTATCGTTCAAATTTACCTTGATAGCTTAATCCATATTCCAAGGGGTGTTTGACATATCTAACAACTTTTTTGACAGCACGTCAAGATATAGCTGCAGAAGTATGACAGAGCTGATTGAAGGTACTTGCTACCAAGCCAAACTCTAGCCTTGTCCCTATCATCACGCACATTAGGATGCCTATGGCCTGTCTAGAGAGGTATATCCTGGACTTAACATCCATATTTGTGGCTTTTAGATTTTGTACAAGTGTCCGGCTCGGTGGACAATTGCTATGATATTTGGTCCTTTGAGAACTCAATGCTCTTTCTGCAAGAAATGCTTCCCTGTATTTGAAATTCTACCAAAAGAGAGCAAAGTTTTGGCCAAAATAGGTCTTTGCTACACGTTTTGGAGTCAACGTCACCTCTTATCATTGTGATAGAGATCGATTCAATTCCAGTCGCTTGAAGAGTGTGGCCATCCCCGATTTGGATCTTTTTTGGGCTTTAAGTTCATTGAATAATTTATACTAGTCCTTATATGGCGCCATGTGTAAGGTAGCTCCAGGAATGGCCATCTGAGCTTTCTTGTTATTGACACAAATAGAAACTCCTCTACAGATTTTTTGCTTCTGATTTTTCTTCTTAATGTGCCATCATCTGCACTTATATATTGTCCTGGTTTTGTGCAATATGATAGATATGGTGACTTGCATATCTTTAGTAAGAAATTTCTTTTGTAAGGAGAACCTTCGCACTGTCATAGGAGTGATCAGCTTTGATGAACTTGGTAGCAGTCATAGCATCATTCCATATATCTCGAAATTTCGTGTGACTGACTCTCTCATGGTCCAATTAACTTTGTCTCACCATGTTAGAGTCTGAACCATACTCACATGAAGTTTCTTTTCTTTGGTCCTTTTAGGATAAAGGGCTTTTTCGTTAGTTTTGTGAAAGACTTTTGGTGTGAGAGGGAGTCAAGTAGTGTTACTTCAAGGGCACTTGATCGCATGCTATTGTCAATGATCTTTCGAGGAACAGGTGGACCTATTTAGGTGCCTCACCGCTTTACAACAGCCCTTTTAAACAAACGAGGGGTGTGGTCAACACTAATTTTGACCTCGGACCAATAGCCTTCAGTCTTAAACAATTGCCTGACTACTCAAATTATAATTTATGGCTCTCTACTATCAACACTTCAGAGGTTTGCTCTTCCATCCCTTTACCCCTTTGTTTCGCTAGTAGAAATGGTACAAATCATAGAGAAAGGGTTAAACTTTTGTCTAGATGTAATTTTTTTATTTTTTTTGGGTTTTTTTTTGGGAAATATGGGTATCAGGTGAAAGCTCTAATTAAGAGCATAATTATTGTGTATTCTGCCGAATGTTTTGGGTGCAGGATGGTCTAGTTTAGGTGCATTAACTCCCAGGTTTACGCTTTAACTCCCAAGTGCATTAATAAAATAACATGATGCCCCAAAATTCTCCCTCCTCTCTCTCTCTCTCTCTCTCTCTCTCTCTCTCTCTCTCTCTCATGGGCTCTTCTTTATCGGAAACCACCACCCTTGATCATGCTAAAAACAAACATATATGGTTTGAGGGTCCTAAAACTTTTTTGCATTGCTTTGTCAAGAGGAACTATGTGAAATTGTGTATCTCGCTCTCTGCACCCTTGTGGTGTAACTCCGACTATTCCTTGGTTGGGATAGTACTAAACCTGTCGAAGTTTTTGAAGAAGATGAAAGATTTTTTAATCTACACATTAGGAAAGTCTTTGCGTGCCTTGAGAATGAGAATGGTAATTCTTTAGTTGATGTGCCACATACCTCCTCTGATGCACCACTTTCACCACACCCTCTGGTACTTTTTAGATGAGCTTGATGAGGACAATGCTTCCCAACTTGAATTGTTTTCTCAAGATATCTGTGATGTTGGTGACCAATCTTCGTATGACTTCTGCCAATCCAAAAACTGTCAAATCCCTTTTGGTACCCAGCAGAACTATTGAGTTCAAATCTGCCTTTACCGCCTATAAGCTTTGGAGCCTTCCTACTGTCAATTTTCTTGCCCCTGTGCCTATCGACCTTTGGATCTTGATGTCACATCTTACTGAAAAAGAGATAGAAGTCTGTAAGTCCGCTGCTTTACACAAAAATCCTTCGCTTGAAGCTCCTGTAGCCTTTGATACTGTTATTTGCATGAACAAATTTGAGCCTTCCCGTTGCCCTTCTGAGCAAACCTGGGCCAGAATCAGAGGACACTTTGAGACTGGCTTCAATAGGATGAACCTTCACCAAGCAAGAATCTGGAATTGGAAACGGTGATAAATGCAAAAACAATTCGTCCCTTATCTGGTTTGACCACGCCATTTGGTTTCTAATGAACAATCTAGGCAAGTTCTTCCCTGATGCTTCTCTCCAAAACCAAATGAATGCTTTCTTCTTATGGCTACATAAGCCCGCCAGAGATGTGGTTAAGGCACACCTTACCTTTCTTTTCATTCGATAGTACATGATTGATGCCTCCATTGAGCTTGCCAAAGACTCTTCTGCCAAACTCCTATCACACCTAGGCGATGCTGAAAATGTATGAGAGATAGAACACCTCCTTAAACGACCAAGCTTTTCCACTCTCCAAGACAAATACTTTCAGAACACAAGCAAAAGAATCGGCAATTTTAATCTCAACAATCCAAACTCCGTAGTATTTGCTTCCGGGACAGGAAAAAGAAGACGATTTATTAGAAAGGAAGGGCAAAGTAGCACAAAGAGCGACCTACCTATCAAACGGCTGAATTTTTACCGAGATTAATCGGTGTGCAGGATGGGGAAAGGACACAAAGGAGGGAAGTCAGCATCTCAGCGACAGGACGTCTACAGTTGACCACTAGCAGTGACTCAAGGAGCTCATTTTTACATCTATGGTACCGCAATAGAGTTTTTGAAGCAATCCATGTGAAGACTTTTTATGCTCATGTTTGTTTGGTTTCAAGCTCCTTATCATGGATATGAATGGATGATATCTTGGTGTGATAACTACAGTTTACATTATATGCTACTATCCTTCAATGGACAGCATGAATATGTGGTTGTTCCTTAAGTAACTAAGGGTTACATACGTACTCCAGAAACGATGCTATGGTTGTTTCAAACTTTTATCAAAACATACAACTCAATTGCTGGCACATTTTGTTTATGATTACTATACCTCATGCTATAACCAGTTTCGTTATCATACTTGCGAATGACTGCTCTTGCATAGGGAATACTACTATATATTAGCACTAACAAATGAAACTTGCGCCCTCTGTAGCATCAAATATTACTACTATCTTCATTTTCGGTTAGGTTCGGCTTTGAGCCATAAAGCTATAAGCGTCTGCACAGGTATGCACATTAAACCATTCGCTTCAGATTTGTATAAGCAGTGAATGGTAAGCTCTCCATAAAGTACTTACTTTCGCTTTCAAAAAGGCTGACAATAACGTTATAAACGGTTTAATACTAAGGAAGGCAAAGAGCACTCGAGGGGACTAAAACATGGCATCCTCACAAGATACCACTGCTACAATCATCTAGGTAAGAATTTTCCGAACAATTTTCAGAATTTGCAAGCATCACATATGCTCGAAAGGTAAGGTGTCTCTTCACAAATGTATGCCATTCTAGGTGACTGTTAAAGACCCTAAGTATGGAAATTACTTGGTTTCTACTCAGTTCGACTATATCACTTCATAAGTAGTATAATTTCTTTCTGCGTTTAATGACACCCACGCTGTCCCGAAGTAAGGGTTCTCCTCATGTTATCTTGGACAGCATGGATTTGCGTAAGATAAACGGTTCTTACATAAGGATTAGAATGGCACGGATCTGCCCTGATACCTTGTAAAAACCATGAGAACCTCATCAACAAAATGAAACCTATCCGATACAAGGGTCCAAAAAACCACGAGGTGGATATGGGGCTACTATAAACGAAAGTTTACTCGTAGCTACACTATTCAACCATGGCTTGTGATAATTTATTACCCATTTGGTTGTCATATCAGTTTATGGTGAGATACGACTGGAAAGCATGGATATGCTCAGGAGTATGGACAGTAGTGCGTGACGTTTCTTAAGTCACACGGGTTAGAATAGCATGGATTTGCTCTGACACCGGCACACGTGTTCACACCATGGCTTTTAGCGACAAGCAATATATACGGTGAAAACTTTTCATACTTGTGCTATAAACAAATTAAACTGATACAGACCAATGCCCAAAAACTGATCAGCATGGCACTTGCCCTGATACGGTAACGGAGGGGCTTGGCCTATCGCTATAAAATCATCTTTGTGTTTGGGAAGACTGGACTATGTTTTAAAATGTTATTTATGCTGATGAGTAATATAACTTCTTTTGGACATGGATAACAACTAACGCTCAGCTATGACACCTGTCTTCCCCACTGTACTAACTTGTGCGGTTTTGTGTTGTGGGATGCTGGCAGGTATCAGCTGGACATTTTGAGAGTGGTTATGCTTTATGGTGCTTTACTGTACTGTATTTTTCTTTTCAGCTTTACAATACCTTGTTGGTTTATGAATAAAGGCTTCAAAGGGTTTGGTCTTGCTTTGTCAAGAGGAACTATGTGAAATTGTGTATCTCTCTCTCTTGTAATCTCTCTCAGATCCAACAAACTAAACAAAAATGCTGGATCATGCTAAACAAAAACCATGTTAAGTGTTCTGAACCAATCACCATACTGCATCGTCCTGAACCGTACTGAAGCATTTTTCAACCATATGGAATCGTTTTTCAACCATACTCTCTCTCTCTCTCTCTCTCTCTCTCTCTCTCTCTCTCTCTCTCTCTCTCTCTCTCTCTCTCTCTCCAGTTCTGATTCATCTACAGACCCTTGGGATCTGCAGTCAAGCACAGATTTAGATGATGGTTCCTACCATGACTTAGACGAGCCTTAGTTGTGTAGTTTTCATTATGTTCATGGACCATCATTGTACCCCATTCTGGTGCCATGTGGCCCGATATTATATATAACGATGATCCTATTCACAACAGTGTAACGATTCAATACTGTTCTTTGAGAGAGAGAGAGAGAGAGAGAGAGAGAGAGAGAGAGAGAGAGAAAAAGATCTTTATTAATGTCCTTGAAGTATCCTAAGGTATATAAGACTAATAAAAGGTACATGTCAAGTATGCATAATAGGAGCATAAAAGCTCAAACATCTATAGAAACAATAACAACTAAAAAACAAGCTAGAAGATGGCTAGCAAAGTCATAGTCCATCATCATGATAAAGTAGATGTCCCTCCACCGGTAAAATAATGGTGTATAGTATGCTGTGAAACTGTCACTGGACGGCGGGCTGTAGATCTCTGTCTCTGAGTGAACTGTCGGTGTCATCTCTGCTGCCGTGGAGCTGTGGGTTGTGGCCTTTGGGCTGGTCGTCTCTCTGGGCGTCTACACTGTCTCTGACGTGTATGTATGGAAGCATTTGGACTCAGCTTCTCCATCAGAATCACTGCTCTCTTGTCTCTGTCTCCGACGAGATAAGCACTCCCTGATGCTCAGCTGTAACAAGGGGTGGGGGGGGTGTCCGTGTCTAGTCTCACCGGGAGATGTCAGATTTGAGGACGGGTGTCCGTGTCAGATTTGAGGATGGTGAAACTAGACACGGACACCCCCCCTTGTTACAGCTGAGCATCAAGGAGTGCTTATCTCGTCGGAGACAGAGACAGGAGAGCAGTGATTCTGATGGAGAAGCTGTGATTCCAAATGCTTCCATACATACACGTAGAGACAGTGTAGACGACCAGCCCAGAGGCCACAACCCACAGCTCCACGGCAGCAGAGACGACACCGACAGTTCACTCAGAGACAGAGATCTACAGCCCGCCGTCCAGTGACAGTTTCACAGCATACTATACACCATTATTTTACCGGTGGAGGGACATCTACTTTATCATGATGATGGACTATGACTTTGCTAGCCATCTTCTAGCTTGTTTTTTAGCTGTTATTGTTTCTGTAGATGTTTGAGCTTTTACGCTCCTATTGTGCATACTTGACATGTACCTTTTATTAGTCTTATATACCTTAGGGTACTTCAAGGACATTAATAAAGATCTTTCTTTCTCTCTCTCTCTCTCTCTCTCTCAAAGAACAGTACTGAATCGTTACACTGTTGTGAATAGGATCATCGTAATATATAATATCGGGCCACATGGCACCAAAATGGGGTACAATGATGGTCCATGAACATAATGAAAACTACACAACTAAGGCTCGTCTAAGTCATGGTAGGAACCATCATCTGAATCTGTGCCTGACTGCAGATCCCAAGGGTCTGTAGATGAATCAGAAGTGGAGGGAGCCATATGTCGTGGTGTGGCTCTGCCGCGTGCTCTGGCTCTGGATCCTGTAATAGATCCTAACACCACAGTAGGGCAAACACTAACTGATCCACCCAACCTTGCCTACTCCCTGATATAGAGTAAGCCCCTCCTAGCCCAGTGTGAGGACTGGTAGCATGCTACTGCCAAGTGTCAGCCACGTGGCACTGACGTGGCCGACTGCACGTCGGGACCCAACTGGGGGCCCTATCCTGCTGACAGGGTCCCTAGGCGGTGTTAGGCCCGCCATGGCTATGGACCGTGCTGGGGCACACTGTCTTGCCCTGTTGGTCATGTACGCTGGACACGACCCTGACTGTGGTATCTGACCTATCTGTGTTCTCTAGGGTTCGGCACTGGTTACGAGCTCGTAACACTCCCTCCCCCTTAAGAACCGTCTTGGTCGTCTAAGACAAAGTCTGGAAAAATCTTGCGAAGGACGCTGCCTCTTTCCCAAGTGGCATTCTCAACAGGCTGATCATTCCACTTAACCAGATATTCTCGGTATAGAGTATGACGAGTCTGCGTCTCTCTACTATCAAGAATCTCCTCTGGTTCATGTGGAGGTTGTTGAGGATCCAATGGGAGAACTAGAACACTGTCCCCTACCAGATTATCTGATCTGGTTAAGGCTTTTCGTAACTGACTTACATGAAAGACTGGAAAAACCTTACTGCTGTGTGGGAGTTCTAGTTCATAGGTGACTTCGCCTAGTCTCCTACTGATGGTAAAGGGACCACAATACCTTGGAGACAACTTAGCACACACTCCTGATTTGAGGGTTTTAGAGTCAACTGGGACTCTCAAGTAGACTTTCTCACCAGTGGAGAACTGCACATCCCGTCTGTGTGGATCTGCATAATGCCTGGCTCGATCCTGGGATTGTCTAATGCTACGCTTAGCATGTTCTATCATCTGGTTTAGGTCTTCTAAAAAGTTTCTGGCTGCTTCAACTTTTTCTTGTTTAAACCCTACAGCTGTGGGTGAGCGTGGCTGAAAACCGTACATCAGCATAAATGGGCTGTATCCCGTAGCTGAATGTTTGGTACTGTTGTAAGCAAACTCTAATATCGAGAGATACTCCTCCCAATTAGTCTGCTTCTTGCTGACGTATGCACGAAGCATATCCTCCAGCACTTGATTTACCATTTCTGTTTGACCGTCCGTCTGTGGATGGTCGGTGGTACTCATATTAAGTTTAGTATGGAGATGATGGAATACTGCCCTCCAAAAATTTCCAGTAAACTTACTGTCCCAGTCACTGACTATGCCGGAAGGTAGACCGTACAATTTAAATAGCCCGTCTACAAACAACCTCGCTAACTCTGGAGCTCTAACGGTTGTTTTGGTCGGAATAAAATGAGCCATTTTGGTCAGACGGTCAACTGTGACCCATATAGCGTCATTACCCTTTTGGGTTTTAGGCAGGCCTACTATAAAATCCATGGAGATACTCTCCCATTTACCAACTGGTATTTCTAAGGGATGCAACAACCCTCCTGCCTTTAAACGCTCTGCTTTATTTACTTGACATTTCTGGCAACTGGTTACATACTGGTGGACGTCCTTTTTCATACTGGGCCAGAAAAATTGCCTACGAAGAAGCTCATAGGTCTTCTGTATGCCTGGGTGTCCCACGCTAGGATTGTCATGACATTCATATAGGACCTGCTGCCTATAATCCTCTGAATTGGGGACACATACTCTATCTCTATAGAGCAAGTACTCATCCTGAATGGAATACTGTTTCCATTTGAATTCTTGAGTCAACTGACCCTCAACCCCTAGGGTTTGCTTGGGTAATACAGGCTCAGAATCCTCAACGTCATCTGACGACGTATATTCGGACTCATCATCCTCAACGGAAGCTGCCGTATTCTTGGATGAACTGACACCAGCCCCGGGAACTGGTTCTGGAGTCTGTAACTGTCTGTTCTGGACTGAGTTCCAGATAATAGAGAAGAATGCATCATGCTGGCATTTCCCTCTCAAGGACTCGAGTAACTCATTACGAATCTGAGTAAAACTCAGCTCGTTTATCATAGGCATTCTGCTAAGGGCATCTGCTACTGTATTGAATTTTCCACGCCTATATCTGATAGACATGTCAAACTCTTGCATCAACTCTGCCCAACGAGCTTTCCGACCTCTAAGCTCAGGTTGATTGCAAAGGTATCTGAGACTCTCATGGTCTGTCAGGACCTCAAAGTTGGCACCATACAAATAATGCCTCCAAGTCTTAAGGGCATGGACTATAGAAAAGAGTTCCTTTTCATAGGCACTGTACCTAGTCTGAGCTGGCTCGAGTTTTTTACTCTCGAACGCAACTGGTCGTCCACCCTGAGTTAGCACAGCACCTACTGCAAAGTCGCTAGCATCTGTTTCGACCACAAATGGCTGATTGGGGTCGACGACTTTTAAAACTGGTGCTGTAGCTAAGGCTGTTTTGAGAGCATCAAAGCTCTCCTGTTGTGCGGACTCCCAAATGAACTCCTTTCCCTTCCCCTTAAGAAGATTTGTCATAGGAACTGCTATCTGAGCATATTCCTTGACAAATCGTCTGTAATATCCCGCCAAACCAAGAAAGATCTGAAGTTCCAAAATATTTTGAGGTCTCAGCCAACTGAGTATGGCTTTAACTTTATTTGGGTCCATCTTAATCCCATCTGAAGAGATAATGTGACCCAAATATGCTACTTCTTCAACGAAGAATTCACACTTGGATTGTTTAGCATAAAGCTTATGCTTTCTGAGCAGTCGAAACACCTTTCTGAGGTGTTTTAGATGCTCTTTCCTCGTTTTGCTGTAGACGAGGATGTCATCTAAAAATACGACTACAAACTTACCCAAGTATGGTCTGAGGACACTGTTCATCAAGGTCATAAACGTAGCTGGAGCATTTGTGAGCCCAAATGGCATCACCTTAAACTCCATAATGACCGTGACGAGTCCTAAAAGCTGTTTTCGAGACATCTTCCAATTTTATACGGACTTGATGATATCCCGATCTGAGGTCTATTTTGCTGAAAAACTTAGCCCCGTCGAGTTGATCAAACAACTCGTCTGCCCGAGGCATAGGGTATTTATTCTTAATTGTGACTTTATTGAGGGCTCTGTAATCTACGCAAAGACGCATAGACCCCTCTTTCTTTTTCACCAATAGGACTGGTGAGGCCCATGGTGAACTACTGGTCTGAATTTGGCCTTTCCCAAGATAGTCTGTTAACTGCCTAGTTATTTCTTCATCCTCTGTTCGGCTGACCCGATACGGAGGTTTAGAAACAGGTGCTGTACCTGGTACTAGGTTTATTACATGATCTACCTCTCTGCTAGGTGGTAAACCATGTGGCAAATCTTCAGGAAAAACATCTTTAAATTTAGACAATAAAGTTTCTAATTTACTGATTTTCTGCTGAATAGAACTGGAAATAGAAACTTCAGGAATAAACTGAAAGTCACATAAGAATACCTGATGGTCTTCGTCTCCGATTAGCTGACAGAGCTCTGAACTGCAGACCATAGGGCTGTTGGGAACATCATGCTCCCCATGCAACTGGATCTCTCGACCTATATACTGAAAGCTGAGGGTGTTCTCCTGATAGTTTCTATGGAGGGAAGGTCCTAAACTGTAGAGCCAATCTCTCCCGAGAACAGTGTCTGTTCGATCCAGGTGCATTATCTAAAAGTTTATTTCATCTTGGTACCCCTGAATACCAAGATTTAACCTACTTACCATAGTTTCCCATATTTTTTTATCTTCACCCTTAGCTAATGAAACTATGTACCTATGCTGACTAGGTACTTCTGGTAGTTTAAGCTTTTTAACCAGGGTGTGGTTGATGAAATTATGGGTTGCCCCATCATCAACCATGACTCTTACTGACTGGTTACCAACTTTCCCATGCATACGTACTAGATCATGCGGCCCAAAGCTGAAGGGTCTCGCTAGCATTGCAGAGGTCAGCTGGCAACAGTGTTCATGATCTTCATGATACACTTTGATCTCGGAAGCTGCCGAGTCACTGGGGAAACATACAGTCTGAACAAGATGAACTTGTTTTTTATCTTTTTTATCTGTTTTAGTGAAAGGCCCCTTGGGACACTGTCTGACTGTGTGTCCCTTGCCCATACACACAAAGCACAAACGTTCTTGTTTGGCTTTCTCAAAATCATCTGGTTTTAAGGGCTGTATGAGTGAAGGGCGTTTCTGAGGAGCTTCACCTTTAAATTTATCTTCTTTCTTTCTTTTTAAAAATTTCTTTTTAAATTGAGAGTCTTTCTGAGGAAGCTGCTCAGAAAGTGGTTGGTGTCTCGCTCTCTTCCTACCCACTGAATCATCATAGATTTGAGCATATCTGAGAGCTTGCTCAAGGGTAGTAGGCGAGTTTCTCTGGACCTCTACTTTATATTCATCTTTGAGGCCACGGACAAATCCCCTGATTTTTTGATAGTCATCCATATTTTTAATCTTTAAAATTGCTTCTCGATACTGCGAGATATATTGGATGAGGGATTTATCCATTACTGTTCTTTCCCAGGCTTCCCAGGCTCTATCCAGTTCATTTTCTGGTAGAAATTCTCTTAGGAAAGCTTCTTCAAAAGCTTTCCATGACCGGGGAGTCTGCCTAGTCTCCTGGAGATTTAACCACCACTTATAGGCCATAGGCCCTAAAGAAAGATTGGCCTCAATTGCTTGCAAATGGTCAGGGGTCTGTTTAAGAGCATGAATGTTCTTCCATTTGCTGAGGAAGGTTTGTAGAATATCTGCATTTCTATCCTTCCCTTCCCCATTAAAAGTAGGAGGCTTTAAATCTTTAAAAACACTGGGGTGAGACCGTAAAGTCTCACCCGAAACTGATGGAAGTGGAGAAGGGGATAACTGAGAAGTGGAGGGAAGGCTTCCTTTCGCGGAACTCAAAATCAAGTTTTTGAGTTCAGCGAACGAGTCGTCCACACTGGACTTGAAATTGGCTAATGCCAACTTCAGTTCATCCACTTCTGTTACCAATTGGAGGAACTGCTCCTTGGTAACCAGTTCGTCGAGTTCTTCGGCGAACTGTTCCTGTTCTTTTACTTCCATGGGTTCCTTCCCTTTTCTGTAAGCCAAGGCTTCTATTTCAAGTTCGTCGAAGCCTCTCTCCGGGGGTTGATCAGGTCCCTGAGAAGTGGTCATCTTCGGAACTGGAAGAGAGCTACCTTAACTTCTGATGAAAAAAAGTCAAAAGACTAATTTACAACTGTACAAGGTAAAGGAAAGATGACTTAGCTGTTTCCGAGGACTGTACTTCCAAAGAAATTACGAAGAAGAACCCTCTCAGCTCTTTTACCCACGATTTCAGTCCTGCTGTCCCGGAAAATCCCAGCTTGAAGCTTCAAAATGGCATCCAAATTTCCCGGTTCTTGAGTGAAGTAGCTCGTTGATCTGATTTCAGATGTGGGGCTCCAACAAACCGAGTAAAAAACGGAAAAATACAAAAAGAAATCCGGAATTTTGAAGTCCCTGCCCTCGCTGATTGGACAGCAACCTGTCTGGCCCGATTTGTCCAAATTTAGACTCAAAAATCCGCTTGAATCTCTGATTTGACCTCAGCTGGTAGGTCGCTGGTCTGTGACAAGCAAGTCTGAAGCTCAGACTTCTAGAAAACCTTTGAAATACAAGGATAAATTCTAAAATTTGTCCCCTACTGTCCAGCGCTGGACCTGCTGTAGAAATCCGCTTCAAATCTTGCTTAATTTGTCACTGATTTCCACTCAAAACTCAAGGAAGGAGGCTGCTCTGACAGCGCTGGTCTGCATCAAACTTCCTGACTTGAAAACGCTCCAAAATCCGGAATTTCCACTCCAAAATCGAAGTTTAAACCCTGATTGGCAGCGCTGGACCTGGCCTAGAAAAATTTTACCGTAAAAACAAGTAATCCTACGGAGATTTCCACCATAGATAGCTGGTTCTCCAGCGCTGACCCTGCTCTATCTATCTTTGCATATTAACCATAGTTGCTATGCACTCTGATGGATTTCTCCCCTGCTGAAACTGAGCTCCCAAAGAAGGAGATGGCTCTGATACCAGTGTAATAGATCCTAACACCACAGTAGGGCAAACACTAACTGATCCACCCAACCTTGCCTACTCCCTGATATAGAGTAAGCCCCTCCTAGCCCAGTGTGAGGACTGGTAGCATGCTACTGCCAAGTGTCGGCCACGTGGCACTGACGTGGCTGACTGCACGTCGGGACCCAACTGGGGGCCCTATCCTGCTGACAGTGTCCCTAGGCTGTGTTAGGCCCGCCATGGCTATGGACCATGCTGGGGCACACTACTCACACTGTCTTGCCCTGTTGGTCATGTACGCTGGACATGACCCTGACTGTGGTATCTGACCTATCTGTGTTCTCTAGGGTTCGGCACTGGTTACGAGCTCGTAACAGATCCTCCCCTTGCCTCTACCTCTGCCTCTGCCTCTGCCTCTCTCCCCTCCTCTGGCCCCCTTGGATTCAGGATTATCACATGCTCTGCGATTCATATTGGGTAAGCTTCAGGTTTCATCGCACCCCACGGGACGAGAGCATTTGTCAGATATGTTCCCTATCCAAGGTAGAGACTGAGGAACACTTCTTATTCAAATGCCCAACATATTATGATATCAGAGGGAGGTATCACTGCCTTTTCCAAGATGCACCTATCACAATGAGATCCGTTATATCTTATGAGGATCCACGATGTGTTGCGCTCATGGTTAGAGACATGTTTCTACTGCTTGGACCTACTTCCAATTGTACCCATTACATCTTTCTTTAGTTACAATGGATTTGATGATAGGATGTTCTACCATTACCATTACCATTATCTTTATAGCTAATTTGATGGTAGATATTCTATTTCTAGACTCATTTTGATAATAGCAATTATACTTTGTATAGTTTTTTCTTTACTATTGTTGGAGACGAATTACAGGCTCCCATTTGCACCGCATACTTCACATGTACTCTTTTGTCTTGTATGCCGTTTGGCATGGAAAAGACATTAATAAAGCTTTCTTCTTCTTCTTTTCTCTCTCTCTCTCTCTCTCTATGTCTCTCTTTGTCTCTTTCTATAGTGAGGGCACTCCCACTTGTAGAGAATATGCTCATTATTCAGATAGTTGTTTTAAGTTTAGCGTTAGATTATTACACTTCAAGTAACTTCATAAGATAGGATTCTTTCAGAAAGTCGGTTCCCAAAATTTATTAGTAAGTTGAGATAATCAGTTGCTAGGTGTACCTTGTGTTGTGAGTTGCTCTTTCGTAGACATTGACTATCTGGAAATATATTACAGGTTCAAGTCAAGGCAATATTGTGTTGGTTTGAGTGCAAGAGGGCGTGATGCCATTGGTAGAGTGAAAGGCCTCTGGGAGGAAGTACAAAAGGAAGGAGTGCCAACATCTCAGTTCATATTGCATAGTCGTAAGCGCAGTATTTCCTTGAAACGTAGTCCTGATAAGCCCTCTTTGCTTATCAACCAGCGGTCTTTAGCAGCTACATTACTAACTCGTTTGGAAGACTGCCATGCTGGTGGTCGACTAAAGGTGACACTGTCAAATTTTTGTGAAGTTTTCTGTCATAATTTATGCCCACATTTGTGTATATAAACTTTTCTTGAGTAATAAGTGGCCTTGAACTGCTACATGTCCTTGTACCTTACTATTATCGGAATTAAATGTTGTGATTGTGACTTTTGGGTACAATCTTCTCAAGTTAGGTGAAAAACCACCTGTTTCCTTACTCAGCCTTTAACTCAAGTCCAAGTACCTGAAATCCTTCTGATGTTTCCCACATTGGGTTTCAGCACTTTTCCACAACGCTGAGGCATATTTTACCTGCTGAATCTTGCTTAAGGTACTAGTTACCAAGACTGCTGTGTGTGAAAAATTGAAAGTACTTGCCCATCCTCTATTTCCAGATAGAAGCATGACATTAAAAGCAAATGGCCATATGGATTTTGGAAATGTTAAAAGAGCATCTGCTCAGAATTTTGACAAGCACGTAGAAAAGGTTTTGGCTTATTTGCAGGGACTTTTTGACAGGTCTGTGTCAATTGTAGTGTTTGTTTTGCAAATCGATAAGTACCAAGAAAGGTTTGCCTACACGAAACAGAATGGTTATAAACTTGCTTCCTACAAGTGGAAGTTACGAACCCCTTTAGTGTATCCATCTAAGAAGCATTGCTTGCAGCTACCAGATTATATGTACGCAAGCGAGAAAACTAAGGAACCCAAGATATGAAGGCCAGGGATGGCTTTTAGACTGAATATTTCCTACAGAAAGAGTCGTGACAGATAGGTAACTTGTGAACTTACAGCTAAAGAGCATGTGGCATATATTTTCTGATATCTACATTGGTTTGGAATTTTGTGATAGTTTTTATCGTGCAACTGTTTTGGCAGGGCAATAATACCATGTACGACTTTGTTCATTGAGGTGAACAATGGTTGTTCTTGGTTGTATCTGAAATGCAAAGATTGCAATTTGAATGCTGATTAGTGGCCTTTGCCATTCTGATGGTTCACATTGGAAATGTCATCCATAGTCTAGTGAAACTTGAGAGCTCAAGCTCATCTGTGGAGGCCCTTACGTATAGACATGAAGTTCTAGACCTGTGTATTGGCATCTACTTACTTGTTAACCCTCACTTTGACTTTTCCTGCTTCTGCAACAGTTTTAACTGGGGATTTTCTTTAAATTTACCATAAGATTTACTGCTTTCGTCTACTTTTTGAGAATTTTCTTTATCCTGTCTGTCAAACATAAATAGACATTTTTTAAGATACTTCTCGACTCTCCATAGCATGTTGGAGCTTCCTACAATAAATTTCCCCCCTCTTTGTCCAGTTCTTTGATATTCTTCCTCTTTTCATGTCCCACTAAAATAAATTTGTCTGCATAATATTCTAGAAGTAAGCTGCAAGTTAATCTTTATTGTTTTTCATATGAAAAGAATCATTGGATTCTTAGATCAAGGTCAAGATTAGTATTTCAATATCATTTGCAAGATTATATGTGAATGTACAATCTTTCCAATATAATTTTGAGTATTGCGATTTGAGTTTTTCTCTCGATAAAACTGATCCGATCCACTTTGCTTCCTATGAGTACTAGCTTGCTACCTCCCAAGTCAACCTCATGCTTGCCTCTATATCATGTCTTTTGGATTTAAACTAACTTGACCTGCTGTATTTTTACCAGGTTTCTGCTCAATTTTCAACTTCTGCTACTCATAAGAATCTTGAGAACACCCCCTTTGCTCCTTCTGTTCCTCAATACTCTGGCAAGTGCAAACTGAACAACTGAAATTATCTCAGATCTCTTAGTTTGATCTTACGTGCTAACTTCAGACTGTGGTACTCTTTAAGCTTTCATTCATCTATTCGTTTCTTCAATAGTACAGCTTCAATTTTCTTTTGGCCAAAGCAAGCAATTTACATATGAAATATTTGCCCTTCCCCAGAAGTCTACAGTCATTTGAGTACTCCAAATAGATTAAAACTACCATCATTCTAAAATGAGCTCTTAATTTTTTTATTTTGTGATTTAGCTACATTGGGAACATAGTGGCAGAATGGTATCAGCAACTCATGCCTGTCCTATCTGTGTCACGGTACTGCCAAGTGGCATGACCCAGTGGCTGGTCACATGTGCTATGCGTCATCATTAGGAGATCTGAGCCAGGAAGGTGCTAAGAATGTGCGACTTTGGAGGGAATGCATCATCCCTCCAAAGTCACACATTCTTGGGATAGGATAGAATGCAGTAAGTAGTTTTTGACTCTAGAGAAGTGATGGAACCTTGACAGATTTGCTTTTATATAAATGACAAACACTAATTGGGGTGCTTAGAAAATGATTATCCACTCCTCAGAGAGCCATATCCAAAGCTCTCACATCATATGGCTTGGTCTGCTGCTAGTGAATAGGCAAATGGTTATCCTATATGGGCTCAGGGTGTCTGTGCTCAGGACTAGTTCAGATCGTTTTTTTGCCCTATGTTCTGATATTTTTGTGTTTCCCATAACGATCTTGATACACGTGGCTTGCACCCACTCTTGGTTGCTGTGCTTATTTGGGACTTTGTGCGTGTGGTGACCCCAGAAAGTTGATCATTGAAGGTCCTTGATATGCTGGGTTGAATATGAAGACATGTTTCAGTGACTATAAAAGACGCACTTACCTTGGGAAAATGGGACAATATTTTCGCATCTTAAGATTTTACAATATCTTTTAAGTGTTTTAACTTTCAACTTCGTACTAGTTTTTGTGTACCTAAAGTACAAACTTTGGGATCACAAATTTGCAGGTGGCTAGGCCTTGTTTTGTTTGCAACAGAACAATTCAAGTCAAGCTATCTTCCATGCAATCTTAGGCTAGAGAAATAGCATTCCTCTGTGTTCTGGCCAGTGAGCATCAAAGACAGCCCTTGAATGTATGATAGAGAAATGATTTTTTTCTAGCGTTGATCATAATATATGACAGTATATTCAGCACAATCAGAAGGTAGTTGATCCTATAATATGCCTTGGAGAAATTTGTTTTCTCAGAATGTACTTTATCTCACATATATTGCATCACACTCATGATGATCATAATATGGGACAATACAGTCAGCATCCCAAGGTGTTAGATTTCATCATATACCTTCGAGAATTCTTTTATTCAGAAGGTACTTTATTTCACATATAGTGCATCGCACCCATCATCTTGTATACCAGTATCTTCGTTATCGGGTAGAGAAGAAAGCTCTGAGTTATTTTTTCACATGCTAATGTTGTGAGCTTTATCGCTAGGAAATGTAGACAATCAACATTTTTAAGCTTCTTTGTGGCAATCCAAATGTCGCTCCCGTGGTTTTGCAGGTGTACTTCAATACTGCTTGCGTTGGAGCTGATTTTGGATCCCAAACCGTCACTTTCATGGGAAACTTGGAAGGAACAGTCTCGTACAACTTGCTTGTTGGTGGAGATGGTGCAAGGTCGACTGTTCGAACGGAGTTTATTCGACAAAGGGCCTTCGACTATCAGCAGATCAGTATGCCCTATTATTTCAAAGTTCTTCATGTTCCAAGACCTTCAGAACTTGCTGATTATGCAGTTCATAGTTTCAGGCTTTCTAAGGAAGATTCAGAAGAAAAGGCGAAGTGGCCCGGCATTTTGATACCTCTTTCTCAAAGTGAGAAATCCTTCCTGCAGTTTGGATGTTTTCCTACTCCTAATAATGGAATGTCTGTACTTATCGAGTGGTCGCCAGATTCTATTCCAAAGGACCTGTTGCAGATCAAAGAACCATCAGAGGTTTGCTTACAATTTGTGCTTTGTGCTGGCTTTTAGTTTTCTATTGTCTATGATACACACGTGGAGGAAAGATTGATGTTTCTTGCTAATGCTTTAGACTTGATCTTGTATGCAATTTCAACTTTTTGATGGTTGAATGTAAGGAAGTTGCTTGCTCACAGACATTAATAAAGCCCTCTCTCTCTCTCTCTCTCTCTCTCTCTCTCTCTCTCTCTCTCTCTCTCTCAGCGGCCAGCGGCCAGCGCCAGCGCCAGGGATGGCAGATGCTCTGCTGTGGGCGCCCTCCATCGCTGTTGCTGCTGGCCCTCCATCGCTGCCCTGCTGGGCCTCCATTGCTGCTTTTCTACCCTGAGTTGCTGGCCCTCCATCGCTGCTTCACTGAGAGCCGTCTGCGAGAACATAAAGCTCTCAATGTTCGTGTTAGAGGTATTCCGAACTCTCAAAATGCTGTCAAAGAAGCTGAGAAGTTTTTGGAAGGAAATCTGCAACACCATAGCAAAGGTATGGATACTGCTTGGCGACCTAAGGACCTGGATACTCTTGTCATCCGCTTCACATCAGTGTCTCACCGGCGTGAAGTTTTAGTGAAGAGATTCAAATTGCGGGATACCAAAGTCTACCTGGACGAAGATCTTACCTTCATCCAAGTTCAAGAACGTAAGAAGGCAAGACAAGAAGCTCTATCAACTGACAAGCGACTTATCTATCGTGATGGTATTATCAGACTTGTCGTTCAGAAGCCTATAGTTAATGAGAAGATTTTTGAGATAGAGTTTGAGATAGAGAAACATGTAAATGGTCTACGCACCATATAATCGTGGCTATATGAATCTCTTCTTAGTTAGTTTTGTTATTTTGCTTTGACGGCACTGATCCGTCTTGTGTCCAACTTTATCTGATGTACTCGTTCGTCTTATACACCTTTTGGCATGGAAAAGACGTTAATAAAGCTTTCTTTCTTTCTCTCTCTCTCTCTCTCTCCTCCTGGCCGGCCCTTACAGTCCTTTCTCTCCTCCAGAGCATCTATGGGTTTAGTTGTGCACTAGACAGTCTAAGTTTACATCAAAATGAGGCAGTGGAGTAGAATAGCTAGCAAAGAATGAATCCAACACAAGAAATTAATTGTTTGGGCATGAATGTCCTCAATAATTATGTTTCAATATCGACACCCGAAATGTGCAATGTTATGTCAACGTTATTCAGATTTTCAAAGTGGTAACCCACATTCACAGTGGTATGATCGCCAATATGTGATCCATTTAGCTTGGGATTGGACACGGAGACATGGGACGTAAAAGTCCCTGATCTGGAGCTTTAGAATGCAGAATTATATCGAGCAACTTTCATTCCATGTCATGCATTTGAATCATTAGGATATGAGTGGTTTAATAATAAATCAAATACATTAGATATAGATTCAGAAAACCACGCTTTGGTATAAAAATGTCTCTATTTTTCAAGCGACCGGTTTACTCCCATTGCCGATGGTTTCCTTGGCCGAAGTAATCGAAAAAGTCAATTATTTGGAATATGAATCACTTCATCTTGTTTTAAAATGTAGATTGCATCGTGATATTGCTAATGAGCATGATATGAATGTGTTTTATGATTGTAACACCGAAAATTCCCTTGAAGAGCAATAATTAGTTCAAAAACAAGAATTTAGTGATGTTTTTACTAGGCAATTCCAATATGGTTTACCACCCGTTTACCACCCGCTCGGTCTGTGGACCATAGGATAGATTTGGTGCCCTAGCGTCAATCGTGGCAGTCTTAGTAAGCAAATCCACACGAAGTTCGTTGAGTTGTGAAAGAAAAGTAGAAATTGCTTAGAAATGTACTCATTCAGCGAGGAGATATTCTCAGGAGTGGTGTGCCGCATGTAGGTTGTGGCATGTGTCTCCCATAGGAGTTGAGGACGAAGTCGCAACCTGTGGCGGTCGAGCGCTGACAGAATCGGTAGGCATGGTGGATGCAATTTCCAAAGTACGAAGACGTTTGCGAGAGCTTGTAAACTTCTTAGCACGCTTTGTGCTCAAGACAAACCCTGGAGGCAACTGAAACGAAGCCGTAGAATGATTTGCAGGAGTTAGATCAGAGAGGCAGCAAGAACAGTAGCGAGGCACTCAGCACATCAGATGGATCAGTGATGGCTGAGAGGGAGTAGTGGAGTGTGAGAGGGTGTGTTGGAAAATCTATGGCAAGAACGTGCATACACAAGCACACCCTAATCAAGCAGTTTTACGGAAATGAGCGTAACTTTTTCATACGAAGATTGATTGACCCGAAAATTGATTCAGATTGAAGGTAAGACAGAGCACTACGCAGTCGTCAGCCTGTACTTGTAGTACGGTACGTATCCGTACGGAATGTACGGATTTTACAGACTGCTAAAATTTTGAGATCAAGAAAAAACAAATTTTCAAAACTCAAACTATTGAGGATCTATTGCAAAAGGATAGCAGCAATGAAATCTTGAGAAACAAGTTTAGAGTAGCTGAAAGTGATGCAAGAAAGTGTCATGCACATAAAAAGGTAGATCTAGCCACATAGAAAGCTAGAAAGAAGTGAGAGTTGCATGGAGATGGAAGCAGTGAGGAGATGAAGATGGCTGCGTGGAGATGGAGATGGAAGTGTGGAGAGAGAGAGAGAGAGAGAGAGAGAGAGAGAGAGAGAGAGAGAGAGAGAGAGAGAGAGAGAGAGAGAGAGAGAAAGAAAGATCTTTATTAATGTCCATGAAATACCCTAAGGTACATAGGACTGAAAAAGGTACATGTCAAGTATGCACAGTGGGAGCATGAAAGCTCTACCACCTAAAAGGACAAAGAAACAAGACTACAGGTAAACAGGAAATAATGATGATAGACAAGGAGAGCCTTATCATCATATAAATGTCTCTCCGTCTATGAAATAGTGATGTAAGGTATGTTGAGACACTATCGCTGAACAAACTATGTCTCTCCGTCTCTGAGTGGATGGTCGGTGGCGTCTCTGCTGCCGTGAAGTTGTAGATCGTGGCCTGTGGGCTGTCTGTCCCTCTAGTCGCCGACACTGTCTCTGCCGTCTATGCATGGAGGCGTCCGAGATCTCCGCCTCTCCATCAGAATCAGTATTCTCCTGCCTCTACCTCCGACGTGATAAACACTCCTGTATGCTCAGCTGTATCAAGGGGGAGGTGTCAGCGTCTAGTCTCGCCATATGCAGGTCCGCCATCTCTCGGATCATCAGTGCAACACATTTGGGGTCCTCATACGATATCAAGGTAGAAAGTGTGAGTGGATGATCCTGAAACAAGCAGTAGTATCTCCCTCAGATCTCATAGTAGGCTGGGCACTTGAAGAGAAAATGAAACTCATCCTCTACGTCGTGTGTATCACACATACTACAAATGCGAGCATCTCTCGGGATGCCACTGTATCTGCCAGTCTCAATGGCTAGCTAGTGAGAGGAAACCCGAAACTAACCCATCACTATCCGCAGTCTGTGTGAGATACTATCCACTAGATATCCGGGAACAGTAGGATATCCAGCATGATCCCGAGAGAGAAAATGTGTCCGATAAAACTCCGTCTTCACCCCAGATGGAACCTGCCAAGTGCTCTGAAGATATGCTCTATACAAGTGTCCTCGAATACACTGATGCGTACCCGCCGGTAGATCCGTAATGTGAATACTCCACGTGGAGAGGAGACGACAAGCCTGGGAATACCATGAAAAGGAGTGTCCCACAGAATGTAGGTGCTGTGATGATGCCAAAGCCGCTGCAGCATAGTGTGTGTCTCTACCCTGAAGATCCTCCAGGCGCTGTATGAATGTGACAATATGGAACAGTGCCTCTAGCTGAATAGGGGGGACGGCGAACTCTGCCAATATAATATGATGTGGTGTAGAGGACTTAGCCCGAATCATCCGAGATAGCATATGAATCTGAAGTCGTGAAATCGTGCCCACTCGGTAGCCGTCAGGCCCATACTCCATGTCTCTGATGCGTAAAGAGCTGAGGGAACTACCGTAGTATCAAAAAGTCGACACTTACTAGTCGCATCTCTAATGTGTGAGCTGAAACATAATCTCTCCAAATCTACCAATGGTGCATAGTCCTTCAGTAACCGGGAAAATGCCGCCTGTCGCATGCTGAAGGTGGGACCAGAGAATACCACGCCTACGTATGTGTAAGATTCGACTACCTCAAGTGGATGTTCCTCCCACAGAAGCTCCTGTCGCATCATGAAGGATCTAGAGGTGTTAAACACCATAAGTTTTGGCCACATTCACTGACAATCCCCATTGAATACAAAAGGAGTGAAGCGCATCCAGATGCCGTTGCAGGCCTTCCCTCGTCTTCGAAAGCAAAACCACATCAACAGCATATAATAAGATAGCGATAATGAGGTCACCCAATGTGCAACCCTCACCTCCCTCTGCCCGTATAACCTGCTCAAGCTCATCTATATATAAACCAAAGAGTGTAGGTGAGAGAGGACATCCCTGCTTAACCCCAATAGTGCTCTCTATCTCTGGTGATACAACTCCTGATACTCAGATCCAGCCAATAACTCGTCTGTACAATGCCACAACTGCCTGTATGATATCCTCTTGGAATCCACGATCCCGAAGCCTCCGTATCAGTAAATGCCTAGGCACTGAGTCAAAGGCTTTGCGAAAATCCACAAAGCAGCAGTAAACACGCTCTCTCCTGGCCTTAGCCTCTTGAATGATGGCTCTCAAGGTGAAAACATGATCGGATGTAGTATATCCTGGTCTGAAACCAGCTTGGCCAATGGCATGCAGTGCTCTAGTATCCATCTCTGTACTGATCTCTGACTGAAAAATAGAACCATAGACCTTGGCAAAGAGGTGGCTGATCATGATGGTACGATAGTTGTCGGCTTTCATGGGATCACCGCCTTTATGGATAGGATAAATAAGGTTTGTGGACCAAGGGGAGGGGGAACTAGATGTAATAGCGCGGTTAAATAGGAAAGAGAGAAAGGGTGAGAGGATGTCAGCGGCCTGCTTCAAGGGTTCAGCCTCTAGCTCATCAATGTCTTTGGCCTTATGTAGGTTTAACCGGTCGATGGCCTCTTCTACTATGTCCGGAGAGATCCGGGGTGGAGGTGCTCATGAGAGGAATTTTTGCCAGAAAGAACGCGACGAGGAGCTAAAGAGAAGGTCCATCATCTTCTTCCCCTGGCAAATTTCATATGCAATTTTCTTTCTGCGGGTGGTTCTACGATATACACGAGATAAGTCCTTTGCAAGATGAGGAAGGTGGCAGTGTGCGTAAATCAAGTTCAGATGAAGTTGGTTACATTCGTGGTCATACTAGGGGTTATGCAGTCTATGTCGTAAGTGCTTGGGCTGTGGGGATGGAAAAGCAAGGGATGCAGAGGTATGCAGGGTCCGGACAAGAAAAAGAGACTGGTCCGCCAAAGTAGCTGCATAGGGAAAATGAGTCAGGAGATCAGATAAGGTTTCCCTATACATAGGGGTTTTTTGAGGGTTATAGCGGTAGACGGTCTTTTCACTAGGAGTGAATGTACTAGCACAGGGGGTGTGAAGAAGGCCAATAGAGAGAGAGAGAGGTATGGTGGTCAGACAGGGTGGTACGGTGAACCAAGAAAGATGAAATGTAGGGGAGGAGAGACGACAATCCCATGAAATAGTCAACAACACTACTCCCTCCGCTATGTGGAAAACATGTAAAGTCACCTGAATCAGGCCACTGCAGTAAGCCATTATAAGTGGCCAAGCCATGAGCCTCGCCCAACTGAAGCATCAGCTCTCCATATGCGGTAACTGGACCCTCTGCATCTGCTAATCGTCGTCGTAGGCCAAGATCATCCCAGTCTAAAGCATGTATCCGCTGTGGATCATCCTCTGCTCTATGAAACTCTGTCTGCCTGGATCCAGTCCTGGCATTAAAGTCGCCAGCTAGGAGAATATAACCCGCTCCTCGTATCTGATAATGTTTGAAGAGATATCCAAGTAAGGTGACTCCTCATCTGATGTGAAAACTGATGTGTCCGGTGGAAAATAGCAAACGGCTAGAAAAAGGTCTCGGTTCAGTCCTGTCAGAGTCCGGTCCACCCGAATCTAAATATAGCGAGCTCGCTCATCAGTATGCACCAACTCAACCCAGGGCCGAATGAAGTCGCGGACTAAGCAAGCCACCCCACCAGAACCCCGATCTGTCAATGCTCTTGTCGCCCTCCGATGTGCAGAGAACCAACAAAAGCCCGCAACAGTCGGCAGACTTCTCTCAGGACTCTCATATGTCTCAGTAAGTAGTAAGATATCACCCTCAGTGCAAAAATCTCTAAAATCTCCGGCGGTAGCTGAAGAATGAATGCCATTGCAGTTCCATAATCTCAACCGCAATGCTCTAGAAAGAGCCTCCGAACCGCTACCTAGTCCGGAGGGCCATGCTCCCTATTTGTCAGGATTCGGAGGATCAATGTATCGAATTTTGCCATCCCGATAAATCACCCTCTTCCCCAACGCTTTTGCCTCATTGAATGCCTTTTTTGATCTGCAACCTGCATGGGAGTGAGATCATCATCCATAAATATAAGTGTACCTCTAAGCTTAGCCCGCAGTTTGAGGGTTGCCCGTCTCTCTTCCAAATTCGTGAAGCGAACAATGAGTGTAGAAGGGTCTCGTTTGGTTCTCCAAGCTCTATCCAACCCTTCGGAGTGGTGGGAGAGTGTGCTTGAAAGAAAGCCGGTTGCTTCAGTCTTTGGATCATTGGTGTCTTCAACTCCGCGGACCCTTATATTCAGGGTTTTGTACTCGCACATTTCCCCTTCAGATATGGTGGCTGAAATGACTCGGTTGAAGGAGGGTGTACCTTCCTTAGCATCTTCCTTGAAAAGAGAGGCCCACGTTTTCGTCTCAGCTTTATGCTGCTCTATCTTCTCCTCCAATTCCTGAATCTTGGTAGGTTCTCCTTGATTACTTATTGCTGCCTCCAAAGAAGTAATCCGGGTTAACATGGTTTCCCGCTCAGCGGACATAGATTGAATGATCCCTTGAAGTTGTCTCATTTCCTTTCGTAGAGAGGTGGATTCGTGTTTGATCTGCTCGATGTAGGAAAGAATGTACTGTTCAAATGACTTGGCGGCAGGTGTATAAATCTCAGGTATCACGAAAGATGGGTGAGCAGGTGGAGGGCAGGGAGTGTGGACTAGATTGGTAGGCAACGCTGACTCAATCTTCACCCTACGTACGACTCCATCTGTATCAGCAGTACCATCACTCTGGCTCGAAGCAACCGATGTGAGGGAAGTGGCAGTGATGATAGATTCTGGAGCGTTGATGGAGAGCAAGTTGTCAATAGCGCTGATGGACACCTTGTCAGTAGCGCTGATGGACAAGGGTTCGCTGATGGACAAAGGGTCGCTAGTGGACAGGGGGTCGCTGGTGGGTGAATCTACATTCAGCAATGTGGAGAGCTAGACCAGCGATGTGGAGGGATGCTGGACTAGCGATGAGGTGGTGAGCGATGTGGAGGGAGGGTCCAGCGATGAAGATGTGGTGAGCGAGACAGGAGAAGGAGATGCCAACGTTGACAGAGCGTGGACACGGGCAGATGTGCGTGGGGGGGGGGGGGGGGGGGGGGGGAGCGTGGGATCCCCTTCCCTTTTTTGGCCATGGAAAGCTGAAGGAGGAACACCCGCTACAGATTAGGCGCCATCTCCACGAGAGAGAGAGAGAGAGAGAGAGAGAGAGAGAGAGAGAGAGAGAGAGAGAGATTATCTTATGATGTTTTTGTTTGTCTTTGGGTGAAATTTTTGAATCACATAAGTTGAAATCATATTGAAGGATGAAGTCGATTGGTTTGTTTCAAGTGTACTTTTATGGTCATGCATGGCTTTCTCAATATCTTCACTAACTTTTTTTTCTTGTGTGGTGTAGTTAAAAGCATACATAGAAAGATATATGCCACCTCTCAGGGTTCCATTGGAAGCCGCAGAGGCATTCATTTCACAACGTCCAACTTCTTCTATGAAAGTAAGAGCAAATTTTTGTAGTTTATTGATGTTTAGATGAAAAAATCTATTTAACTAGTATTTTGAGCTATATATACTGCATTGAGGTCTCATGTTTCTAGTCCCAAAACTATAGAAGATAATTTTTGTATTGATACAAAAGTGGAGCATACATGGGATCTCCAAAACAGAAGAATAACTCAAAAATCTAAAAAATGAGAATGAGGCTAAAATGTTGCTTTAAACGAGCTATGCTCTAACATCCATGATAGCATGTGCAATAGAACAAGTGAGGTACAAATGCTATAAATTAGGCCAACAAAATGGTTTGAAAGTAGATACACCCTAACTATGTATCCTTCACTCTCGTTTTGTAAAGCTAACTTGGTTGCACCAAGAATGCCCCAAAAGATTAGATGGGTGAGCCTCTCAAGTCCGAGATGTGACAATCCAAGACAGATTATCATAAAATACTATGAGTGTTTTTGTTGAACTAAACACAAATAAAACAATTAAACATGATGTAAATCAAATGAGCCGCCCACCATAAATGCTTGCATGTTAGAAACCCTAAAAAACACATAGCATACTAATTTATGCCATGCAAGGCCATGACTGACTATTGGCTACATGCATCACCCTCTGAACTATGTCATGTGTGTAGAATCATTCACATGCAATACCAATCAAGCTAATAGACATGCCAAATGTATTTCCACCATCCCTGCAAATTGTCCCCATTACAAGAACCTAGCCGTTGTCAAGCATTTGCCTTCTCCCTAACATTTATGCCTATTGAAGGAGAGTCTCATGGCCTAGTGAATTGACTCCTAACACAATCACCATCATGAATACAAATCGTTGTTGCAAGACTCCCAAATCCATGTATGCTCAGCTCTCAATTCTTGTATATGTATTGTGAATCTATTGCCATGAATCTCAACCTGCACCAACTAAGTCACATGTGGATATCTAGCAGTTACTATTTGAAAAACCTGAAACAACCCTTAGTCTAAGTTCTTTGGATCACCCATAATTTGATGTGCAAACATAATGTATCAACCAAACTATGGAGGTATGCTTAGAGCATATGTATCTCATAGATAGTCTGATTGGGAAAAGTATCTCCCAGTGGTTGAGTTTGCACACAATAATGCGAAGCATTTTGCCACCAGGTTCAGTCCTTTTATGTTGATGTATGGCTGTTGCATGTAATTAGCCCATGAGCTTACTAATGAGTTACCAAATATAGCCATCGAGCTAAATTAGATTAGAACTAGTCAGTAGTAGGACAGTTAATAAAGTGGCTCACACAACCTCGCTATATTTGTGAATAGCGGAATTATAATAATGGTTGTAAGGCCTAATTTAGCCAAATAAGGCCTCAAACTTGTAATAGAAGCATAAATGACCACTATAAATAGCTGAGGTCGTGCTAAATTTGAAGGCTATTGTTCATTTTGTGAGATCTTGAAGCTTTCTCTTTGAGAGCTTTCTTGATGGAGAAAGTGGTTCATGTGCCTAAAATCACATGAGAGCTATGATCATGCTCTAGAATCAGGCCCCTACCCTTTGAATGATCTCCATTCATTAATAATGGAACCTTGCTTTGCCTAATTTGGTGAAGTTTTGCTATCTTTATCTAGTTTCTTGATTTTTGCCTTCTTTTCATGGTTTCTTGTATTTTCATTGTAATTTGATGTTAATGAATGGATTAGATGTTTTAATGTAAGGTTGGCACATGACAATTTTGATATCAGAGCATTAGATCCTTTCCCCATCAAATTTGATGGTTTTTGTTAAGTTTGGTAGAGTTTCTTGTTCTAATTTTCTTGTTTTGTCAACTTCCAACAAGTTCTGATTCATGTTTTGACTAAGCAATCTTCATTTTTTGTGTGATTTCTTATTGTAGATCAGTAGATCTTTCTTTTAGCTTCTTGGAGGTACTAACTGAGATTTTTTTATTTGGAGCTATAATGACCAAGTTATGGCCTTTTTAGTGACTTCCTTCCATTTTTTAGTTAGTTGAGTTTTTCTCAGTCTGTTTATCTCCATTTTTGGCCGTACTTTTGGCTGATTTATTTGACTGTAATTCTATAGGATTGTAGATCTCAGTCTCAGTTTTAATTTGAGCCAATTTCTAGCCAATTTGGTTGAGAATTGACAAAGTTATGGCAAATCTTGTGAAAGAAGTCAAATTGATAAGATTTTTGGGAAAGAAGCACTTCAACTTGTCATTCTTGAAGTTTTGCTCGTGTAAAAAAAAAATTCATTTTTTTCATTTTGAAGTTTTCGAAATAAAAAAAAAAAAATCAGATCCGACAATCTCTAATTTGCATCGACACACCCAGCTCCACGTTCGACGCCCCTCCTCCACGTCCCCCAGACACTCCAAGAGATCTATCGGCGCCTTTCATCTTTAGCCTCTTCACGCCCGGCACCATCCCTACATCCGACGCTCCACTACAACCCTACTTACATCCGACAAACATCCATCTTACATCCGATGGGTCGACCACCTCGGACATTTCATATTACATCCGACGTCCGACGCGACACTTCACTCATGTTTTTTTCAACTGAACCTGGCATCACTTTGGTAGTCTGAAGGCTTAGTCTGACTGCCCACTTCATCCCTACATTTTCCTCTCTCTGCGTGTGCGGACAACGCCTATTCTAGAATTATTCTTAAAATATGTTTTTTGAATTTCCAGTGCCCGTGTTTCCCAAGGTGCCTGCGCCCATCCTAGAATATTCCGATAACATTCCTCATCCCTCGCTCTTGTGGAAAAGGGCAAAATTACAAGGACACTATCTTATTTTCGAGGAAAAGCCTATGATTGGTGGCAAGGAGTATTACGTCATCCAAAGTATGAACCGAAGTCATGGGACGATTTCAAAGAGTTTTGTGCAGAAATATTTATAGATTATTATATGGAAGGCATATAATACAAGATTCGATCTGGTAGCATCTAAACAGAGGTGTCTTGATGAAGAGTTATCCATCCAACACTATCTACGTGGTCTTCAAGATCACATCCGCCAACAATTGGATAAAGTACTTCAAGTAAATCCAAAGAAGGCGTTAATTCGAGATCTAAGGATAAGACAACAAAAGATGCAACTACGGACAAACTGGAGTCTCAGCAAGAAGAAATTTCTACACCAGTGTGTTCAACTCTCCATCAACAAAACTCCCCAGAACTATCAATATGCCAATTCCAAGCTCACCAAAGTGTTGATCTGAACAAAAGTATTTTAGAGGAAAATTCTTCAACTAATGAAGGATCGAAAGGGATCAAGGAATCATAGCATGTGTCTCTCAATCATCCAAACGAGTCTCAACATCAACAATGGGTGACTCATGACCAATCCTTTGAGATTACTGATCCGAGAGTTTTTGGGCTTGATGCTACGATTGACTATCCATGTAATATAACAAATTTATTTTTGGGGATCGAACTGAAGATAATCACTACTTACAGCATTGTATATATGACAAATTTATCTTTGGGGATCGAATTGAGGATAGTGACTACTTACAACAAAATGAATATGAGTCGTTCAGATTCCAACATAATGACGTTCTCTTTGAACAGAATGATGAGTTGGAAATGACTAGAATGTGGCCAAATCTGAAAAATGAATCAATTGATTTGGAGCATAACTATTTTGGTTTATCAAGAACTGTATCCATCGCTTCACTCACAGAGGCAATCAATGGATCTATGGCTATCCATCTTCAGCGAGATAATGCTACCAATATTGCTCAAAATGGTTCGGCAAGAGGAGACTCCAATGCTCAATCAGATAACTTGGATGAAATCATTACTCTAATAAATGCGTTGGAGTCAGAAATGGTTCATTGATGCATTTAGCAAAATTGTGGCACCATTGTTGGAGCAGACAGACTCATCTAAAGATGACATGGACACCGGAATGTGAAGCAACGTTCCAAGAACTAAAATGAGGATCACTCAAGAACCCATTCTTGCCCTACTAGACTTTAGCAAACCTTTCGAAATACATACAGACGCGTAAAACTTTGCTATTGGGGCCGTGTTGATGCAAGAAGGAAAACCAATTGCATATGACATAGAGCGACGATGGCCAACTCATGAATAAGAAATGGTTGCAGTAGTTCAAGCAGTGGAGCATTGGAGACATTATGTGGCAGGAAAGCCCTTTAAGGCGTTCACTGACAACATATCACTCAAGTACTTCTCATCCCAAGGTATGCTCACGCCAAAAAGGATGTCATGGCAAAACTTTCTCTCGAAATTCAATATAGACATTGTACATACAACGGGAACGAACAATGTGGTAGCGGATGCACTGAGTAGACAGGAGCATTTGATGGCAACGGTAACAACTTAGGTGACTAATTTACTCCAAGAAATCAGAGAGAACTATGGTGCAGATGCGTTGGCTAAGGACTTAATGATCAAATTTAATAAAGTTGATCCTTGATGATTACCATTTCGGTTTCACCTCCGAGACTGGTCCAAGTAGAAGGACCCTTACTACAATCTTTTTGCGTCACTGGCGCCTGAGGGTCCACGTCACCGACGTGTGGCTCGCCGCTATGCCATTTGGTCAGTTTGGCGACCACGATGCCTTGGGTTTCATGTGTGGCTTGTCTTTGCCATTGGTTACCTTTTGGGGACGGATTCTAAGTTGGCTTTCGGGTTGGTTGGGATTCCAGTTTTCTTAAGTCTGAATGGTTAAGCTTGTTACGTTTTCTAAGTTGGCTTTTACGTAAGTGCATGATGGATGAATGTTAGACTTAAGCGCGTGTTGGGGAAACCGCTTAAATCCCAACGCCCTTTGAGGTGCTGGCGCAACAAAGGGTGATCAGTCCCCATGGTGCAAGGTAAATCAACTGAGCACCACACCCTAGCCCTGTCATGGACTTGTGACACACATGCTCACTAAATGTACTGCCAATTAGATGCTCGTCCAACAGAGGTGTCTCCGTTGTTTGACGACCAGGGTCCATACGGTCATAACTCCGCCTACTGACATCTTGTCAGGTGGTCACATTAGATCACTGCCAGTGACACATCAAACCCAACGGGTCCCCGAGTGTCCATCCTAGTTACTGGCCCTCGCCAATACCATGGCCCTCGGCCCCTAGTAATTGGTTGTATCAGGAATACGTTAGAGCCCAACTGGCATCTAACAATCATTCACTCTTATGGCAAGTCATCAATCCTCGATGACAAACTCTGGGTAAGACTTCCGTAACACCTGGCGAGTCTCCCAGATAGCATTAGATAAAGGATGCCCTTTCGCTTGGTCGACTACCTTGCGCGCATCAAGACACACACGCTGACAATGTACGTTGCTATGCTAAGCTCTCTTGATCTCCTCAATGAGATTATTGTCAACTATGGTAAAGCTCATCTAATGCAATATCCGAGATAGTGCATTAGCAACCACATGTTCCTTCCCTCTTCGGAAGAATTTCCAAATGAAATTCTTGCATCAGCTTGGCCCACCGATCTTGGCGGCCTGTAATAGATCCTAACACCACAGTAGGGCAAACACTAACTGATCCACCCAACCTTGCCTACTCCCTGATATAGAGTAAGCCCCTCCTAGCCCAGTGTGAGGACTGGTAGCATGCTACTGCCAAGTGTCGGCCACGTGGCACTGACGTGGCCGACTGCACGTCGGGACCCAACTGGAGGCCCTATCCTGCTGACAGGGTCCCTAGGTTGTGTTAGGCCCGCCATGGCTATGGACCGTGCTGGGGCACACTACTCACACTGTCTTGCCCTGTTGGTCATGTACGCTGGACACGACCCTGACTGTGGTATCTGACCTATCTGTGTTCTCTAGGGTTCGGCACTGGTTGAGCTCGTAACACTCCCTCCCCCTTAAGAACCGTCTTGGTCCTCTAAGACAAAGTCTGGAAAAATCTTGCGAAGGACGCTGCCTCTTTCCCAAGTGGCATTCTCAACAGGCTGATCATTCCACTTAACCAGATATTCTCGGTATAGAGTATGACGAGTCTGCGTCTCTCTACTATCAAGAATTTCCTCTGGTTCATGTGGAGGTTGTTGAGGATCCAATGGGAGAACTAGAACACTGTCCCCTACCAGATTATCTGATCTGGTTAAGGCTTTTCGTAACTGACTTACATGAAAAACTGGAAAAACCTTACTGCTGTGTGGGAGTTCTAGTTCATAGGTGACCTCGCCTAGTCTCCTACTGATGGTAAAGGGACCACAATACCTTGGAGACAACTTAGCACACACTCCTGATTTGAGGGTTTTAGAGTCAACTGGGACTCTCAAGTAGACTTTCTCACCAGTGGAGAACTGCACATCCCGTCTGTATGGATCTGCATAATGCCTGGCTCGATCCTGGGATTGTCTAATGCTACGCTTAGCATGTTCTATCATCTGGTTTAGGTCTTCTAAAAAGTTTCTGGCTGCTTCAACTTTTTCTTGTTTAAACCCTACAGCTGTGGGTGAGCGTGGCTGAAAACCGTACATCAGCATAAATGGGCTGTATCCCGTAGCTGAATGTTTGGTACTGTTGTAAGCAAACTCTAATATTGAGAGATACTCCTCCCAATTAGTCTGCCTCTTGCTGACGTATGCACGAAGCATATCCTCCAGCACTTGATTTACCCTTTCTGTTTGACCGTCCGTCTGTGGATGGTCAGTGGTACTCATATTAAGTTTAGTATGGAGATGATGGAATACTGCCTTCCAAAAATTTCCAGTAAACTTACTGTCCCGGTCGCTGACTATGCCGGAAGGTAGACCGTACAATTTAAATAGCCCGTCTACAAACAACCTCGCTAACTCTGGAGCTCTAACGGTTGTTTTGGTCGGAATAAAATGAGCCATTTTGGTCAGACGGTCAACTGTGACCCATATAGCGTCATTACCCTTTTGGGTTTTAGGCAGGCCTACTATAAAATCCATGGAGATACTCTCCCATTTACCAGCTGGTATTTCTAAGGGATGCAACAACCCTCCTGCCTTTAAACGCTCTGCTTTATTTACTTGACATTTCTGGCAACTGGATACATACTGGTGGACGTCCTTTTTCATACTGGGCCAGAAAAATTGCCTACGAAGAAGCTCATAGGTCTTCTGTATGCCTGGGTGTCCCGCGCTAGGATTGTCATGACATTCATATAGGACCTGCTGCCTATAATCCTCTGAATTGGGGACACATACTCTATCTCTATAGAGCAAGTACTCATCCTGAATGGAATACTGTTTCCATTTGAATCCTTGAGTCAACTGACCCTCAACCATTGGGGTTTGCTTGGGTAATACAGGCTCAGAATCCTCAACGTCATCTGACGACGTATACTCGGACTCATCATCATCCTCAACGGAAGCTGCCGTATTCTTGGATGAACTGGCACCAGCCCCGGGAACTGGTTCTGGAGTCTGTAACTGTCTGTTCTGGACTGAGTTCCAGATAATAGAGAAGAATGCATCATGCTGGCATTTCCCTCTCAAGGACTCGAGTAACTCATTACGAATCTGAGTAAAACTCAGCTCGTTTATCATAGGCATTCTGCTAAGGGCATCTGCTACTGTATTGAATTTTCCACGCCTATATCTGATAGACATGTCAAACTCTTGCATCAACTCTGCCCAACGAGCTTTCCGACCTCTAAGCTCAGGTTGATTGCAAAGGTATCTGAGACTCTCATGGTCTGTCAGGACCTCAAAGTTGGCACCATACAAATAATGCCTCCAAGTCTTAAGGGCATGGACTATAGAAAAGAGTTCCTTTTCATAGGCACTGTACCTAGTCTGAGCTGGCTCGAGTTTTTTACTCTCGAACGCAACTGGTCGTCCACCCTGAGTTAGCACAGCGCCTACTGCAAAGTCGCTAGCATCTGTTT